>OY856409.1:185736323-186336323 GCA_963693085.1 Alisma plantago-aquatica
GTATACAGTATAGAAATTGACACATGTATGTGTGGATGAGATAGTCCATTTGCACGGTATCCCAATTACCATAGTGTCTGATAGAGGCCCTCAGTTTATGAGTCACTTCTGGGAACATTTGCACATAGATTTGGGGACATAGATGAGGTTCGATGCAACTATTCATCCACATATAGATGGTCAATAAGAGAGGACCATTCAGATTTTAGAGGATCTATTGTGATCTTGTGTCTTGCAGTTTCTTGGCATTTGGAATGTGCATATGAATATGATAGAGTTTGCCTGCAATAACAAATATCAAAGGAGTATAGATATGGAACCATATGAAGCCTTGTATGGGGGACATTCTTGATCACTTCTTTGTTGGTATGAGATAGGAAAGTATCAACTTTTGGGTCTTGAGTTAGTACAACAAACTATAGAGAAAATCAAAGTGATGCAACAATAGTTGAAGGCATCCTAGGACAAATAGAATTATTATATTGACAACCATCATAGGTCGTTATAGTTACAAGTTGGAGACCAAGTGTATCTTAAGGTTTCCCATTGGAAAGGTGTTTTGCAATTTGATAAGAAGGGTAAGTTGGATCCTAGGTTTGTGGGACCTTACCATGTGTTGGCACGTGTTGGGAAGGTGGCATACAAGTTGGAGTTATCGCCCGAGTTTCACAATTTGCATGATGTGTTCCATGTTTTCATATTAAGGAAGCATCATCGGACACAAAGTTGACATTGCAGCCAGTGGAGGTTGAGTTGGATGAGGATGTGGTGTATGTTGTGGGTCCTATGTTGATCCTAGATAGGAGGGTAAAAAGATTTAAGAAGAAGGATATCATCTTAATTAAGGTTTTTTGGCACCACCATGGTGTGGAGGATGCCACATGGGAGTTAGAGGATGATTTGAATAGGAAGTACCCATCACGTAGGATTTTAGGGGCAAAATTCTTGTTAGGGGTTTATGGTTGTAAGACCCCTGGCCTTGATTTCTGGTTAGTCATGCTTTCTTAGCATAATTGGATTATTATAACCTTAATCAAACATTGTGATATGGTTTGATATCTTGTGACAGGCTTATGTTTCTAGTTTGGTCCAGTTTGGATGTTGTTTGAGCTAGTTATGCTTTTATATACTTATTTTGGACCTAATTGTAATTTACCCATGATTAGGATTTTTCTTAAAATTTGTCACGTGCTTGTTGTGCTTACATGTTTTGACATTATGTTGGAGAGAGTGGTGATTTGGGGTGCCTTGTCAGACCTTGGTTTGAGTAATGACATCATGAATTGAGTTTAGGGTTTGCTTGGATGCCCTAAGTGGATGACTGACCTTGAAGTATGTTTGATTGATGAGCTTGTGTTTTGGCAGTCACCAAAGATATTGTGATCCATGATTCTTGGTGGTCAATGATGTTTGAGTGTATCCCCTAGTCTTGGTAGTCGATGAGGCCATGAACCCTCTAGGTCGCCAAGAAACCCTATGGTTGTTTTTATGTGACTGATTAAGTTTTGATTTTGTGGGTCACTGAGAATCTTTAGTGACATTTGCTCTTTTGAATCTCAGCAGTCGATGGTTTTTCCTAGACCAAGTGGTCATTGGTCTTTCTTGGTTTTAACACCTTGGTTATATGTGTGAGTGTGATGCTTGCATGGATAAAATCTGGTGGACACATGGCACATGTTAGCGTGGCACCTAACCTTCCTTCTCTCTCTCTCCAATCCTATGTTATATAAACCTCTCTCTTTGCATGAAACTAAACCCTTTACAGCCTCTTCCTCTCTTATTCCCTTTGTATCTCGTCCCCTTGTGGTTGGTGGTGAAGGTGGAGCTCAAGCTTGGAGAAGGTGGCTGATCCCTCTTGCATGCGGAGCTAGGGTTTGGTGCTACTCTCCTTGGGATTGTTTGGTGTGATCCTTGCCTTTGTTCTTTATCTTTGTCTGTGTTCTCCCTCTCTTAATCTTCAGTTTCCTTGATCCACCCCCTTCTTTTTTCTATTTTTGGCTGAATCCATGGTACTCCATGGTAGTGCTTGAGTTAGAGCTTGAAGAACTTCTCTCATTTGCTTTTCTACCTAGGGTTTTCTCTCATTCTTGTTCCTTGACCTACAATTTTCTTCTTTCTTAGAGGTGGAGCTAGCTTGGACGAAGTGGTGCCTAAGATAGGGTTTTCTCTATCTTTCCTTGAAGCTTTCTTTTTGTTGGAATTGCTTCATCATCTCTAAGGCGAGTTATATAACTTTCTCCTCGATTATTGCTTACACTTAGCTTTCACACACATTATATTGCCTTCAAATGTGGTTACAAGTAGAAAGATAACATCCTTGATCTAGGGTTTATGTTGACATGGAAATCTTGAGTAGATAACTCCCCTTTGATGAACCGTAATCTTTGTGCGTGAATCCCTTCTTTGGTAATGGAGTTTTTGATGCATTCATGTTGGTGGAAATGTTGGTTTATCTCTCTCCTAATCATGGTGTTTACATTCTCCCATGAGGGTGGTAATTAGGGTTTTGGAGTTGATCTTCTTCTTGTGATTTACAACTGGGTGGCTTTCTTCTTGTGATGGGTTTATTGTCGCCAAGATTTTCTCTCTCCTCATGAGGTCACTGAGATGTAGAGTGGTTTCGAAGTTTCGTGTTATGGTCTCTAAGGATGATCTTTCTTTTTGGTCAATGAAGTTTGTTATTCAATTGTTGGTCGGTATTTATGTGGAAGATTTTTCTTCGGTTGATGAGGTCATTATCTATGATGGTCACTGAAGTGATTAACCATGGAGGCCTTTGAAGATGGTTGGCTTCAATGGTCAATGAAGGGTTGAACCCTAATCTTCTTCGATCGCCAACCTTAGTCAATGCTCAATGGCTGATGAAGGTGGTGTGACCTAGATTCAGGGATCGATGACACCACCAACCCTGTGTGACTGATGATGTTTTCTGGTCTATGCACTTGTGATATTTTGACTCTATGTTGATGATGTTTGACCTGAATGCTTATATAATTGTTGGAGATGATAGGAAATTAGGCTTTATCTATAATTGATGATTATGATAGGAAATTAGGGTTTATCTATAATTGCTGATTTGAAACCCTAATCTGGTTACCTTGTTAAATTCAACCCTAATTCAAGTATATGATAATATTGATTAGCATTCTTGAGCAATTAGCATTATGATGGAATGCTTTCTCTCTGTCTCTCTAAATTGTTGTAACCCTAATTGATGTTAGATAAACATCAAAGCTAATGAATGATTGTTGTACCACTTATGTATCACAGGTATGATGATGAGCCTTGATGAGGAATGTAAGGATAATGATGTTCTTTTGGGGAATAATGTGAATGGTCTTATGACCTCAGACATGGGTTAGTACTCTAACTAAGGTGATATTCTCTACATGATGTGATAAGGGATTGGTATTCCATGATGATGAGTGTGGGATCATGTGTGGTAGTGTAACAGTATCATATGATGATGTGATAAGATTTATTTTTCGTATGTTTATATCTTATGAAGTTGCAATATACACCATGTTTTGTAGAATTCTTTTAGGGTTTGTACATAACTTTATTGATGAAGTTAAAATATAATCAACTAACATTAACTAATCAAGTGAAACCCTAATCATGTAGTTTCCTTGTGCCATAGATCTATTCCAGTTTCAGGACTTGCTGGATGGTGAAATGAGTATTCCTAAGGGAAACTCAGATCATCTACATTTGAGTATGCAAGGTGCAAGAGATAGTGTGTCCTTGTCATCTTGATCCCAAATGTTTTGAGGATAGTTGTAGTCATGCCTTGGTAGGAGAATGGTTGTGTCCATATCTAATATATATGATGTGACTGAGGAAAGTTGTGGTTGTACCTCGAATGTTTGGGTTGTATACCCTATTTTCACTAGTACCAATACCTTTTCAAGGGAAGACTATGCCATTCTCTAGCTCTATGACTTATATACCAAGGAAGGCTAGCTTGACTTGTAGCTTGACCTTATGTGTCACAGTGGTGGACTCATACTGACTGAGGGAAGATGAGATCTAAGGATTCTGACTCTCCTGTAGATCTCGTATGTTATTAATTTCAACTTAGCAGTGGTCGGTTGGAATTGAGTGGTACACCTCAATTCCTCAGTGCATTAATTAAAGACATAATACAAGCATGTAGTATATCTATTTAGCGGTAAACATGCTTCACATTGGATGTTAACCCTTGCCTTATTTCTTATATTACTTAGTTGTTGCAATATGCGGTAAGACAAATTAACTATTTAGTATATGATATTTTTACATGTTCTTTATATTCTTTCTAGTCATATATGTTGCTATGAGTATTTGATTAGTTTGCATAATATTCCTAACCATTGTATCAACCCTTTTCACATCACTAATCCACTGCATTAAGATCGACTTCACCTGTAACTATTCTAGCAAGCCTGCTAATAGAGACACCTCCAACTGTACATTCATCTGATGAAGCGACACCAACATATATCACTTATGGCACACCAAATCATGTAATTGTGGATTATCTACAAATGATGACAAAGAAGACTTCCTACTAAAGACATCAACACGTTCACCTTCCCTAGATGGTAGTCTATCGTGCAATCATAGTCCTTTATCAAATCCATCCATCTTCTCTTCTGTATGTTTAGCTCTTGCTTTGAAAAGATATACTGAAGGTTCTTGTGGTCAGTGAAGATCTGACATTTTTGTCCATATAAATAGTGCCTCCATATCTTTAAGGCATGAACCACAACTACAAGTTCTAGATCATGTGTCGGGTAGTTCTCCTCATTTTTCTTAAGCAGTCACAAAGCAAACAAAATCATGTTCTTGTCCTACATCAACACACATCCCAAGCTATTCTTTGAAGCATCACAGAAGATGATGTAGACCTTACCTTGCTCTTATAGAACTAAAATTGGTGCATTGGTAAACTTCACTTTCAACAACTAGAAATAATGCTGACACTTGTCATCCTAGACAAAAGGAACACCTTTCCTTGTCAATTTGGTTAGGGGTAACACCACAACACTAAAGTTCTTGATGAACCTCATGTAGTAGTTTTCCAGCCTAGGAAACTTTAAACCTCCATCTCTATCTTGGGATATTCCCATTCTAACAGTGAATGTACCTTCTTTGGATCAGCACACACACCTTTAGAAGATATGATGTGACCTAGAAAAGATACCTCTGTCAACCAGAACTCGCACTTGCTAAACTTAGCATACAACCTGTGTTGCCTCAACAACATCAAAGCTTAGAGAAGGTGTTTCTCATGTTGTTGTCTATCTCTAGAGTATATTAAGATACCATCTATGAACATGACCACAAACTAATCTAGAAACAGTTTGAACACCTTGTTCATTAGGTCCATGAAATTCGTTGGTGCGTTTGTCAACCTAAACAACATAACCACAAACTCATAGTGACCATACCTAGTCCTGAAAGTTGACTTAGGTATGTCATCTATCTTAATACTCAACTAGTGGTACCTTGACCGCAGATCTATCTTCAAGAACATTGTATCACCTCATAACTGGTCAAACAGATCATCTATTCTTGGAAATAGGTACTTGTTTTTTTATCATGACCTTGTTCAACTTCTAATAGTCTATGCACAACCTGATGGAACCATCCTTCTTCTTCATAAACAACATAGGAGCACCCAAACGGGAAGTGCTCAGTCTGATAAAACCCTTCTTTAACAACTCCTACAACTAGTTTTTGAACTCCTACATCTCTGCTGGTGCCATCCTGCACAGTAATTGTGATATGAGTTGCATTCTAGGAACTACATTGATCTCAAAATTGATCTCTCTAGGAGGGGGAACACCAGGAAAATCCTCGGGGAAATAAATCCTCAAACTCACACACCACTGGAACCTCATGTAGACTAGGACTCCTCTACTTAGTATCCACAACATGAGCCAAGAAAGACTCACACCCTTCTCTCATGAACCTCTCCGCTGTCATAGATGACACCAAGCACGTAGGAAGAATCTTCCTATCTCCTTAGAAGATCCATGAATCATCTCCTTCATAGAATGTTGCTACCTTGGAACCACAATCCAAAACAACCTTATACTACTCCAAGGTATCCATCCCAAGGATCACATAAAACCCATGCATGTCAAGTGGCATAAGATCCACTTGAATATTGTTTCTTGAGAAGGAAAGAACACAAGATGGACACACCTCCCACAACCTGACAGAACTAATAAGAGGGGTTTCTATCAAAAGGATATCAAATATAGTACAAATAGGTAGATTACAACTACTTATCACCTCTATAGTGTTAAAAGAGTGTGTCACACCTGGGTCAACCAAACATATACAAAATAAGAAACATACAAATCACAATGAAAAAGTTCCATATGACATATAAAGACCCATGGATTGATCACTCCCTTCGGACCACTCATAGCATATAATAGAACCATCTCATGTTATCATCCACGTCCTCTGCTATCCGGTCTAGAAGATCCTAGCTACAACGCATGACCGTGTCCTCTACCAGCACCACTACTGAACTATTATTGCTAGGAACCTAGTTGACTTTACCTCAGCTGTTGTGTCACCTCCTCATCCTTTATATAGAAAAACCACTTGATATGCCCTACTTTTCACACTTGTGACACATCCTTGAGTCAGATTGTGGCCTAGAAGGCCCTATCATTGACACAGGTGCCATGCTACATGTTCCTATAAGCAGAAAACTACAACCTCTACCCTTTCTCAGGGATCACTATGGCGCCACACCTAACCTGATCTCTAAAAAATCTAGTCTCTTTTGCAATTGAGATGAAGAAAACATTGGCTTCATAAATCCACTAGAAGATTGTCCCTAAAACTGAGTTGGTATTTTATTAGCATTGGCTTCATGCTTGTCGATGGCAAACCTCTCAATCCACCTCACATATTCCATAAAGGTAGAGAACCTCTCATTGTTCTCTAAGGCATACACAACCATCAACTCCGTGCTCAAACCCTTCTCAAACCTATAGATCCTCTCCTTATCTGTAACCTCCATGTGAGGACAAAACCTTAACATCTCCATAAACTTGGATTCATACTCATTGAATGACATTGAGCCTTGCTAGATTGTTATATCTTCTCATCTAAATACATCTCTGAGAAGTATCAACTCACAAAATCTCGCTAAAACTCCTCCCAATCGATCACAACTCTGGGTCTCTTCTCTTCATTAATGGCCCACCAACATCCATCACTACCCTTTATAGATAAACAACATGCTTCACCTTGTCCTCTTCTAGGATATTGATGATCTTTAAAGCCTTCTCAAGTTCCTTCAACCACAATCCACATTCGCTGAGTCCTCCGTACCCACATACTTGATTGCTCCAACATGTCACAATCGTTCAAACGTCTTCCTAGAACCATGGGATTCCGCATTAGGGACAACTGGCCTAGCTTGAGGCACATATGCTCTACCCACCATATGCATAATCGTGGCCATCAAGTATCCAAACATGGATTGGAATGTTACATTCGCCATGGTTTCTAGGTCAAACTGAGGCACGTGGGCGGATCCGGCCTCGTCACTAGCACTCTGTCTTAATGTGCCTGCCTCCTTGTGCCATCTCTTAGGCACCACATAACTACTCTTAGCTCCTGGCACCACATAACTACTCTTAGCATGTTCTTCATGTCTCTAGATATATCTTATGCATAAGAAGAAGTTATGGCAGTGGTGCAGATATGGTGTGGTTTATAGCAAAACCATAACCACACCACATAGAAAAATCAAACACCATATCCACACCATATCCACTGTAGTTTTTAATATGAGAAACCATATCCACACCATCAAAAAACCACATTTAACTGCAAAAAACCACACCGAACCACATCATGAATAGATTTTTGTTGACTATAGTAACATCATACATAAAACTTATGAACTTTACATAATAAATGGAAATAACAATATAGACACAAGCAAAGTGCACATGTATGTTTATTAGTTGTACAAGGAAGACAACCATGTCTATAGTAATTGTAGTAAATACACTCCTTCTCGATACATTATATTCCACTTTGAAAATAGATATCTAGCTATCTATGTGAGAATGACAAAAATAATATGTTTAGGATAACATTCTGGATAAATTCATATATAATTAACATGAATTATTTGTGGTGCAGTTTTTATCCATATTTTTTTTCTCTAGAATCATAACCACACCACACCACCGCGGTTTTAAATATTTAAATCCATATCTGCACTGTAACCACTTAGTGTGGTTATGCATCATAAAATATGGCATAATTATCTGCATATATGGTTTTTTCGCAACACCATTGCCATCCCTAGTTATGATTAGATATGTTGGACAATGTAAGAACTTGCACAAACCTAATTCCTATGTCCATGTACTTTTGGTGAACCTAGAGCTCTAATACCAACCTATTGTGTGATGCCCAAACTCCACACCTAATGAGATTACTCAAAGCAAAGCACACGATCAACTACTAAACATCCATAATACCAGAAAAGCAGATAAATAAAACCGATTTAAATATTACCATATTGTTCATAAACATGCATCAAGGTCCAACAACCTGTATAAATAAGAGATGTTTCACATATACATGCCATATATACATACACACATACATATATATATATATATATATATATATATATATATATATATATATATATATATATATATATATATATATATATAACAAACACATACTGACAAATCCAGGTGTCAATATACATATTATCTACAATATACATCCCTTTTCAGACTTGAGAGTACAAGGATGACATTGGGACTCTACTACCACAACTACAACTATCCAATCTTCTGCATCTAGTAGTCTCCAAACTGCTCATCCTCATCAACACGTCCCATACCACATTTCCCAGCGAGAGATATAACTCTCAACCAATGGTTATTTTTATAGCAGGTATCATTGTGAAACATGATGAGCAAATTTATCTAAGCAAGCAGGTTAAGCAGAGTAGTTAAACTATTCCAACATGTTAGGTAGATTATGCAAACTAATCAGATACACATAACAACATATATGGCTAGAAGGAATGTAAAGAGCATGTAAGAATATCCCTTACTGAACAATGACATTCTCTTACTGCATATTATAACAACTAAGTAGTATTAGAAAAAAGGCAAGGGTTAACATCCAATTTGAATCATGTTTAACCCTAAATAGATATACTACACAACTATATTACATCTTTTATCATGCCCTGAGGAATTGAGGTATACCAATCAATTTGAATTGACTACTGCTAATTCAAAATCAGTGCAATGAGAGATCTCTAGGAGAGCCAGAATCCTTAGATCTCATCCACCCTTAGTGAGTATGAGTCTACCATATCGACATATAAGGTCAAGTTGTAAGTTAGCCTAGTCCACCCTTGGTATATAGGTCACAACACTAGTAAACAATCTAGTCCGTCCTTAATTAGATCATGGTACTAGTGAAAATGGGGTACACAACCTACACATCTAAAGTACACTCGTAGTTGTCCTCAATCACATCATATATCTAAGATAAGACTGCATCCAAGCTCCTGCCAAGGCATGACCACAACCATCCTCAAAACCTTTGGGATCAAGATGACAAGGACACACAGTCTATTGCAACACGCATGCTTAACAATATGCACTCTGAGTTTCCCTTAGGAATACTTGTTTCACCATCCTACAAGTATTGACACTAGAATGGATCTATGGCACATAGAAACTACATGATTGGAGCTTCATTTGATTAATTAATGTCAATTGGGTATCTTTCAAGTGCCACAATCTAGTTACGTACAAACCCTAAAAGAATTCTACAAAACTTGGTGTATATTGTAACTTCAGACGTGTAAAACGTATGAAACATAAAGCTTATGACATCATCACATGGTACTGTTCTACTTCCACCCATGAGGCCACACTCATCATCATGGGATACCAATCCCTTATCACATCATGCAGATGATATCCCCTCAATTAGAGAACAAATCCATCCCGAGGTCATAAGACCATTCAAATTGTTCCCTATAAGGACACCATTATCCTTGCATGCCTCATTAAGGCTCATCATCATACATGTGATACATAAGTAGTACAACAATCATTCATTAGCTATGATGTTTATCTAATAGCAATTAGGGTAACAACAACTTAGAGAGAGAGAAAGTATTCCATTATTATGTTAATTACTCAAGAAGGCTAAGAAATATTATCATATACTTGAATTAGGATTGAATTCAATAAGGCAACCAAACTAGGGTTTCAAATCAACAATTTATAGATAATCCCTAGTTACTTATCATTTCCAACAATTATAAAGTAGTTAAGTCAAACATCATTAACATAGAATCAACAAAACATCATGACCGTATACATCACAAAACATCATCAGTTGCATAGGGTTGATGGTATCATCGACCACTGAAACTAGGTCACACCACCTTCATCAACCATTGAGTATTGAGCAAGGTTGGCTATCAAAGAAGATTAGGGTTCAACCCTTCATCGACCATTCAAGCCAACCATATTCAATGACCTCCATGGTTAATCACTTCAGTGACCATTATAGCTAAGTGAGCTCATTGAGCAAAGAGAAATCTTCCACATACATAGTGACCAACCATTGAAGAACAAACTTCATTGACTGCATACAAAGACCAACCTTATCATGTGACACCCCACCACACCAAAATGAGAAAACTAAAAAAAATGCACAATCAACTACTAATTAACCACACAGCCAGAAAACATTGTAAATTAAAAATGATTTAGCCATTATCACTATGTTATGAAACATTATACAAAGGTTCAACCACCTGTATATCAACACATACCATATCAGGTAATTACATATAGATCAAATGGCATCAACCACAACCTATATACAAAAGATAAATGTTCCACTTGTACATGCCATATATACAAGCATAGGCACACTACCAAAAACCACATGTCGATATACAAACATCTACAAAACATCCTCTTCCTAGACCTGAGAGTACATGGATGACTCTAGGACTCTACAACAACTATACAACCTTTTGCTTCTACTGCTCTTCAAGATGCTCTTCCTCAACAACATGATCCTAACCACACCGCTAACGACCACCTAAAAAGATGTGGTAACCCATAATATGAGACCCATGTCCTAGTGAGAGATATAACTCACAACCAATGGTTATTAATTACAACATATATATTATTTCACAAGCTAAGAAGATTAAGAAGTTTGGGCGTATTAAACTATTCCAAAAAGTTAGGAAGATTTGGCAACTAATCAGATAGGCATAGAAACATATATGCCAAAAAGGAATATGAATAACATGTAAGAATATCACCTAGTAACAGTTAATTTCTCTTATCACATTATATAACAACTAAGCAGTATAAGAAAACAAGGCAAGGGTTAACATCCAATGTGAAGCATGTTTAAGCCTAAGTAGATATAACACACATGTATCATGTATTTTATTAAACCATTAAGGAATTGAGGTATACCACTCAATTCCAGGTGACCACTTCTAATTTGAAATTAGTGCCATATAAGATCTAGGAGAGTCGGAATCCTAAGATCTCATCCTCCCTCAGTCAGTATGAGTCTTCCACAACGACACATAATGTAAGGCCCCTGACCTGAGTTTTGGGGTAACCCTATTTGTTTTTCCTAAGTAGGTTTTTTTAGAACCTTTCTCTAATCTTTTGATATGTAATTAGGTCTTGTGGGGAGCCTAATTTCAATTTTGAGCTTGTTTGGATGATGTTTGTGCTTTGTGTGATAGTTTTGGTGCAAATTGTAATTTACCCAAATTAGGGGGTTGATGTGCAATATGTCATATCTAGAGAATATCTTCCATATCTTGTCTTCATATAGAGGATAGAGGAAGAAGTGGGTGCTTTGTTTGCATCTTGGGTGAGTGGTGGCATCCTTAGTGGTGATTAGGGTTTCTGTGGGTGATGTGTGTTCCTTGACCCAAGTGTGCGTGGTGTATTATCCAGGGTTGGTGGGGCCAAACCCTTGGTGGGTGGCCAAGAGGCTAAGACCCAACCTAGAGTACATAACCATGTCTTTCATGTTAAGCTAGAAGTGGATGCATATTGGCCTTTTTGCTTGGATAAGTGTCCCCTAGACACCTAAGTTGATGACACCTCTCCTTTGATCTTTCTCTCATCCCTCAAGTATATGGTCTCTTGTCCCTTCACATAAGTGAAACCTTTTAGCCATTATTTTTCTCCCTTTTCCTTGTGGAAGACCTTGGATCCTTGAGGAGCAAGAAGAAGTCTCCTTGGAGCCTTGGTGATCAGATTCTTAGTTTGTTGTGATTCTTTGTTCATCTTCCACCTAGGTGAGTTGTGCTTTCTTTGGCGATGTTTTCCTTGTGTTCTCTTCTACATCTTCTTCCCTTCACTCAGCCATGGATCATGCCTTGGTATAAAGGTTGTTCTTAAGGAAATAACCCTCATCTCTAGGGTCATATACCATTTTAGGATGAAGTTCCCTCTTTCTTTTATTTCTTCTTCTTCCTTGGATTGGCTAGGGTTTATCTTTCTTTTTCCTTTTCTTAGGCTATCATGACCTTGACATCTTCTTAACTTGGAGGTGTTGTTGTGACCGAGATTGGGACCTTTGGTGAATCTTATTCAACCTTTGGATCGTGTGCTAGGAGCTTTGCTCTTGGAGCTTGAATCCTTGGTGTTGATCTTCTTAAGGCGGGTTATATAACTCTTAGCCCTCTCTATTATTTCACTCTTTACTAATGCATGCATCTATTTTTCCTCTCTAAACTATTCCCGTAACAAGCTAGTAGCTGATGATGATCTTAAGAATTATTTTGGCAATGAAAATCTTGCTTGGTTTAAAAGAACTTTGAAACCCTAACTTAGCTTGCTGTTTTGGGGTGTGTAGAGCGTGGTCTTTTACCCTTGAATGTGGCTCTTTCTAGAAATTTACATGGAGCGAGTTTAGGTGACCTTCTTGTGGAGCTTCCACCTTGATGATGGTAGCATTCCATGGAGTTTCTTTTTGTTTCATATCTTGTTCTTCCCTGTCTCACCCTTAGTTATCTTTTGATGATGATCTTTACTATGTTAATGATAAGCCGACACACCATGTTGATGTTAGGCTGACACCCTATGTTGATGTTAGGTCAACACCCTATGTTGATGATAGTTAAACACCCTATGTTGATGTTAGGCTGACACCCCATGTTGGTGATAGGTCGATACTCCATGTTGGAGATAGGCTGATACCCTATGTTGATGTGAGAATCAATACACCATGTTGGTGATAGGCCGATACCCCATGTTGATGTTAGGACGATACCATATGTTGATGTTAGGCCAATATCCTATGTTGATGTTAGGCCGATGCATCATGATGATGATATACCAAGACACCATGTTGATGGTAGGTCGACACATGATGATGATGGTTGTTGAAGGTTATGCTTGGAAACCCAATGATGTATTTGTATTAGAAATGAATAAGTCATGTAAAGTGGTATTTGGAATAGTATCTAATCAATCTTAATTATATTCCTTTAGCCTAATCTACTCCAAGTTGATGGGAGGTGATGAACTTGGGGTTGGTTGTTGAACCTAGCTTTATAAAACCTAACTGAATAAGAAGGAACCCTAACCCTAATAATGTGCAATGTAACATGCTTGTTTCCTTTTTATGAAACATATATGATGTTAGGATGTTATCTCATTTGTTTATGAATTCCTAACCATGCATGTGTTGCAAGTTGATAAGCATAGCTAAGTGAAATCTATGGTGATTATGATATGATACATGTTGAATGAGACTTCACGAGGCATGCTGAGGTACTTGTACTTTAGGAATGATGTGAATAGGTCCTATGGCCTAGAAATAGCTTATTTCCTAGTATGAGATAGCATTTCCCAATGATGAGCTGAGGGATTGATATCCCATAGCATGTGGCTTTGGTGATGATAATATAGTGAATGGCAATGATATAAGCATCATGAGGGATAATGTGATAAGTTCACACCTTATACATTTATATCTTCTAGAGCTGTACTATGTCCTTATCTTTGTAAAGTTTGCTATGGCTTTGTACGTTGTAACTTGATTGATGTAAAAAGATACTTAATTGACTTAACTAATAAAGTGGGACTTAATCTTGTAGTTTTTCCCCGTACCATAGACCCATCTCAATGTAAGCACTTGTTGGATGGTGAAATAGGCTTTCCCTAGTGAAAGCTTGGAGTCATATACTGTTGAGTATATGCATTCACAAGATTGGTTGCGGGTCATACCCTAGGAGTGTGGCTACGGGCCGTAGATTAGTGATTTGATGCTTATGAGGATTCACATGATTGGTTGTGGGCCATACCCTGGAAGGAGTGTGGCTACAGGACATAGCTCAGTTTTACTAGCGCCATGACCTATACCAAGGTGGGCTAGGACTTTCACAGTATGACTATATGTCACTGGTTGCAGTTGACTAGTATGTCTTTGTTGTGTACTCGTGTATTGGCCATGAGGTTTGGTGAGGTTGTGGATTTTGGCTCTTCCATAGACTTGTATGGCACCGATTTTGACTAAGTAGTGGTCCATTGGATTTGGGTGGTACAATGCAAATCCTCGGGGCATAATAGAATATGTAATCAACCATGTAGTATACTTGCTTAGGTTCACAATATAGAAACATTGGTAGAAGACTTGCCTTTCTTTGTAATGATTAGTTGGTAGAATATATACATGTTCTTCATATACCTTTTATGATGATAAGATGTTCTACAATCCAAATTATAATTTCTTATATTGTTAGTAATGATTATCCTCTTTAGACACATCATTTAGCTATATCTATTTATCATAGTTGTAACTTTACTTCTGTCCTTTAGTTACCTTACCTGTATTAATAATAGCATTGGTGGAGAGTTATATCTCCCACTAAGATTTGGATCTCACCCCGTGGGTTTCTACACAATCTTTTAGGTGGAGGTGCACGAGGTGGTAGAGATCATGAAGCTGAAGCAGAGCAACATCTAGAAGGGTAGTAGCGAATATGGTTGGGTGTGTTTCTTGTATGTCTTTTGGTGTAGAGTCCTAGAGTCGACCCTGTACACTCAGGTCTTTGGGATGGTTTTTGAGTGTGTTTAGTATACATGCTATTGATACATGGTTTTGGCTTGTGTGCCCCTTTTGATGTAAAGATATGGCAGGTGTTTGTATATGTATATGGAACAAGTTTTTCTTATAACAGGATGATGGCATATGTGATAAAAACATGTTGATGTAAGCACCTTGTGATCTATGCGGACTTATATGTAAAGGTTTTTGTAGATTTGGTGCCTAATGAAATCAGTTTTAATTTCTTAGTGTTTTCTAGCAATCTGCTTGTTTATTTTTTTTCCACTTTTAGTTTGGAGTTATCTTGTTGGTTTGTGACGCGGTTTGTCACAGTTTAGGTTGGTATCAAAGCTTTAGGTTCATTCAGTCTATAGGGACCTAAGACTAAGGCTTGTGTCTATTCTTGTGTCCTCCGGTATGTCTTATAGTGACTTCTTCTTATGTAGAAAGAGAAGAAAATCTTAAAGATGTCCGAAGAACATGAAGAACATGCTATTGAAAGCAATGTTGCTGCACTAGGTGGTGGTTCAAGGAACCATGCATGAGAAGATCGGGTGCCTGAGGTCCCCCAGTTTGACCCAGCATGCTTGAGAATCCTACTTTTTAGTCTCTTTTTGGACAATTCATGGCTACTATGACGCACATGATGAACATGATGCCTACACCTCATCCTAGGGCATCGATTCCCAATGTAGAATCTTATGGTACTGGAAAGACTTTTAAGCGGGTCACCGTGTTCGGGTAGTGGAGTATGCTGGGACGAATGATCCAGTGGATGTGGATCTATGGCTAACCGACCTTGAAAAAGCCTTCAAGATCCTTAGTATCCCTAATGCTGAAAAGGTGAAGCATGCAGTGTACCTTTTGAAGGGGAGTGTTGGCCAATGGTGGGCCAGAGATGAGGAGAAGAGGCATGATGCTGAGGCATGGAGGAGTTCTGATGTGAGTTTGTTAGTTGGTACTTCCCATGGATGTACCTTGATGAGAAGGTATCCTAGTTTGAGTGGATCAGGAAAGGATCCATGACAATAAATGAGCATATGACTAAGTTTATGGAACTTCTATGGTTGTGTCCTCACATGGCTACTACAGAGGATTCAACATTTTGAGAAGGGGTTGAATGTTGAGTTGTCTACCCCATTGGCTTCCTTGGATAATAGAGAAAGGTTTGCCACATTTGTAGAATTTGTTCAAAGAATAAAGAGGTAAGTGATAGAGAAGTGTGAGGCAAGTGCTAGGAAGAGGCCTGCACAGTTCTAGGGGTAGTCCTCAGGAGGCATTAAGAAGCCGAGGTTTTCTGCACCTCAATTAGGCACAAGACCATGTACATGGTCATAAGACCATAACATAATTCCATGCAAGAACATCATTATATTTCCATGCCTCATCAAGTCTCATCACCATCACCACATATGGGATACATAAGTTCAACATAATCTTGTATATAACAACTATGATGTTTATGTGGCAATTAATTAGAGCTACAACAACAAAGAGAGAGGAAGTACTCTATCATCATACTAATTACACAAGAGGCTATGTACCGTCATCACTTACTTGTATTAGGGTTAGGTTAAACATGATGAGTTGAATTATCATTCCAAGCATCACTTAGAAAGTTCTTACGTTTGCAGTCATATGAGGGAATAGGTAAGACTTATAAATCATATGTGTAATCAAGAACCAATAAATTAGAGTTACAAAAATCCTTAAAGGTAAAACCTTATTATTATCATCTCCAACAATCATGGAAGCATTTAGGTCAAACCCCACAGACATAGAGTCAACAAAACATTAAACCGTATGGACCAGAAATCTTTGTCGACAACTTAGGGTTAGTGGTGTCATCGACCACTAAAGATTGAGCAAGATTGGTGACCGAAGAAACTATGGTTCACCACCTTCATTGACTACTGAGGTTTACCCTCTTTAACAGCCACTAGGTTTAGGTGACATCACCAACAAGTGAAAACACAAGGTTGGCAACCTAAGAAAGCCAAGAAGCTTTGGTGACCAAACAGAAAATCAGTCATTGGTGGCCATAAATGACATCAAACTTAGTGACCACTTAGCATCATGATCCTTAGAAACCATCAAGGAGATACCAATCTCGTCGACCACATGGAATTAGACTTGGTGACCACATGGAAGTAAAATCTCATCGACCACTTGTTTCAAAATAGGTTGGTCATCACCACGAAATTGAAATCCATCAAGGTGGAAATCACAAAAAGAGGGTTAACTCCAAAACCCTATCTACCAACCATCATGAGAGAGGACAAAACCATGAGTTGTGAAAGAGAAAACCAACATTTCTACAAACATACCTGCATCAAAACTTCCATCACAAAAGAAAAATTTCATGCACTAAGATTTGGGTTCATCCAAGAAGATATATCCACTCAAGATCATCATGTAAACATAAAACCTAGATACAAGATACTATTTCTCTACTTGTAACTACGTTTTAGAGAAAGATTATGTGCATGTAAGGTAGAAGTAAGCAATAATAGTGCAGAAAGTTATATAACTTGCTTTATAAAGAAGGAAGAAACTCCAACAACAAGGAAGCTCAAAGGAAAGATGATAGAAACCCTAGCCTGAGCACCACTCTCAGCCAAGCTAGCTCCACCTCCAAGAAAGAAGTGAAAGACTAGGTCAAGGAAGTGAGAAATAGAGCAAACCCTAGGTAGAAAAGCAAGAAAGACAGTCCTTCAACCTCTAACTCAAGCACTACCATGGAAACTCTATGGGTTTGTCTAAGAAGAGAAAGAAGAAGATGGTAGAGAAAAGAGAGAGAGGGTGTCAAGAGGAAGATCTCACTTACCAAGAACGTGAAGAAGGGAATTCTAACACCAAACAATCACAAGAAGGGTTGCTCCAAACCTAGACCAACATGCAAGAGATATCAGACCACCTTCTCCAAGCTTGAGCTCCTCCTTCACCACCAAGCACAAGGGACGAGCTCCAAGGGCAAGAAGAGAGAAAGAGGGTGCAAAAGGTTTAGTTGCATGAAAGGAGAGAGGTTTATATAGCATGGGGCCACAAAGAGAGAAAGAGGGTCAGGTGTCCAACGAAACTTGCCATGTGTCCAAGGAAAACACACCTCAACGATGCAAGTGCCTCAATTAAGCAACTAGGTTGTTAAAAACAAGAATAGAAATTTATCATAGTGGTCCAGGAAAAGCAATCGACCACTGAGGACTCTTGGAGACCATGACACTCACAAAACTAACGACTAAGGATAAAAACATAGCGATCACAAATCTTAGGGTTTCTTGGTGACCTAGAGGGGTCATGAGCCTCATCGACGGCCCCATTAGGGGGGAGACTCAGGGAATCATCGACCGCCAAGAAGATGGATCATAAGATCATTGAACACTGCCAAAACAAGGTGATCATAAGTCAAACCCATATCAAGGTCAACCATCAACTAGGGCATCCATGCAAACCCTAATTCTCAACATGAGAAGTCAACACATCAAACCAAGGTGTGACAAGGCACCCCAAGGAACCACTCTCTATCCAACATGATGTCAAAACATGTAAGGTGAAACAAGAATGTGACAAACTGCAAGAAAACCCTAGTAGTGGGTAAATTGCAACTAGGTCTAAGACAGACACATACATACAAAACTAGCTCAAACAATGTCCAAACTGGACCAAACTTGAAACATAAAATTGTCACATGATATATAAGCACATCTCTTGGTTTGATTAAAGTTCTAAACATCCAATTATGCTAAGTAAGTATGATCAACCAAAAATCAAGGTTAGGGGTCTTACAACCATAAACCCTTAACAAGGATTTTGCTCCTGAAATACTACGTGAACAAAAATGGGTACTTCCTAGGCATCTCATCCTATAACTCCTACATCGCCTCCTCCAAACCATGGTGATGTCACAAAATGTTAACTAAGACTATATCCTTCTTCTTAAACTTCTTTACTCTCCTATCTAGGATCAACACATGACACTCCAAATATGCTACATCCTCCTCCAACTCAACCTCCACTGGTTGCAAGGTCAACTTGGTATCAGGATGACACTTCCTCATCATAGAGACATGGAAGACATCATGCAACCTATGCAACTATGGCAGTATCTCCAGCTTGTATGCAACCTTCCTAACACATGCCACAATAGGATATGGACCCATAAACCTAGGAGCCAACTTACCCTTCTTACCAAACCTCAACACACCCTAACAAGGGAAAACTTTAAGATACACCTTGTCTCCAACTTGGAACTCCATTGTCATGTGATAGTTATTAATGTAAGACTTCTATATGTCTGGGTTGCCTTCAAATTTTGTTGTATCACTTTGATATTTTCAATAGTATGCTATACTAGCTCAGGACCCAAGAACTAATACCCACCTGTCTTATACCAATAAAGCGGTAAACCGACAACGTCTTCCATACAACGCCTCATATGGTGCCATGTCTATACTCCTCTAATAACTATTGTTGTAGGCAAACTCTATCAAAATGAGGTACACATCCAAATCACCAAGAAACTACAAGACACACGCTCTTAATAGGTCCTCCAAAATTTTAATGGTCCCCTCAAACTGACCATCTCTCTGCGGTTAAAAAGTTGTATTGAACCTCAGATGTGTCCCCATAGATGTATGTAAACGTTCCCAAAAATGACTCATAAACTGGGGACCTCTTTCAGACACTATGGTAACTGGGATACCATGCAAACAAACTACTCATCAACATATATCTGTGCCAACTTCTCTGTTATATATATCATCTTGACTGGAAAGAAGTGAGCTGATTTGGTCAACATGTCCACTATGACCCAGTTGGAATCATGATCGTTGGCTATCCTAAGAAGACCAATCATAAAGTCCATAGTAATATGATCCCATTTCCACTTTTGTATTGGCAAAGGTTGTAATGTCCTTACAAGCTTCTTATGCTCTACCATAACCTACTGAAAAACTAGACATATAGCAACACACTCTACCACACCATGCGTCAAACTAGGCACCAATGCAGATCCTTTAGGTTATGGTACATCTTGATAGTGCCAAGATGTATCGCATACATCAAGGAATAAGCTTCATCAGGAACCATCTTTCTCAGACCATCAACATCTGAAACCATTGTCCTACTATGAAAGCAAGCTGTACCGTCATCTGACTCATGAAAGCCGTCATACTTCTTATTGCCAAATTTTTCCCTGATTTTTTGTATTACAGATCATTCTACCACACATCTCTGATCTGCTCCATCAAGGTAGGCTTCACTTGCAACTGTGCTAAAAATCCTTCTAAAAAATAAACCTGCAATTGTACATTCATATCGCAAAGCGACACCAACATATCATGCTTGTGACACACCAAGGCATGTAACTATACCTTGGCAATAGATGATGATGAAGATGACTTCCTACTCAACGCATCAGCCACCACATTCGCGTTCCCTGGATGGTAGTTTATCATGGATGTATAGTCCTTGAAAAACTCCATACATCTTCTCTGCCACATATTTAGCTCCTACTTTGAGAAGATATACTGAAGGTTTTTGTGGTCGGTGAAGATCTGACACTTCTCTCCATACAAATAGTGCCTTCAAATATTCATTGCATGAACCATAACTGCAAGCTCCAGATCATGTGTTGGGTAGTTCTCCTCATGTTTCTTAAGCTATCGTGAAGCAAAGGAAATCTTGTTCTTGTCCTACATCAACACACATCCCAAGGCATTCTTCAAAGCATCACAGGAGATGAAGTAACATTTCCCTTTCTATGGTAGAACTAACACTGGTGCATTGGCCAACTTTTTCTTCAACAATTGGAAAGAATGTTGACACTTGTCGAGGGAAACGTTTCCTTGTCAATTATTTTAGGGGTAATGACACAACACTCAAGTTCTTGATGAACCTTATGTATTAGCATGTCAAGCCTAGGAAACTTCAAACCTACATCGGTGTCTTGGGTTGTTCCTACTCCAAAACTGATTGTACCTTCTTTGGGTCCACACAAACATCTTTAGAAAATATAATGTGACCCAGAAAATATGCTTTTGTCAACTACAACTCGCACTTGCTAAACTAGGCATATAACCTGTGCTACCTCAACAACATCAACATCTGTCAAACATGGTGCTCATGCTACTTTCTGTATCTAAAGTATATCAAGTAATCATCTGTGAAACTACCATGAACTGATCCAAAGACGGCATGAACACCCTATTCATCAAGTCCATGAAAGTTTCTAACCCATTGGTCAACCCAAACGGCATAACCACAGATTCGTAATTACTATACCTAGTACTGAAAGCAGACTTGGTTATGTCATCCACCTTGATCCTCAGCTGATGGTATGCTAACCTCAGATCTATCTTTGAGAACACTATGGTACCTATCAACTGTCAAAGACCATCTAACCTCAACAACATATACTTGTTCTTTATTGTGACCTTGTTTAATTGTCTGTAATCTATACACAACCTCATGGATCCATCCTTCTTCTTCACAAACAACATGTGAGCACCCCAAGGGGAAGTGCTAGATCTTATAAAACCCTTCTCCAGTAACTCATACAACTGTTTCTTCAACTTCTACATCACATCTTGTGCCATCTTGTAGGGTGATTGCACTATGGGTTGTGTTCTAGGAATAAGATTGTCACAAAACAAATCTCTCTAATATGGGGAACACTAGGAAATTCCTTGAGTAAGTCATCCTCATACTCACACACTATAGGCACCTATTGGATACTAGGACTCCTCCTCTTAGTATCCACCACATGGGACAAGAAAGCCTCACACCCCTATCTTATGAACCTCTATACTATGATCGCCGACAACAAAAAAGTAAGAAGAATATTCCTATCTCCTTGGAAGTTCCACGAAACATATCCTTCACAAAAAGTCACCACCATGGAATCCCAGTACAAAACAACCTTGTATTTCTACAAGGTATCCATCACAAGGATCACATCGAACCCATGCATGTCAAGTGGCATAAGATCCACTTGAGTGTTGTCCTATGAAAGAAAGAATGCAAGATCGACACACCTCTCGTAACTCAGTTGAACCAAAAAAGGGGTTTCTAATAGAAGACTATCAAATCTACTACAAATAGGTAGATTATAACTACTTATCAACTCTCTGGTGATAAAAGAGTTTGTTGCATCCGGGTCAACTAAAATAGATACAAAAGAAGAAGCAAACAAATCAGAATGAGCAATTTCCATCTGACACATTATGACTAAAGGATTGACTGCTCCCTTTGGCTGACTCATTGTGTAGAATCTAGATATCACCTGTTGTCATCCATGCCCTCTTCCTACTGGACCAGAAGATCATGCTTGTGATTCCTGAAAGCATCCACTACCACCACCACTGTTGAATTGTTGGTGCTGAGAGCCTTGTTAACTTTTCCTTGGCTGCTGTGTTATATCCTCATTGTTCACACGGAGAAACCACCTAATATGCCCTACCTACCCACACTTGTGACAAGTACTCAAATCATACTATGGCCTAGGTGCCCTATCACTGACATAGAAACCGTGTTGCATGCTCTTACAGGTGGAAAACTACAACCTCAACCTTTACTTGGGGACCACTACGATTGTACACCTAATCTCAATTAAAAAAAGTTGGTCTCTAATGTGACTGAGGTGAAGAAAATGTTGGATTCTTAAAGACACCAGAAAAGTGTCCTTGGAATTGAGTTGGCCTCTTCTTATCATTGGATTCACGCTTCTCGATAGCAGACCTCTCAATCCACCTCATTAATCACTCTCAGGCCATGAGATCCATGTCATCAACCAGACTTCGGGCCCTGTCTCCTTTTTACCAAAGGATAGGGTAGTACGAGCCTATAGAACAGATCCTGTTCAAGTAAGGTCGTTCAATCCACCTCATTGACTCTACGAAGGTATAGAACCTCTATCTATTCTTGAAAGCACTAGATGTTACAGAGAGCTCTCAGCTCAAACCCTTCTCAAACCTCTAGATCCTCTCCTTCTCCATCGCTGCCATGTGAGGATAGAACCTAAAAATCTCCATAAACTTGGCCTCCTATTCATTGATCATCATCGAACCCTATTGGATCTTATCAAACTGCACTATCTTCTCTCCCAAGTATGTCTTAGGGAAGTATCAACTCACAAAATCTTGAAAAAACTCTTCCCAACTGATCACAACTTCATGTCTCTTCTCCTCCTCAATGTCCCACCAGTGGTCAACACTGCCCTTTAGCAAATAAACTACATGCTTCACCTTGTTCTCTTCTAAGATATTGAGGATCTTGAATACCTTCTCAAGATCCGTCAACCACATATCATCATCAGCTGGATCTGCTGTATCCACATAATTGATTTCTCCAACTCACTGCAATTGCGCAAATGTCTTCCTGGAACCTTAGGATTACACATTCAAGACAACTACCATAGCTTGTGGTACGGGCGCTCTATCCTCCATATGCGTAA
Source organism: Alisma plantago-aquatica (assembly GCA_963693085.1). Lineage (NCBI taxonomy): Eukaryota > Viridiplantae > Streptophyta > Magnoliopsida > Alismatales > Alismataceae > Alisma > Alisma plantago-aquatica. Next base: position 185,759,890 of record OY856409.1, read on the forward strand.
TCGTGGCCATAAGCTATCCAAACATGGACTAGAACACTAGATTCACCATAGTTTCTAGGTTGAACTGAGGCATCGAGGGATGCTCTGTCCCCATCATTAGACTTCTCCTATCATGTGCCATCCTCCTACTACCACCTCCTAGTGCAACATAACTACTCTCAACATGTTCTTCACATTCTCCAAACATATCTGCCTAAGAAGAAGCTATGATCAGATATGTTAGACAACAGAAGAATGGACACAGACCTGAGTCCTATGTCCCTGTAGACTCAGTAAACCTAGAGCTTTGATACCAACATATTGGGTGACACCCTGATGCATCAATTTTTAGTCACTTTTACAGGTGTATCTTCTTTGATTTTGTGTACCTATTCGTCATCTACATGATTAATTATGCATAAAATATTATCATTAGCATGTTCCACTTAAATGCATAAAAAATTATGCAATTCTACTATTTTTTGAATAGTTTGAGTTCATCTCAAGTACTTATTTACGTTTTGTTGCCTTTTAGGCACCACAAGAGTCCCATAGTCTCGTTACTACTGACTTTACCATTCGGTAGTATCAAAATCACATCTAGTAAAAGACCCAAGGAATCACACAAAATCGATACTACAGAATCTACCAGTCGATAGTACCGAAATCCTCTTAGAGAGGCGCATGAAGGGAAGCAAGAAATCTTGGTACTATCGACTCTGTGAGTCAGTACTATTGAATCCACATCAGAGAGATAGAGCTGGCTCAAATGAGAGACTTGGTACTATCGACACTATTTGGTAGTACCAACATTGTGGGCATGTGCAACAACACTAAGGACTCGGTTATACCGACTTCCCAATAAGTACTACCGACTCTGCCTGATCAGACAATCCAATGGCAACACTCTAATCTGATGGCTGGCATTATTTCACACCCAAAGTGGCTCTTATGGCTTAAGGGGAGGGAGTCCAGACCTAATAATTGAGTTGGTTTCCCTGGCACGACACCCGAGAGAAAGGAGAGGAGAGAACAACACCGAAGGCTATGTTCGGGATGATTCAAGCACCTCTGGTGGGTGATTATATAGCCGAAAGACTACATATCACACATACATCAAAGGGGATCATCCAGACCAGCTATTCTCCAGGGGTTACTTTAGACTTCTAATGTTTTCACGTTTTTCTCCTTTCTTGCTACATATTCGACTATGGAAACCATGTGGGGCTAATCCTCTTGATTCTTTAGGACTCAGGACTAGCCCGGGTATGCATTGTACCTAACTTTTATGCATTAATATAGCTTTTGCTCCTAATTTATGGATATAAACCTTTGAGATTGTTATGTTCTATTTGTTCTTCATCACCATAGATATATAACTAGATCTTTAATCATTTGAAAGAAGGGTTAAGAGTTGGAAAAACATAAGTTTACCCATTTACTGCGTCCCTTGAGAAAGGTGGAGCATAAATAGGAGGAGAAACCCAAAGTTATTGTAAAGCACCTAAATAACCAACCAATTGATATGAAAATGGAATTGGAATTAGATTAGGTAGTGAAATACACTATGAGAGTGGGTAGTTCTTACTACAAACTCTTTATCCAGGGACAAGAGTAATGTATGTTAGTGTTTAGAGGTTAGTTGCAGTGTTATCCATGGTGAAACCAACATCTTAAGGAATTTGTTGCACTCTGATTCACTCATTTATTACTCTAGTTTCTCTTTTGCATTTCTTTTATTTAATTTAAACCAAATTCAACCATTTTTACCGGCCTAGTTGATTAGATCATAGCTAGTAGTAGTCTCTGGATTTCGTTTCCCTATGTTTGACTCGGGCCTCATAAGGCTTATTTTACTCGATACATTCTCTTGCGTTTAACACACAATATTTTCGTGTCAACGTTTTGGCGATGTTGTCGGGGAAAAGACAACATCCAACACCCCGAGTGTTTTGGTCGTCCACTCTAGGCCAAACCTTTTTAATTTTATTTATTTTTTTATAATTTCTTTCAAAGTTGAATTATAATATCTTTATTGTTTCTACTATTAGTACTATGTTTTTACAGTTATTTTTACTACTTTCAGGCACTAGTGCATGGTGCATACCCGAGCCCACTATTACATAGACCTATATTCCCTGGGCTTAGATCAAGCCGAACTCCTTCACAGAGAATAGGAGTACAGAAGATCTATAGACGTATTCAACTGAACCCCACCACTGACACCTCTTCCTAAAGGATGTGAGCCACCTGAGGAACTGGAATCAGTAGAAATGGGTGACCAAGTAGAAGAGAAGATGATCTGGGGAGGATCAAGGCTTCTTATTCTACTGCTAAAAATGGGCTAATCACAAGACAAGCAATCAATGTGACAACTACAAGATCGATCTAGGTTTGGTGTCCTTGGTCAACACATGCCTTTCAGGGACATAGTTTTGAAGACCCTATGACACACATTATTAACTTCATCAAAATCTATGATATGAAGATAGATAGGATACCAGTGACTATCATATACTTGAAGTTGTTCCCATCATCTTTGGTAGACAATTCTAAGTCTTAGTTTCACAACCTTGATGATGAGTGCATTGAGATGTGGGAGAAAATGATTGACGCTTTCTTCGAGCGCTACTTTCCTCCAAAAAAGACAAATGACCTGGTAAAGAAGATCCATCATTTTAGACAACAGGGTGATGAGTCATATTATGAAGCATGTGAGAGATTCCAAAATATGTTGCAGAAGGTCCCCCACCATGACATTTATTTGTTAGGACAGGAAAAAATTTTCTACTACAGTCTACACAAGGGAGAGAGGACTATGCTTGATAGGACAGGAGCATGTTTCTTACTCAATAGAAAACCTACCCACTGTCATGAGATCTTAAAGAACATGTCCAAGAATTAGACATGGGGAGATGAGAGAGAGCACTCGAGAATCCTTTAAAGTGTCGGGGAGTCTAAGGTCATTTATGTGCTGAATGAAAAGCTAGACTTAATTGCTAAAACGTTGTGTGCTAAGGATGGAGATTCTTTGGAAGGAGAGGATTAGGAATGCAAATTTGCATGCCAACAACAACCGTACAAGAAAAATGACTATTCTTAGAGGAAGGATCCTAAGTTCTCCTGGAAGGATCCTAATAACTTTCAATAAGACTCGTTCAGGTGCAACAGTCCAAGCCACAAGAGGTTAGTGGTCAATCACAATATCAACATGACAAGGGTCTAAGTAAGATAGACCATATTGAAGAAATGCTTAGGAAGCTAGTTAGCCAAAATGAAGTGCTCATCGTTCAGAGTCAAAGAGAACTTCAGAACCAAGGGGCACAGATCTACAATATTGAAACACATATTTCTCAAATAATAATAGAAGTGGCCACATTATAGAAGCCAAGTCACCAGGGGTTCCCAACCAACAACAATGTGTTTTCTAGAAATCAACAAGTCAAGGAAGTTTTACTCCGTAGTGGTGCAAAATTGCTGAATGATGCACCATCTAGTTCGGATGCAGGTTAAACTACAAGAGCTACAAACAAGACAGTGATAGCGGATGTAGATGAACCAGATGTTATAGCAGAGGAAAAGACAACTAAGGAATAGGTTGATGATATAGAGGAAACAAGGAAAAATGCATATATCTCACCTCACCAGAGGACACCAATGACCCTGGTGCCTTTTCCAAATAGCTTGAAGGTGAAGAAAGTGGACCAACAATTCAACAAGTTCTTAGATGGTTTCAAACAATTATCGGTCAACATTCCACACATTGATGTGATTGAAAAGATGTCATAGTATGACAAGTTCTTGAAAGACTTAATTACTAAGAAGAGGAGGATATGTTATAATAATGTAGTAGTGTTGAAGAATAGGTGAGTGCATTCATTTTGGGAATGCTACCTCTGAAAAGACAAGATCCATGATGTTTCAACATTACTTTCTTTATAGGGAAGACCAAGTTTGGAGAAGCTCTTTGTGATTTAGGGGCAAGCATAAATCTCATGCCCTTGCCAACTTTCAAGAAGCTAGGCCTCAAGGAGCCCAGGAAAAGTAGTATGACTACTCAATTAGTAGCACCTCCATGGTCAAGACATATGGCATTTGTGAAAATGTTCTGGTAAAGGTAGAGATATTTGTTTTTCCTACAGACTTCATGGTGATGGAAATGTAGGATGATCATGGTAACAAACTCTTGCTTGGAAGGCCATTCCAAGCTACATCTGATATGATTTTGGAGATGGGAAGAGGACGTTTGACCATGGGTATCAAGGATGACCAGTTTGAGATCAAGATGTCTGAGTACTCAAAAGCTACAGGGGACAAATCACAGTGCAACATGCTACTGCAAGTGTGGGGAAAGATGTCCCTACTTCTAGGGAAGCCATTTATTGACATGGCCCACGTGATGACTAAGGTAGGAATCTACCGTCAGCCGTTGATACTTCTGAGCCATAGATTCATGAAGAAATCTCGATACTACCGACTTCAAGTCAGTAATACCGGCTCTATCACTACTTGGCATCTGTAGGCTATATAAGGAGGAGTGGGAAGATCATTTTCTTCACACCTTCATCCCCATCTCATCAAGTAACTCCAAGTAAACATCACCGGGCACCGACGATCTTATCCCAACTCCATTTTCTCCATCCCTCTTCTTGCATCATCGCCATGGCACCAAGGAGGGGTGTATCTTCTTTAGCTAAGCAAGGTGAGTTGGTCCCTCAACCAACCCACATCCAACACCCCACCCTAGAGATAAAGAAGGTCTAGGATTACCTTATAAAGAGGAAAATGATAGTGACGTGATACAGAGATCGCATCCTCATAGAGTGATTAGGCTTCACTGACAATCTGTGCTGGGTATGGGAGCATCAACTACTAGAGGTGGATGACTCATTCTTCAGTGACTGGCCTACCTACTAGGAACTTGTCTATGAGTTCCTGGCCTTGTTGGATGTCCCCGCCACCCTTGAGAAACAACTGGGAGGAGAGTGGACAAAAGCAAGAGTCAACTTCTGCCTCTACAACACCAACCATTCCATCACATTGTGGGAATTCAACTGCATCTTCAACTAGACACATGTTACAGAATGCTCCCCTCCCTCTGACTTCAACTACGACCATGCATGGGAGAGTTTTATTGAAGTGCCAGAAGGCTTCTCCATCACCGACAACAAGAATCCATTTGCTCAGATTTTGCATCACCTCCTCACCAACACCATCTTCACCCGCTCCAGCCAAGGCCAAGGGAAGGTCCAAAAAATGGACCTCTGCTTCCTCTATAGTATTTTGGAGGAAGAAGTCATTAACTTTGGGTCCTTCCTTCTCCTCCACATGGTCTTGGTCCGGTGAATGGTGCATAAGAAAGCATCAATACTTTTTGGGGGTCGGAATACCCCCATTTCAATGCACCTCTGTCTTGATCTGTCTACCTTCATGCCTTTGGTAGCTACAGAGATGTTGGATCTCCAACATTTCAGGAAGGTGAGTCTCCTCAGCACACACTTTGACAAGTGTATGCGTGTTGCACAATGGGAGGACTGTACAGGGAGTGTCAAATCCCTAACCCTATCTTTAGCCTACAAGGAGTCGAGTATCTCAGGTGGCCAGTTGACGACGAGGAAGAAGATGACAAAGAAGTGGAAGCAACCCATGTCCAAGGTCATAGGACCATCACATCATACCATGCAAAAACATCATTGTCTTTCCATGCCTCATCAAGTATGATCACCATCACCACATATGGGATACATAAGTTTAACATAATATTGTATATAAAAACTATGATGTTTATGCGGCAACAAATTAGGGCTACAACAACAAAGAGAGAGAAACTACTGTATCATCATAATAATTGAACAAGAGGCTATGTACCATCATCACTTACTTGCATTAGGTTTAGGTTAAGCATGATGGATTGAATTAGCATTCCAATCATCACTTAGAAAGTTCTTATGTCTGCATTCATATGAGGGAAAATGTAACACTGAATAAATCAGGTGTAATCAAACACCAACAAATTAGAGTTAGAAAACAACCCTTAAAGGTAAACCATAATTTTTATCATCTCCAACAATCATTGAAGCATTTAGGTCAAACCCCACAAACATAGAGTTAACAAAACATGAAATCGTATGGACTAGAAATCTTTATCTATGACTTAGGGTTAGCAGTGTCATTGACCACTAAATATTGAGAAATATTGGTGATTGAAGAAATTATGGGTCACCACCTTCATCGACCGCTGAGGTTAACGCTCTTCAACGACCACTAGTATTATGTGACATCATCGACCGGTGAAAAAACAAGGTTGGTGACTGAAGAAAGCCATGAAGCTTTGGTAACCGAAGAGAAAATAGGTCATTGGAGATCATACAAGAAATCAAACTTAGTGACCACTTAGCATCGTGATCCTTAACGTCCATTAAGGTGATACTAATCTCATCGACCACATGAAATCAGACTTAGAGACCACATTGAATTAAACCTCATCGACCACTTGGTTTAAAACATAATGGTCATCACCACAAAACTAAAAGCCATTAAGTTTTAAATCATAAGAGAAGGGTTAACTCCAAAACCCTATCTAGAAACCATCATGAGAGAGGACAAAATGGTGAGTTGTGAAAGAAAAAACCAATGTCTTTACAAATATGCATGCATCAAAACTTCGATCACCAAAGAAAGATTTCATGTGCTAAGATTTGGGTTCATCCAAGAAGATATATCCATCAAGATCATCATGCAAACATAAAAACTTGATAGACGATACTATCTCTCTACTTGTAACTACGTTTTAAAGTAAGATTATGTGCATGCAAGGTAGAAGTAAGCAATAACAATGGAGAAAGTTATATAATTCGCCTTAGAAAGAAGGAAGCAACTCCAATAACAAGGACACTCAAAGGAAAGAGGGTAGAAATCTAGCTTGAGCACCACTTTCATCAAAGCTAGCTCTAGATCCAAGAAATAAGCAAAAACCTAGGTCAAGGAAGCAAGAAAGAGAGAAAACACTAGATAGAAAAGCAAGAAAAAGAGTTCTTCAACCTCTAACTCAAGCACTACCATGGAAACTCCATGCATTCGATCAAGAAGAGAAAGACAAAGAGGTAGAGAAAAGAGAATAAAGGTGTAAAGAGAAGATCTCACTTATCAAGGATAAGAAGAGGAGCAAGATAACACCAACGGATCACAAGAAGGGTTGCTCCAAACCCTAGACTAGCATGGAAGAGAGATCGGCCCACCTTCTCCAAGCCTGAGCTCCTCCTTCACCACAAAGCACAAGGGATGAGCTCCAAGGGCAAGAAGAGAGAAAGAGGGTGCAAAGGGTTTAGTTTCATGCAAGGAGATAGGTTTATATAACATGGGGTTAGAGAGAGAGAGAAAAAGGGTTAGGTGTCCAACTAAACTTGCCAGGTGTCCAAGGAAAACACACCTCAACCATGGAAACACCTCCACTAAGAAACTATGGTGTTAAAAATAAGAAAAACCATCGACCATATTGGTCCATTAAAATCAATCGACCGATGAGTATTCTTGGTGACTAGGGCGCTCACAAAACCAGCAACCAAGGATAAAAAACATAGAGATCGCTTACACTAGGGTTTCTTGGGGACCTAGAGGGGTCATGAGCCTCAACGACTGCCAAGACTAGGGGACACACACAGGGCATCATTTACTGCTAAGAACATGGATCACAAGATACTTGGCGAATGCCAAAACAAGGTGATCATCGGTCAAACACAAATTAAGGTCAACCATCAACTAGGGCATCCATGCAAGCCCTAATTCTCAACATGAGAAGTCACCACATCAAACCAATGTGTGACAAGGCTCCCCAAGGCACCACTCTCTCTCCAACATGATGTCAAAACATGTAAGGCACAACAAGCATGCTACAAATTGCAAGAAAAACCCTAGAAGTGGGCAACTAGGTGTAAAACTAGCACATATATACAAAACTAGCTCAAACAATATCCAAACTGGACCAAACTTGTAACAGAAGCCTATGACATCATATCTAAGCACATCACAAGGTTTAGAGTTCTAAGCATATAATTATGCTAAGAAAACTAAATCAACCAAAATGCAAGATTAGGGGTCTTACAAACCTTAGCGACCACAACATAAAACTTGGCAACAACTCAACATCAACATATCAGTGACCTCATAAGAAGACAGAGAAAATCTTGGCAACCATAATCTCATCAACCTCAAAGATATAATAGGTTGATCATCGCCATGAAACCGTAAGCCACCAAGGTGTAAATCACAAGACTAAGATTGTCTACAAAACCCTAATTACTACCCTCATGAGAGAAAATAAAAAAAAGATTATGAGAGAGAAAAACTAACGTTTGAACCAAAATGCATGAATCAAAAACTCCATCACCAAAGAAGGGATTCATGCACAAAGATTAGGGTTCATCAAAGGGGAGTTATCTGCTCAAGATTTCCATGTAAACATAAACCCTAGACCAAGTATATTATCTTTCTAGTTGTAACCACATTTTAATGCAAGATAATGTGCATGCAAGCTAAGTGTAAGAAATAATCAAGGAGAAAGTTATATAATTCACCTTAAGGATGATGAAGCAACTCCACCAGAAAGAAAGCTCCATGGAAAGAGAGGAAAAACCCTAGCTTAGGCACAACTATAGACCAAGATAGCTCCACATCCAAGAAAGAATAAAACCCTATTTCAAGGAGCGACACAGAGAGAAAACCCTAGGTAGAAAAGCAACAGATAGTGTTACATCCCACTATCACACAGACAATGAAATGCCACACGAAAATGTGTGGAACTTCCATAAACCACATATTACCAAAAACATGAGTTAATTAAAATCGATTGCGGAAAGCATATAAATAAAGAAACCATTACATCCAGATCCTTATCCTGCAAGGAAACATGTTATATAAACATACATAAACCTTGATACGTGTCCATAGTTCATAGGATACAACTATCACAAAGGCACAAAGAGTTCACCACATATTTATTTACAGAACAGGACATACCAGGCCAAAAGTAGGATAAAAAAAGCTACATCAGCTATACATTGTGAAACGTCATCAAAACACCTCCAAGGAGTCGAGTGTACAGGGATGACTCTAGGACTCTACTACAAAATGACCAAAACAACAACATATCCATCTCTTGCCTCCTACTATTCTTCTTGCTGCTCGACTACAACCTCACGACCACCACCACGTCTAGCACGATCACCTAAAAAGGTTGTAAACCAGCGGGGTGAGACACACAGTCCCAGTGAGAAACATAACTCCCTACTGAACTATAAAACTTCAGAGAAGTAGGTAACTGATATAAGCGACATACTGAACATAGCTTAACTTTATTAACAACTTACCAAGATATCTGGGAGGCATATATCCAAATATTTCTTTATGGAACATGATTGACAATACAAGCTCTATAAGAACTTATCACAAGATATGAGTAATGTAAAAATAATTGCAAGATATAACTAGAGAAACTAAACAAACAAGGCCTCAACCAATGTTCCGTGTTTTTCCCAAAAATGTATATACTATACGGCTGGATTACGATTTATTATGCCATGAGGAAGTGAGCCGTACTGATCAAATCCAACCTTCTGTTGCGAAGCCCAAAACTGGTGCCATACGAGGTCAATGGAAGAGCCGGACTCCACGACCTCACCTCTTTGTGGTCAGTGCACAATAACCAAAGCAGGACCGCAATCTCTTGCTTGAGTGGCCTCAGCCACAGGGTTAGCTCACACAGTCTACCCTTTTATCTAGCCCGCCTTGATACAGGTCATAGTGCTAGTATACTTGAGCCATGTGCCAGTTCACCATGCTCCTTGAGCCATGAACACATTCATGCTCTATCATACTGAGCCATGGGCTTGCTCACCATGCTCTTATACACATCTTGAGTCCACAACCATAGTTGCACTCTAATCCTCCTACTTTCGGCTAGGAGAAACCCCACATATTCAACAATATGCGCTCCAAGTAATCCCGCAGGATAAACCCGTTTCACCATCACCAGCTACTGACGATGATGGATCTATGGCCAGGGCAAAACTACATGAAATGTTCCACTATCATTAATTAGTATATTTTAGGTGAATTGTTGAGGCAACCAAGTTGTAAAATATAAACAACATTGTGTCATACTCGAACTGCCATTATCACATTGCCATGGGATCTCAATCCCTCATCACATAATGCCACTGCCTCTCAAGGCTTCATTATCATACATCATTATGGGATATCAATCCTTTATCTCGTCATAGATGATAACACCTCAAACAGGCACTCGACCTTTCTCATCACACTAGTGGACATGTTATCTCATCAACAAGGAACATCACAATTCAATGTTATACAAAACACATACACCCCATAGCTCTTATCTGGCTATGAATTCATTTGATACACCTGCATGGTTAGTATGCATATCAAGAAAGATAACTAGATCACCTAACATAAATCTTAGAGAACATAGTATTGTTATCATGCCATTCAGATTTAGGGAGCATAACCATTATCTTATCATCTTTCTTAACAATGACCTTAGGTAACAAACATATCACTGGTCACACCCAATCTTTCATATCTCAAAAACATCTTAACCAAAGATGTGGGATCAAGACAATAGGTTCACCAACCTAGACTTCCTGGGCTAGGCGCATCCCTCACCAAAGGTGTTGCCTACCCTCACCAATGGTGTGGCGGGCAGGGAACTAACCCTCACCCAAAGGATATCGGCCACAAGCATGACGTGCACCCATGCACAAGGGGATAACGAGCAGACTAGAACCCAAGGTGTGTCGTGAAGCCATGGGCCAAGAGTGTATCGTAAACCAGGAACCATGGATGTATCGTGCAACTATGACCAGGGATGTGTCGGGAAACACATCCACCCCATTGGCCAAGACACCCTATCGCCCACTAGGGTTAGGGTTCCATATCACGCAACCATCATCACCATGTCACCCAAGGCCAAAACCATACCGCCCAACCTGCACCCTCTTGGATAGCACAACAAGGTGTCCAAGGGACTCTCATATCGCCCAAGGTACTCAATCTAGGGTTTTACCATTCAAGACTCATATTAGGCAACGCCAAAACCAACCCATGTCACCTAGGGCACCAAAAAGTGATATCTACTGAGCATCACATCGGCTAAGGGCATAACACCCACAAATGCCATCTAAGTCAAAGGTTCATATCGGTCAGAAGGGTCGAAAACCACTTAGCATATTGCCCAAGGTTCAACTCTAAAAGGGGAATATCGAGTAGAACACCATAAAGGGGTATCGTGCAAGAGTTCAAGGCCATGACAGGTTGGTCATCTTCAACCTCAAGACTGCCACCAAGAAGCCCTAAGAGTTCAAGAGAGTGGGCTCACCTCTCAAGACAATTACGTGAGAGAGGGGTATTGCACAACTTCCATCACCTATCAGGCACAAAGAGGTCCATAATATCATATCAGCCAACCAACCAAAGCTCAACTCACCATTAGATTAGGAGACGCTAGGCTTACCTCTCAACAACTAAGTGAGAGAGGGGTTTTGCCCAAGGAACTCCACATCCATGGATCGGCCAACCCAAAGCAACCCAAGATAACCATCTCCACAAAGTCTAGGGTACATCTAAAGCAACCATATAACCATTAAAGAAAGAAACATAGCTAAAAGATGACATGGCCGATCAAGATAACACATATAGAATGCAACATGAAAAAGAAGTAGTATAGCTAGGTTTAGGAGTTATGTAACCCGCCTCAAGCTCTAAAGCTCCAAGCTCCTAGCACCAAGCGCCAAGCTCCAAGGCACCACCTTCGGCCAACACAAAGAAGAACAACTTGTAACCACCATGGCCAAAGAGAAGGAAGAAGAAGAAGAAGAAGAAGGTGCCAAGGAAAGGAGAGATACTCACCATAAGAGGAGAAGGAGAAAGGCACTCTCTAGGGTTCGGACACCACTAGAGGAAGAAGGAGACTAGAGCTATGATGCCCACCAAGGAGAGAGTATTGACCACCAAGCTCCACCAAGGGGAAGTGTATCGACCACCAAGGAAGAAGGAAAGCAACTAAGGAGCTAAAGGGATCCCAAGCTAGCAAAGAAGGGGGTATATATGCAAGAGGTTTAAGTGGGCATCCACTAAAGGATTTCTCCACATGTGCTCACCCAAACCACCACTTTTCCAAGGGTTATGCCACATGCTAGCATCCCAAACCACTTGTCCATGACTTTCCACCTACTAACAAGGAAACGACCACTTGTCCCAAGATGGTGACACAAACGAGGCTAGGGTGGAGGGTGTGTGTCGCCCAAGATGGCAACCCCACACATCCACCAACACCCATGGACGATACACCTTCTTGGCCGATACTCCATGGCCGATACAAGGCACCATGCTCACCCTTGCCCGATACCAAGTCTCAACAAGGCAAAACAAAGCCCAACAAGGCTCAACAAAGCCCAAAGCTACTCAAGCAATGAGACCAACCCATCCTCTCAACCCTGGAGGATCCAAGGACAGAGAAAGACATCTCTCAAGGTGACAAACTTGCACACCAACCCTAAAACTTGGGTAATTTGTAAGTTGCACCTCAACCTCTCAAAAAAGCACAAACAAACCCTAATCACAACTCCAAGTGATTAGCAAGCATCTCAACACAAGGTTTAGGCAAAGCAAACATGGTAAGTCTAAAACGGAGGTCAGGGTCCTTACAAGCCGTAAACCCCTACAAAAGGATTTCGCCCCCAAAATCCAAAGAGAAAAGTGAGGGATGCTTCCTCCTCATCTCTTCCTCAAGCTCCCACGTGGCTTCCTCAATGCCACGATGATGCCAAAGAACCTTCACAAGAACCATGTTCTTCCTCTTCAACTTCTTCACTCTTCTGTCGAGGATCATCACTGGACCTTCTTCGTATGTCACATCTTCATCCTGCTCGACCTCAACCGGCTGTATCACTGTCTCTATGCCTGGATGACTTTTCTTCAGCATACTGACATGGAACACTGGATGTAACCTATGCAATTCTGGTGGTAGTTCTAACCTATAAGATACCTTGCCAACACATGCTATTACCAGATATGGCCCGTATACCTGGGTGAGACCTTGAGATACACCTTGTCTCCCACCTGGAACTCTAGAGGTCGTAAGTGATTTATCTGCATTTGACTTCTTTCTGTCCTGTGCCACTTTCAATTGTTGCTATATCACTTTGATCTTTTCTATTGTCTGTTGTACTAACTCAAGACCCAAAAGTTGATATTCACCAGACTCGTACCAACATAGAGGAGATCTGCACTTCCTGCCATATAAAGCCTCATAAGGTGCCATGTCGATACTTCGTTGGTAACTATTGTTGTAGGTGAATTCTATCAAACTGAGGTGCACATCCCAACTGCCTAGGAACTACAAAACACAAGCTCAGAGAAGATCTTCCAAAATTTGAACAGTCCTTTCAGACTGTCCATCTGTCTGTGGGTGGAAAGCGGTACTCAACCTCAACTGCGTCCCCAACGCTTTATGCAACTGTTCCAAAAAAGGACTAGTGAACTGGGGACCTCGGTCGGAGACTATCGTTGTGGGCACACCGTGCAAACGCACAATCTCATCCACATACACCTGAGCAGGCTTTTCTTCTGTGTATGTTGTCTTCACCGGAATGAAATGAGCAGACTTCGTCAACCTATCCACTATCACCCAAATGGAATCATGATTCCTAGTTGTCCTTGGCAGACCAACTACGAAATCCATGGTTATATGATCTCATTTCCACTGTGGTATTGGAATGGGTTGCAACATACCTACCTGCTTCTGATGCTCAGCCTTAACCTACTGACATACCACACACTTAGCTACAAACTCGACCATGTCTCTCTTCAAACCAGACCACCAATACGGATCCTTTAGATTATGATACATCTTGGTGACACCTAGAAGCATATCATACATCTATGTGTGTGCTTCTTCGAGCACTAACTTCCTTAGATCATCAACATCAGGGACCACCATCCTGTTATGGTAACAGACTAGTCCATCCTCGGACTCATGGAAGCCATCCCACTCTGATCTGATCAACTATACTATAGCATATGCATGATGTGCTTCTTCGATCTGCTGCCTCAACATAGGTTTTACTTGCATCCGTGCCAACAGTCCAACCAATAAGGAAACTTCCAACTGTACATTCATCTACCACAAAGAGACAAACATATCCCGCCTATGGCATACCAAAGAACTCAATTGTGCCTTCTTCATAGGAAGAGAAGAAGACTTCCTGCTAAGCGCATCAGCTACCACATTCGCCTTATCAGGACGATACTCAATGGTGCAATCATAATCATTGATCAACTCCATCCAGCGATGATGTCACATATTTAACTCATTTTGAGAGAAGATGTACTTCAAGTTCTTATGATCTGTAAAGATCTGGCACACTTCCCCATAAAGACAGTGTCTCCAAATCTTTAACGCATGGACCACCGCTGCTTGCTCCAAATCATGTGTCAGATAACTCTCCTCATGTTTCTTAAGATGTCACGAAGCAAAAGAAACCACATGATCTTCCTGCATCAGTACACATCCTAAGCCTTTCTTGGAAGCATCACAGAAAACAACATAACCTTTCCCAGGCTCTAGCAGCACCAACACTAGAGCACTAGTCAACTTCTCCTTCAAACTTTGGAAAGCTTGCTAACAATGATCATCCCAAACAAAAGGTACATCCTTCCTGGTCAACTTTGTCATCGGCAACACGATCACACTGAGGTTTCTTATAAACCTCCAATAGTATCATGCTAAACCCAGAAAACTATGAACTTATGTCGACATTTGCGGTTGCTCCCACTCTGCAACTGACTCCACCTTCTTGGGGTCCACCCTGACTCCTTCTGCGGATATCACATGACCCAAGAAAGTCACTTCTTTCAACCAAAACTCGCACTTGCTAAACTTGGCATATAACTGGTGTTGGCGAAGGAGAGTCAATGCTTTTCGAAGGTGTTGTTCATGCTATTGACTGTCTCGACTATAGATCAAGTTGTCATCTATAAAAACTACAACAAACTGGTCTAAAAACGGATGGAACACTCTATTCATCAGGTCCATAAAAGCAACAGGCGCATTGGTTATCCTGAACGACATACCACAAACTCAAAGTGACCATACCTCATCCTAAAAGCTGATTTTGGTATGTCCTTGTCTTTGATCCTCAACTAGTGATATCCAGACTGTAGATCGATCTTTGAGAACACTGTAGCACCACACAACTGATCAAACATATCATCTGTCCTCGGCAAAGGGTACTTGTTCTTGATCATGACTTTGTTCAACTACCTATAATCTATGCGCAGACGCATCGATCCATCCTTCTTATTTACGAACAGAACTGGAGCACCCCATGACGATGTGCTCGATCTGATGAAACTTTTTTCCAACAACTCCTGTAACTGCTTCTTTAGCTCTGTCATCTCAACTGGAGTCATCCTATACGGTGTCTGAGCAACTAGTTGTGTCCCTGGCACTAGATTGATATCAAAGTCAATCTCTTGAGGTGGGGGAACACTGGGAAACTCATTGGGAAACACATCTGCAAACTCTCAGACAACAAGCACCTCCTCAAGGTTAGGACCCTTCGCTTTGGTGTCCACAATATGAGATAAGAACACCTTACATCCTTGCTGCAACAACTTCTCTGCCACCATTGCTGACACTAAACACGTCGGAAGAATCTTCCTATCTCCTTGGAAGATCCACGTCTCACCACCGTCAGCAAACACAACGTGCTTGGAACCACAATCCAGCACAAACTTATACTTCTCTAAGGTATCCATCCTAAGGAGCACATCGAATCGATGCATATCAAGTGGTATAAGATCTACTTGTACCTTGTGTCCCAAAAAAGATAGAACACAGGACAAACACACTTCTCGAAGCAATGCAGGACCAACAATAGGGGTTTCTAACAACAAGCTATCTTTCTTACAACTAACAGATAAAAGACAACTATCAAGCATACTACGAGCGATAAAAGAGTGTGTAGCACCCAGGTCAACCAAAATAGATATAAATCAAGAAGAAGACAAATCAAAGCGAAATAACTCCATCTGACCTGCCACCACTCGCGGTTTGACTATCGCTTCTGGATGACTCATAGCATAGAATCAAGCCATTGCCTGCTATCCACGTCCTTTGCTTCCTTGAGCAGACGATCTAGCTTGCAACGCTTGATTGTGTCCTCACCCTCTGGCACCACTAAACGGATGTCTATCTGACCCCTATTGATTCTGCCTTGGCTGCTGCGTCACTTCGACATCTCTCTTTGGGCAATTTGACTTTAAATGCTCTGTCTGTCCACAGAGGTAGAATGACTTGTCTTCAAACTATGGCCTAGATGGCCCTATCATTGCCACTAAAGCTGTACTGTGAGCTCTAGATGGAGAAAACCCACACCCTCTTCCTTTACTCAGAGACCACTATGACGGTGCACTGGAATTCTACATTGTAGATGGTGCTGAAAACCTTGGCTTCTTAAAGCGATCAAACCTCTACCTCTAGAACAGGGTGGGCTTTTTCTTGGACATGGTTTCTCTCTTCTCCTTGACTGACCGTTTGATCATTTGGACATACTCCACAAACTTGGCAAACCGCTCTAGGTTTTCTAAAGCAGCAATAGGTGTCGTCAGCTCAACACTCATACCTTTCTCAAACTGCCTAATTCTCCCATCAACTGTCATCGCCATGTGAGGATAAAACCTCAATAGGTCCATAAAGTTGGCTTCATACTCGGTGATTCTCATTGATCCTTGGAACAAACACTCAAAATGGTTGATCTTCTCGTCCAGACAGGTCTTCAGAAAGTATCGGCTCATGAACTCCCACCGGAAGACATCCCAACCGATCACCTCACCAGGCCATTTCTCCTCCTCAATAACCCACCAATGGCCAACACTACCTTTTAGAAGGTAGATAGTGTGCTTGACTTTGTCTGCTTCGGGGATGTCAAGGATCTGGAAGGCCTTCTCAAGACCTGTCATCCATAGATCTACATCCATTGGATAAGCCGTTCCAACATAATCCAAAACTCTGACTCGATGAATCCACTTGAAGGTCTTCCCAATACCCGGAGATTCACCATATGGAGCTTGTGCTCTTGGCAGAGGCATTGTTAATCTTTCCACCATGAGATTCATTGTAGCCATTACCTATCCTATTAG
This sequence comes from Alisma plantago-aquatica, assembly GCA_963693085.1. Lineage (NCBI taxonomy): Eukaryota > Viridiplantae > Streptophyta > Magnoliopsida > Alismatales > Alismataceae > Alisma > Alisma plantago-aquatica. The sequence continues at coordinate 185,777,089 of OY856409.1, forward strand.
GTGCTGGTAGATAGGATTTTCGAGAATGGCTGGGTCAATTTGGGGGACCTCAGGCACCCGATCTGTATGTGCCTACACTCGTGCTCCATCAACAGATGCAACATCACTGCTCTCAGCAACATGTTCTTCATGATTTCCAGACATCTTTAATCTTTATCTTATGCTGGGGGAAGAAGGTTATTGTAAGAAAATTTGAAAAACTCACACGAACAGACACAAGCCTAGTCATAGATCCCTTTAGACTAGCGAACCTAGAGCTCTGATACCAAAAACTTATTGTGACATCCCGCTATCACACAGACAACAAAATGCCACGTGAAAATGTGCAGAACTTCCATAAACCACATATCACCAAAAACATGACTTAATTAAAACCGATTACGGAAAGCACATAAATAAAGAAACTATTACGTCCAGATCCTTATCCTACAAGGAAACATGCTATATAAACATACATAAACCTTGATACATATCCATAGTTCATAGGATCCAGTTGTCATAAAGGCACAAAGAGTTCACCACCTGTTTATTTATAGAACATGCCATACCAGGCTAAAAGTAGGATAAACAAAGCTACATCAACTATACATGGTGAAACGTCATCAAAACACCTCCAAGGACCCGAGTGTATAGAAATGACTCTAGGACTCTACTAAAAAATGACCAGAACAACAACATATCCATCTATTGCCTCCTACTATTCTTCTTACTGCTCGGATGCAACCTCACGACCACCACCACGTCTAGCACGATCACCTAAAAAGGTTGTAAACCAGCGGGGTGAGACACACACTCCCAACGAGAAACATAACTCCCCACCGAACTATAAAACTTCAAACAAGCAGGTAGGTGATATAAGCAGCATACTGAATAGAGCTTAACTTTATTAACAACTTATCAAGATATTCGGGAGGCATATAACCATATATTTCTTTATGGAACATGATTGACAAGATAAGCTTTATAAGAACTTATCACAAGATATGAGGAATGTACAAATAACTGCAAGATATAACTAGAGCAACTACACAAACAAGGCCTCAACCAATGTTCTATGTTTTTCCCTAAAATGTGTATACTATACGGCTGGATTATGATTTATTATGCCCTGATGAAGTGAGTCGTACCACTCAAATCCAACCTTCAGCTGTGAAGCCCAAAATTGGTGCCATACATGGTCAATGGAATAGCCAGACTCCACGACCTCACCTCTACATGGTCAATGCACAATAAGCAAAGTAGGACCGCAGTCTCTTGCTTGAGTGGCCTTAGCCACAGGGTTAGATCACGCAATCTACCCTTTTATCTAGCCCCCCTTGGTATAGGTCACAACGCTAGTATACTTGAGCCACGGGCCAGTTCACCGTGATCCTTGAGCCATGAACGCATTCATGCTCTATCATACTAAGCCATGGGCTTGTTCCCCATGCTCTTATACACATCTTGAGTCCACAATCGTAGTTGCACTCTAATCCTCCTACTTTTGGCTAGGAGAAACCCCACATATTCAACAATATCCGCTCTAGGTAATCCCGTAGGATAAACCCATTTCACCATCACCATCTACTGACGATGATGGATCTATGGCCAAGGCAAAACTACATGAAATGTTCCACTATCATTATTTAGTATATTTTAGGTGAATTGTTGAGGCAACCAAGTTGTAAAATATAAACAACATTGTGTCATACTATAACTGCCATTATCACATTGCCATGGGATCTCAATCCCTCATCACATAATTCCACTGCCTCTTAAGGCTTCATCATCATACATCATTATGGTATATCAATCCTTTATCTCATCATAGAGGATAACACCTCAAACAGGCACTCAACCTTTCTCATCACACTGTTGGACATGTTATCTCATCAAAAAGGAACATCATAATTCAATGCCATACAAAACACATACACCTCATAGCTCTTATCTGGCTATGAATTCATTTGATACACCTGCATGGTTAGTATGCATATCAAGAGAGATAACTGGATCACCAAACATAAATCTTAGAGAACATAGTATTGTTATCATGCCATTTAGATTTAGGGAGCATAACCATTATCTTATCATCTTTCTTAACAATGACCTTAGGTAACAAACATATCAATGGTCACACCCTATCTTTCATATCTCAAAAACATCTTAACCAAAGATGCAGGCTCAAGACAACAGGTTCACCAACCTAGAGTTCTCGAGCTAGGTGCATCCCTCACCAAAGGTGTCGCCTACCCTCACCAAAGGTGTGGCAGGCAGGGCACTAACCCTCACCCAAAGGATATCGACCACAAGCATGACGTGCACCCATGCACAAGGGGATAACAGGAAGACTAGAACCCAAGGTGTGTCATGCAACTATGGGTCAAGAGTGTATTGTGCAACCAGGAACCATGGGTGTATCATGCAGACATGACTAGGGATGTGTCGGGAAGCACATCTACCCTATTGGCCAAGATGCCCTATCACCCACTAGGGTTAGGGTTCCATATCGGGCAACCATCATCACCATGTCGCCCAAGGACAAAACCATACCGAACAACCTGCACCCTCTTGGATAGCACAATGAGGTGTCCAAGGAACTCTCATATCGCCCAAGGTACTCAAGCTAGGGTTTCACCATCCAAGACTCGTATCGGGAAACACCAAAACCAAACCATGTTTCCTAGGGCACCAAAAAGGGATATCTACCAAGCATCACATCGACCAAGGGCATAATGCCCACAATCGCCATCTAAGTCAAAGGTTCATATCGGTCAGAAGGGTCGAACACCACTTAGCATATCTCCCAAGGTTCAACTCTAGAAGAGGAATATCAGGCAGAACACCATAAAGGGGTATCGTGCAAGAGTTTAAGGCCATGACGGGTTGGTCATCTTCAACCTCAAGACTGCCACCAAGAAGCCCTAAGAGTTCAAGAGAGTTGGCTCACCTCTCAAGACAATTAAGTGAGAGAGCGGTATTACACAACTTCCATCACCTATCGGGCACAAGGAGGTCCATCACATCATATGGGCCAACCAACCAAAGCTCAACTCACCATTGGAATAGGAGACCCTAGGCTCACCTCTCAACAACTAAGTGAGAGAGGGGTTTTCCCAAGGAACTACACATCCACGGTTCGGCCAACCCAAGGCAACCCAAGATAACCATCTCCACAAAGTCTAGGGTACATCTAAAGCAACCATATAACCATTAAAGAAAGAAACATAGCTAAAAGATGACATGGCCAATCAAGATAGCACATATAGCATGCAACATGAAAAAGAAGTAGTATAGCTAGGGTTAGGCATTATGTAACCTGCCTCAAGCTCTAAAGCTCCGATCTCCTAGCACCAAGCTCCAAGCTCCAAGGCACCACCTTCGGCCAACACAAAGAAGAACAACTTGTAACCACCATGGCCGAAGAGAAGGAAGAAGAAGAAGAAGAAGAAGGTGCCAAGGAAAGGAGAGATACTCACCACAAGAGGAGAAGGAGCAAGGTAGTCTCTAGGGTTTGGCAACCACTAGAGGAAGAAGAAGACTAGGGCTATGATGCCCACCAAGGAGAGAGTATCGGCCACCAAGCTCCACCAAGGAGAAGTGTATCGACCACCAATGAAGAAGGAAAGCAACTAAGGAGCTAAAGTGATCCCAAGCTAGCAAAGAAGGGGGTATATATGTAAGAGGTTTAAGTGGGCATACACTAAAGGATTTCTCCACATGTGCTCACCCAAACCATCACTTGTCCAATGGTTATGCCACATGCTAGCATCCGAAACCACTTGTACATGACTTGCCACCTACTAGCAAGGCAACAAGCACTTGTCCCAAGATGGTGACACAAATGAGGCTAGGGTGGAGGGTGTGTGTCGCCTAATATGGCAACCCCACACATCCACCAACACCCTTGGCCGATACACCTTCTTGGCCGATACTCCATGGCTGATACAAGGCACCAGGATCACCCTTGCCTGATACCAAGCCTCAAGAAGGCAAAACAAAGCCCAACAAGGCTCAACAAAGCCCAAATCTACTCAAGCAACGAGCCCAACCCATCCTCTCAACCTTGGAGAATGTAAGGAGAGATAAAGACATCTCTCAAGGTGAAAGACTTGCACACCAACCCTAAAACTTGGGTAATTTGCAAGTTGCATCTCAACCTCTCAACAACGAACAAACAAACCCTAATCACAACTCCAGGTGATTAGCAAGCATCTCAACACAAGGTTTGGCAAAGTAAACAGGGTAAGCTCAAATGGAGGTCAGGGTCCTTACAAGCCATAAACCCCTACAAAAGGATTTCTCCCCCAAAATCCGAAGAGAAAAGCGAGGGATACTTCCTCCTAATCTCTTCCTCAAGCTCCCACGTGGCTTCCTCAACACCACAATGATGCCAAAGAACCTTCACAAGAACCAGGTCCTTCCTCTTCAGCTTCTTCACTCTTCTGTCGATGATCCTCACTAAACTTTCTTCATATGACACATCTTCATCTAGCTCAACCTCAACCAGATGTATCACTATCTCTATGCCTGGATGAATTTTCTTTAGCATACTGACATGGAATACTGGATGTAACCTGTGCAATTCTGGTGGTAGTTCTAACCTATAAGCTACCTTGCCAACACGTGCTATTATCGGATATGGCCCCATAAACCTGGGTGCCAACTTGTCTTTCTTCCCAAACCTCAACACACCTTTTCATGGTGAGACCTTAAGATACACCTTGTCTCCCACCTGGAACTCTAGAGGTTGTCGGTGATTATCTGCATACGAATTCTGTCTGTCCTGAACCGCTTTCAATTGTTGCTATATCACTTTTGATCTTTTCTGTTGTCTGCTGTACTAACACAAGACCCAAAAGTTGATATTCACCAGACTCGTACCAACATAGAGGAGATATGCACTTCCTGCCATATAAGGCCTCATAAGGTGCCATGTCGATACTTCGTTGGTAACTATTGTTGTAGGTGAATTCTATCAAACTGAGATGCACATCCCAACTGCCTAGGAACTGCAAAACACAAACTCGGAGTAGATCTTCCAATGTATGAATAGTCCTTTCAGAATATCCATCTGTCTGTGGGTGGAAAGCAGTACTGAACCTCAACTGCATCCCCAACGCTTTATGCAACTGTTCCCAAAAATGACTAGTGAACTGGAGACCTCGGTCAGAGACTATCATTGCGGGCACACTGTGCAAACGCACAATCTCATCCACATACACCTGAGCAAGCTTTTCTACTATGTACGTTGTCTTCACCAGAATGAAATGAGTAGACTTCGTCAACCTGTCCACTATCACCCAAATGGAATCATGATTCCTAGCTGTCCTTGGCAGACCAACTATGAAATCCATGGTTATATGATCCCATTTCCATTGTGGTATCAGCATCAGTTGCAACGTACCTTCCGACTTTTGATGCTCAGCCTTAACCTGCTGACATACCGCACACTTAGCTACAAACTCGGCCACGTCTATCTTAAAACCAGGCCACCAATACAGATCCTTTAGATTATGATACATCTTGGTGACACCTGGATGCATAGCATACATCGACGTGTGTGCTTCTTCGAGCACTAACTTCCTTAGATCATCAACATCAGGGACCACCATCTGGTTATGGTAACAGACTAGTCCATCCTCAGACTCATAGAAGCCATCCCGCTTCTCACTGCCAAACTCTGATCTGATCAACTATACTGTAGCATCTGCCTGCTGTGCTTCTTCAATCTTCTGCCTCAACATAGGTTTTACTTGCATCTGTGCCAACAATCCAGCCAATAAGGAGACTTCCAACTATACATTCATCTGCCACAAAGAGACAAACATATCCTGCCTATGGCATACCAAAGAACACAATTGTGCCTTCTTCATAGGAAGAGAAGAAGACTTCCTGCTAAGCGCATCAGCTACCACATTCGCCTTATCAGAATGATACTCAATGGTGCAATCATAATCATTGATCAACTCCATCCAGCGATGATGTCACATAAAAAACTCATTTTGTGAGAAGATGTACTTCAAGTTCTTATGATCTGTAAAGATCTGACACACTTCCCCATAAAGATAGTGTCTCCAAATCTTTAACGCATGGACCACCACTGCTAGCTCCAAATCATGTGTCAGATAACTCTCCTCATGTTTCTTAAGATGTTGCGAAGCAAAAGAAACCACCTGATCTTCCTGCATCAGTACACATCCTAAGCCTTTCTTGGAAGCATCACAGAAAATAACATAGCCTTTCCTAGGCTATGGCAGCACCAACACTAGAGCACCAGTCAGCTTCTCCTTCAAACTTTGGAAAGCTTGCTAATAATGATCATCCCAAACAAAAGGTATATCCTTCCTGGTCAACTTTGTCATCGGCAACGCGATCACACTGAAGTTTCTTATAAACCTCCGGTAGTATCCTGCTAAACCCAGAAAACTACGAACTTATGTCGGCGTTTGTTGTTGCTCCCACTATGCAACTGACTCCACCTTCTTGGGGTCCACCCTGACTCCTTCTGCGGATATCACATGACCCAAGAGAGTCACTTCTTTCAACCAGAACTAGCACTTGCTAAACTTGGCATATAACTGGTGTTGGTGAAGGAGAGTCAATGCTTGTCGAAGGTGTTGTTCATGATGTTGACTGTCTCGACTATAGATCAAGACGTCATCTATAAAAACTACAACAAACTGGTCTAGAAATGGATGGAACACTATGTTCATCAGATCCATAAAAGCAGTAGGCACATTGGTTAGCACGAATGACATAACCATGAACTCAAAGTGACCATACCTCATTCGAAAAGCTAATTTTGGTATGTCCTCATATTTGATCCTCAATTGGTGATATCCAGACTGTAGATCGATCTTCGAGAACACCGTAGCACCACACAACTAATCAAACAGATCATCTATCCTCAGCAAAGGGTACTTGTTCGTGATCGTGACTTTGTTCAACTTCCTATAATCTATGCACCGATGCATCAATCCATCCTTCTTCTTTACGAACAGAACTGGAGCACCCCACGACGATGTGCTCGGTCTGATGAAACCTTTTTCCAGCAACTCTTGTAACTACTTCTTTAGCTCTGTTATTTTAGCTGGAGCCATCCTATACGGTGTCTGAGCAACTGGCTGTTTCCCTAACACTAGATTGATCACAAAGTCAATCTCTCGTGGTGGGGGAACACCAGGAAACTCATTGGGAAACACATCTGCAAACTCTCGAACAACAAGCACCTCCTCAAGGTTAGGACCTTCACTTTGGTGTCTACAACATGAGCTAAGAACACTTTACATCCTTGCTGCAGCAACTTCTCTGCCACCATTGCTGACACTAAACACGTTGGAAGAATCTTCCTATCTCCTTGGAAGATCCACATCTCACCACCGTCAGCAAACACCGTGTGCTTGGAACCATAGTCCAGTGCAACCTTATACTTCTCTAAGGTATCCATCCCAAGGATCACATCGAATCCATGCATATCAAGTGGTATAAGATCTACTTGTACCTTGTGTCCCGAAAAAGATAGAACACAGGACGGACACACTTCTCGAAGCAATGCGGGACCAACAAGAGGGGTTTCTAACAACAAGTTATCTTTCTTACAAGTAACAGATAAAAGACAGCTATCAAGCATACTACGAGCGATAAAAGAGTGCATAGCACCTGGGTCAACCAAAATAGATATTAAGTAAGAAGAAGACAAATCAGCGTGAAATAACTCCATCTGACCTACCACCACTCACGAGTTGACTATCGCTTCCGGCTAACTCATATCATAGAATCGAGCTGTTGCTTGCTGTCCACGTCCTTTGCTTCTTTGAGCAGACGATCCAGCTTGTGACGCTTGACCGTGTCCTCACCCTCTAGCACCACTAAACTGCTATCTATCTGACCCTTGTTGATTTTTCCACGGCTGCTGCGTCACTTCAACATCTCTCTTTGGGAAATTGGACTTTAAATGCCCTGCCTGTCCACAGAGGTAGCATGAATTGTCTTCAAACTATGGCCTAGATGGCCCTGTCACTGCCACTGAAGCTGTACTATGAGCTCTAGATGGGAAAAATGTGTGCCCTCTTCCTTTACTCAGAGACCACTGTGATGGTGCACTGGAACTTTGCATTATAGATGGTGCCAAAAACCTTGGCTTCTTAAAGCCATCAAACCTCTGCCTATGGAACTGGGCAGGCTTTTTCTTTGTACATGGTTTCTCTCTTCTCCTTGACTGACCGTTCGACCCTTCAGACAGACTCCACAAACGTGGAAAACCTCTCTCGGTTTTCTAAAGCAGCAGCATGTGTCGTCGACTCAACACTCAGACCTTTCTCAAACCGCTTGATTCTCTCATCATCTGTCACCGCCATGTGAGGACAAAACCTCAGTAGGTCCATAAACTTGGCTTCATACTCAGTGATGCTCATCAATCCTTGGCACTGATGCTCAAACTAGTTGATCTTCTCATCCAGATAGGTCTTTGGGAAGTATCGGATCACGAACTCCTGCTAGAAGATGTCCCAACCGATCACCTCACCAGGCCGTTTCTCCTCCTCAATGGCCCACCAGTGGCCAGCACTACCTTTCAGAAGGTAGACAGCGTGCTTGAATTTGTCTGCTTCAGGGATTTCAAGGATCTGGAAGGCCTTCTCAAGACCTGTCAGCCATAGATATGCATCGGCTGGATCATCCGTTCCATCATACTCCAAAGCTCCGACTCAGCGAAGCCGCTCGAAGGTCTTCCCAATACCCAGAGATTCACCATGGGGAGCATGTGCTCTTGGCGGAGGCACTGGTCAACTAGAAAGCAAGTTCAGGGGTCTTACTATATATAATCACACACACACACACACACACATATATATATATATATATATTATTTATTTATTTATAGTCTGTTCATTCGTTACCCGCGCGGGTAGCTAGATTTTCGCTACCCGCTGGAGTAACTCGGGGTTAAAAGAGTAATTATATGGTACACTAGAGTAACTCTTATGAATCAAAAGAGTAATTGTATTGATATATAGAGTAACTCTGAGAGCAAAAGAATAAGTGTGCAAAAAATATACAGTCAGTAAATATATGGATGGGTTTTTTTAATTTTTTTTGGGGGGGATGATATTATTTTTGGATCAATTTTTTTTGGGGAGCTAGATAAAATGCTCCTCTACAATTGTGAAAAAAAAATCAGGAAGTGTGCGCGGGTATTAAAGATGAGCCCTTATATATATATATATATATATATATATATATATATATATATATATATATATATATATATATATATATATATATAGAGAGAGAGAGAGAGAGAGAGAAGCAATATCATCACAATATGGAAATGATATCATGAGTAAACAAGTAAAGTTACACATCTCGTTACATATTTTATTATTAAGCCCTGAGTTGTTGGGATGTATCACCCACACTACTAGCTAGTGATTTTGAAGTCCACTAGAACCCTATAAATGATCTTAGGGTTATTTGGTTTGTTTAAGATCCTACCACACCTTGGTCAATGTGAGTATAAAAGTAGGGGAACATCATCTTGTGACCTACATACTAACATCAGACATGTACTTGGGTACTCTACTCACAACACCTATCATATCACACATGCAATGCTCTCTTTTAATCACTACAACACATATTTCTCAATCATTGGCAAGGCTACCATTCATAATATGAGATAGAACTCGACCATATTCATATAAACATGTGATTTTAAGGTGATAATGGAACCATATCTCATACGGTTTCTCTATAAGTCGTGTATATTCAACAATACACTACTCAAAGTAACTTCTTATAACCCCAAGATTTCTACAAGGATACATGTTTCACTATCCATATTTTTGAGTATTTGGGTAGTTATATGGTCGGTCACATGACACCAGATGAATTAGGGTTTCATTGATGAATTAGGACAATTATTCAGATTCATAGACCCAGATTTTTTTTAGTTAAGTCAGGAGGTCATCTATTCATCTCACCCTCCTCGTGTGAGCATATTGAAAGAATTCAATTACAGCTCCTGCTAAAAAACGTAGGTTTAACCCCCACACGAACCACACCAACACATCAACACAACAAGAAAACTCAAACCTCAAAGCTCACATGCCCAGAGAGCCCACAAACACAACACCAAGGCAGACTCCAAGAAGCTCACAAGCCCAAAAGAAGCCATCAAGGATGCTTGAATTGCAACACCACATAAGGAGTGTGGTTCTTCTCAAGAATAGCCATACCTCGGATTCTAACCGGCAATCTACTAGGATCGGAGATCACAATCGACTCCTGACTGTGAGCACCCCACATTCCAATCTCCCTGGGAATGGAGTTAATAGCCCTATGAATGAGCGATCCCACTATGCCTTCTTCCTCCATGTAGCACTTCAATTCTTTGACAACACGAGACAGCCTCCAGGGTATACTAGCTGTGCCCCATAAGATATGATAGGTACTGTCATCATCAATCTCCACTACTGTGATCCTCAATGATTGATTCTCCGCAAGCTTCAATCCCACAACACAAGCTTGAAGGAACGCAGTGGCATGGTCCTTCGCTGTCAACCATGCTCTAGCAATCTGACAAACTGCTGCACGATGATTTCTAATAATACTAGCCATCCACCACATGTTATGCCCATTAGAGTCTTTGCTTCTACCAATCGTGACATTCAACTTCAAGGAATTGATGTCAGTGATCATCCATTTCAGGAGGTTTACTTCTCTAAGAGCATAGTTAGGATCTTCAATGCCGTAAAGGTTAAGGCGGTTGTGTTCTTCTGGCTGCGCAAGGACACGAAACCACCGTTTCTTCAGCATGAAGTTAATCTGCGCTGTTAAGCAATTCATATCTCTGTCCATATGGGCCTTACAACCATCATATCTAGCATGGCATCTCCATCTCAGATATAGAAAGGAATAAGAGTAGCAAGGCAAGAAGCAATCCAATCCATAATAATAGAAGATCTCCCATTCGAGTAGAAAACCAAAAGATCGGTAATGTTATAAGGACGAGCTCTAGAAGTAATGAGAGCAAAACTATTCCAGAAGCTAACAACAAGATCACCATGAAAGAACAGATGTTCCATGTCTTCAGTAGCAGGCTCCTCGCATCACTCTCACTTAGATGCCATAGCAATTTGACATCTAGTTATGTTGTCGTCAGTCGGAAGTGCACTGTTGATGAGCTTCCAAATGAGCGAACAGGCCTTTGGCGCGTCAAGGTACCAGATCTTCTGAGAAGCAGAGGGAACGTCACTGTGATCCATAGAAAATATCCTCTTCATGATTTAACCGTGAACATGCCCGTCAACTCCGGACCCCATAAGAGCTGATCTTCATCTTCCGTGATCTGCTGGTTGGCCTTCTCGATCAGGTGAATGCCATCCTCATCAAGGAGCTGTCTCAAGGTCATCCAGTCCCATCCTTCATTGGGGACTCAAAAATCACGAACTAGGAACTGATGGTTACAGTCACTGGTGTGCAAAGCATGATCAAAAAGCCTCTCGTCGCACCATAAAGAGTCCCAGAAAAGGATAAGACCCTTCCCAATACGCCATCTGCAGTTTGGAAGAATCAAAGGGAATAGGTTCCATATATGCTTCCAGTAAGGAGATGCCGAGTCTCTATATCTTACATTGTGCGGGTAAGACGCAGATCTACTGAGCACCCTGCTCGAGTATTTTGCTCTACAGAATCTAGCCCAGATCGTGTCCCTGGCTAATATCTCCCAGCACGCTTTGGCCATGAAATCTTTATCAACAATTCTTGTATTATAAAGGCCCAGACCACAGAATTCCACAGGCTTAGCTACCTTGTTCCAACAAACCCACGCCTTGCGATGGTGGTTCTCTCAGTCTACCCAAAGAAAGCGAGCAAGGATGGCATCAATATGATCAGAAACCCCGCAAGGAATACCAATGTCAGCAGTAGTGTGGACTGTCGTCGACGAAAGAACGTGGGCTATAAGCAGCCTCCGGCCAGCAAAGGAAAGGAGCCTAGATTTCCAAGAAGCCATCTTCTGCTTGATCTTTTGAAACAGGAACTCAAAATCATTAAGATTGTATCTACCCACTCTAATGGTTACTCTCAGATAAGGAAAATAATCCACAGTGGTGTCAATTTCAAGGATATGCACAATGTTGGAGATAGTCTCGCCACTCTTACTGCCTACCGTACATATGGATTTAGAACGGTTGATCTTCTGCGCTGAGGCTGCTTCATAAAACTTCATAATCTGATGTACTCGCTGCAAGGTGTCTGGCTGAGCGTTAAGGAACATCACAACATCGTCAGCATAAAGAAGGAAGAGAGGAGCAGACCCGTTGCCTCTGGTCCGGAATCTCTGCAGCTTGTGAATATGATCTACGTGGTGGATATATCTACTAAGGAGCTCCTCAAAGATAATAAACAAGAAAGGGGAGATCGCATTCCCTTGCTTAAGGCCCCTGAACATGGGAAAGAAACCTTCATACTCACCCCCAATAGAGACCGTAGCCCAAGCATTCGAGAAGAAACTAAGGCACAACATACAGAAATCCTCTGAGAAACCAAAACGCTCCATGATCTTCCTGAGAATGGACCATTCAATTCTATCAAAAGCCTTCGACATATCTAACTTTATCATCACATTTGGCTGCTCTCCACCTTGGTGAATATCGTGCATTAATTCTTTGGCCATCCTGATGTGGTGAGTGATCTCCCTGCCAAGTATGAACACCGCCTGTTCCTCGGAAATAATGGAAGGCATCAGCTGCGCCATTCTATTGCTAACGACTCTGGCTAGAATTCTCAGAGAAACATTTTCAATGGATATAGGATGGAAATCTTTCTTAATCTTTGTAGGATTCTCAACCTTGGGAATGAGAAGAATTCTACAGCAAAATAAGCTATAGTGACACACAAGGCCTATTAAGAACATCTCAGTCATCTTCATGAAGTCCTTCTCAATCGTTTCCCACATAGCAATGTAAAAGGGAATAGAAAAACCATATGGTCCTGGGGCTGTGTGCGTATCCATCTGCATCAGAGCAAAACGGACCTCATCCTCCATAGGAATCGCGGTGAGGGAGCTGTTATCATCCATAGATACCTTCTCAGGAATAGACTGCAGCATCTCAGCAAGGACATCTTCCTTATATAAGGAACAATCCTTATAGAAACCACTGTAGTGCTCAGCGGCGAGCTTAGCGATCTCACTGGGGTCCTCCAATCTCGATCCATCATCAAGCAGCAGGCATCAGACACTATTATGCTTTCTCTTGGCCTTGACGATAGCATGATAGAATCTAGTGTTCCTTTCTCCATCATTAAGCCAGCTTATTCTAGATTTCTCTCTCCAGATGCATTCTTCAGTATCCAGGACCTCTTGAAGCTCATACTCCGCCTTTCTGAGATTAGTTTCATTTTCTATCGAAGGATTTTCATCAAAAGCTATCTGGGTAGTGTAAACAACAAATTCCAGATCCTTTTTCCTTTGATCAATATCCCCAAAAGTTTGCTTGCTCCAAACCTTAAGGGCCTTTCTAACCATCTTGATCTTATAGTAGAAAATCTCAGACGGGTTCCCCCACGAAACCTCATCCCAGATATAATTGATAAGGTTACGACAACCCTCATTTTTCAACCACATCTGCATAAAAGAGAAAGTTCTTCTGCCGTTGAAATTCCTCCTGGTCCCAGGCTGATATAGAATTGGGCAGTGGTCCGAAACCCTGTAACGGGTAAGGTGAGAGGAATTCGCATAAGGATTCTTCGCACACCAGGCATCATTAAGGAGGATTCTGTCCAATCGTTCCCAGATGGTAGGAGTACCGTATTGCTTATTAACCCAGGTGTATTTGCTGCCCTCAAAGGGGACCTCTCTCATATTCACATCATGAATGAACGAGTTAAACTTCATAATTTCTTGAAAGCTTCTGTCTAGACCCCCCCTCTTTTCCACATTGTCACTAATGATGTTAAAATCCCCAGTGATCTGCCAGCATGCATCCCCAATCATGGTAGATAGGTCAATGATATCTCCCCAGAGATTCCTTCTATTCACCTGATTACAGCTCGCGTAAATCATAGTAACAAAAAACTCAGAGTTAGGTTCCCCACTAAGCTTTAGCGTTAAGTGTTGTCTATGCATTCGAACCACAGATGGGTTTAGCTCCTTGTCCACATAGATCCAAAGCTTGCCTCCTTCCACCTCATTACTGGCCGTCCCGTCTAACCTGACGATGTCTAGCAGCTCCTCCGCAGCTAAAGCGTGGAGGAAAGGTTCAGCAACACAAACAATCTTCAGAGAGTGTCTTCTACAAAGCCTGCCCATGACCTTTCTTGTTTTATTATTCGCCGCACCCCTAATGTTCCAGAAAAGGATTTTAGAGTCCATATGATTGGATCTAAGATCACAACGCAGCAAACTGCTCAATCAGCATCCTCCCCTTCCTCTGTCCTCCCACTCATCATCCGAGAAAGGAGTCTCACCTTCAGAAAGTCTTCTTCTATGTCCGTGTGTACGATGTCCATCTGCCCGCCTATCAAACTGATAAGAAGTACCCTCTTCACAGAGTAGATGAGTAACAGGTCGACATCTGCTTCCTCTAGAGCTTGGTCTATTGCTCCCATCGCCTAAGTGGATGAATTCTTGTATACTGCTCAGCTGTAGACGTACCTTATTTCCTTCACCATCTATCACAATTATGTTGTGTTGACTTGAAGTCTGCAGCTGTCTACCACTTTCACTTACAGGCTCATCATCACTTACATGCAAAGGCTGCTCATCCTTCTTCTCAAGTACTGTCAGCGTTGCTGTCTCCACAGGTATGTCCGGCTGCTTTGCTTCATTAACATATGCAGTTCTATGGATAGAGAACGCCTCCATTGGAATGCCTAATTCCTCCCCAATTTTAGTTCTCGAGAACAGGCTCAATCTAGGTCTCCCTCTTGTGACAATCTGCAACATCACGTCCAATCTACGATCTTCATAAGTCAGGGCAACATATTGAGGCACATCCTCGCTAAAAGCTTCTACGAGGACTAAGATACCGGAGATGTCATCTTGGTTTCTCATCCAGTCCGATACAAGGACTAACCTCCCAAAGCTGTTGACAATACTATCTATGGCATCATCGTCTCTACACACAATGGGTAGGTTTGCTATCCAGAACCATAGGGCTTCCTTTTTAGAACATATCTCACCGTCCTCCAGAGATTTAAGGGCTATCTTGCTGCCACGAAACTGAAACCAACCTTCGTTGCATGCTTCCATCGCTTCCTCCTTAGTCGCAAAAAAGGCCACTGCCTTACTACGAGCATGACGATAGATGTCCGACGCATGCGACCACTTCTTCTGCAACACTGAGCCGAGGTCCTCCCATGGGATGTGAGCCGGCCATGACACCTCCACTACACGTCCAAGAGCCATCACTCTACTCTTTCTCTCTTCTGTATCGGGTCCCAGATTGACCGCGACCCTCTTAGGGACATGTTGTGGACCACCATGGGCTGGAACTCCTGCCCTCATCACCGGGAACTCTTCCATGGAGAAAATATTGGGAGGTTGGGGACGAGGTATGAATGAACATCTTCTAGCAACATGGCCCGTCCTTCTGCATTTGTAGCAGACAATGGCATTGCGACATTGGGACTGCCAATGTCCTCTTCCCAGACACCTGTAACAAGTGTCCTTTGGCACTCCAATCTCCCATTGGCCTCGAGAAGAGTTTCTAGGATCATGATCCCTGACTGCTGGCTTGGGGTTCTGTCTCTACACGTCATCACTGCTATGATCAATCTTGGGATCAGCCCCTGGTCTATGTCCTCCTTCGTCTTCCAGATGAGTCACCTGAGTCTGCGCCTGATTAGGGTTGCCCGCTGGCGAGACGACCTTCTCCCCTGCACGAGCGGAAGACTCAGCGCCGCCTAAAGCCCCTCCTATCCCAGCATGGATGTGTGAATCCTTCGATGAAGTTGGCGGAACCATCATCGTGTCTCCATCAGCAGTAGGGTTTATAACAACAACGGCTCTGTCATCATCGTGTACCTCTTCATCAGCCACGGTTACACGGCTTTAAGGAACTTCAGGCTCCTGCTGGCCGATCCCCGGACTGGGCGATCGAAGAACGTTTCTGATGTCCTGGATTATGGAATCAGTGGGTGTAGAGAGAGCCGCAAATCCTTCTCTTATCTCATGCACTGCTTGCCGCGCCTTCATGGCCTGGACGCTCTGTCTAGTAATTCTTTTCGAAAATGGGGAGGGCAACATCTCTCAACATGAAGACCTCCACCGATCCCGACGCCCTAACCCAATGGAGGTGGATCTCGGTAGGCGGGATGCCTAACCGAGATGGTGGTGGCGGCGCCGTCGCTGAAGGAGCGCCCTACGGAGATCTAGGTCGCCGACTCCATCCCTTACTGAGGAAACACGGTGATCTCTAAAAAATCTTCAATTCATAGACCCAGATGGTAGAACTCAAAATGTAATTTTGAGGTATGCACAAGCAAATCTTTAAATGCAGTAAAACCTTAACTCAAACTCACTAGAGTCTCTTCTCAAAAAATTAAGGAATCCACATGCAAATATTTTTTTACTCAATCATGTGTGCTCAATATGAAAAAAGTAGTAAAATTCCCTATATAGGCCATTTTAGGGAAAGATAAGTGTACAATTTACAATTTTAGCAACATGAAATTACAAGGTTCATCATTTTCATTTTAGAATTTCAAGTAACAATAGAGGGGGTGGTACTACCAATGTCCCCTATGTTTGGTCGAAACCCCCATAAAAATGTGATCTTCAACCAATTTATTATTTAATTAGTGATATTTAGTGGTTACATATAGGAATTGCATCACAAAAATACTAAATAGAGGCTAAATCACCCACCTTATATGAACACAATCTCCAACAAGTGCATGCATGAACCCTAGCTCCAAGGATCTTCCAAGTAGCCCAAAAATATCTAATTTAACAAGATCTAGTTAAATAAGATGGTTTAGAAGAAAAGAACACATCTTCACCATGGATGACCAACGCCTTCTAGAGATTAGGTAACATGAGAGAGAGAACAACATATAGGATGAGGGAGATGAATGAACTAACATACATTAGTTCCAAATAAAATTTATATGACAATTCTATGTTTTGATCCTACACAAGCAGCTAAATCACTTACATGCACAAGCTACTCCTCCAAGAATGCCTTCCCCTATCCACAACACCACTCTACATATACAAAATGATAAAAATGAACCCTAGTCCAAACTCATTACATATTTACAAACTCATGAGAGAAAAATTACCTTTCATCCCATAAACAATACACTTGGGACTCCCTCATCATTTGAAGTGACCCAAAACTCAGCCGAAGCACCCACATCGATCTACAAAAATACGAATTGGGCTCCCTTTCAGAACATATTGTGTGGCCAACCCGGCCAAATGTGGCTGCATTGCTTTGTACTTTGCCCAGTGGGCGGCTCTCTCCATGCCTACTAAAATATTCACTTGCATCAGTTGATCCAATAGACCAATGCAAACACTACATAAATTTTTTTAAGGTCTAGAAACTTCAACAGTTTAGTTAAAGAAAAATTTTAACCTATCTTTTTTTCATTTTCTAAAACTTATCTGTACATTATTACTTATCATGATTATTAACATCAAAATAAAATTTAATAAATCCATTAGTTCATGTAACTAAGACAAACAAGCGTGATTAAAATATTGTTAATCTCATGATTTTATAGTCCTAGCCTAAAATTGACTCAACCTTGCAAAATTGTGAATTATTTTATGATCTGGTCCATGTTTGAGATTCAGTTAGGACTAACCCAGTCTGGTCTAGATTTCATAGTGATATTTTTTAATTATTATATAATCATAATTGCAATGATGCTTACCATAACTAATAAAACTATCTAACAATTTGAATGTTGTACTTCAAAGTCTCAAAATTATTTTGCATATTGATTCAATGTAGACCTGATTTCTCCTATAGTCTTTTCTTAATCTTGTTATGGATTTAGACGATGAGAATTTTGATGTTTCCTCTCATCTTAATTTTTTTCTACCAAATTTTAGTCTTGACACCTCATATATAGCCGACCGAGTTCAGTTGCAATACATGGGCATTTTGAAGTTTCTATGATATTTCTTAAGTTTTCGTTTAGCATAACTGATCCATCAACAAGTTTGGGCATGCTTGAGCTGATGCCCATGCTGAGGTCACCTACATGGAACCCCAAATTGACTCTCCGATCAAACCAGATAAAAATTGTCTCCCCTACCCTCCAAGCACACTATACATTTGGACGTGGGTTCATAAAAGGAATAAATTATGGGTAAAAGGGCAAAAATGCAGCGGCATGTGGATGGTCACCATTTACCTTAGTGTGTCCAAGACGGCTTTGGCAACTTATTATATAACCATTTGCTTTGCAACCACTGCAAACCACAAGGATCACAACAAGTACTTATTCACTTCATCAGTCTTCCACCTTGCCCTTTCTAGACCCTTATATCTATCTCATTTTTTACCTATATCTAGCACCTTTGGCAATTGTGAATCAACTTACATCTCAGCGAGGAGAGGATTGTACCGAGATTGTGTGCCATATATATAACCGAAGATTCCGCAACCGGTTTTCATTATTCACGAATGAATGACTTGCTCTTTGCTAATTGTTGATTTCTGATGTATGGGTACGGAAGGACTTCTGCCACTGTCGCAACTAGAGAAGCAATCACACGGCGAGTTTCAATTTTGGTCCCTCTACCTAGTTGATCTTCTTGCTATAGTTAGTTATGTATGTGTGCCATATCTTACTCTCTTTTTTCCTTTTGAACAGGGCTTTCGGCTGTTGCTCATGAGCTAGCTGTGTTTTGTGCAACCATCAAAGTAAAGTATGTTGCTGTACTAGTCTACCCGACGAAAGGAACAACAAATTGTTTGATGCCGTTTGAGGAGGTTTGAATTTCCCTAGTTTTACCGAGTGTTCCCCACGAGAGAATTCCACATGGCCTATTGGTGTTTCCTCGAGTAAGGTGGGCTGGAGCCGCTTGATTTCATATGATTAACATGAAGGGATAGCCAGAAAAGGTTTCATCCATGATGAGATGCTCGTCAGCTCAAGCAAGCCGAATGGAGGTGAATACACACAATCGCTCCCTTCTTTCTGTATGATAATGTTTTGCTATTTTTTTTATGCAAGATCATTGATCATGCATTGTTACCCAAGGAGAGGAGATGCAAAGGACTAGCAAGTTTTCTTCTTCTTGTCCAGTTGTATTTTAACACTATCACTTACTGTCCTGCTTCATATACATTCCAATAAGTAATCAGCTCTCCTTTGGTAATGCAATAACACTATACTCATTACGAGTTCAAGAATACCTGTCAACGAGTGTAATAAACACTTAGGAGTAAACCCAGTTTAAGCCTATGATACGCATATTTGGACAGTCACTTTCCCTTGACCATTGCAAAACTTGTTCGCATCCTTTGCATGCTGAGAAAGTAGGTTTGAATTCCACAGTACGACTTTTCTTATTGTATATAGCATGATTTGTCTTTGGAAATGTAGATATAGGTAAAGTGTAGGACTGCTAAAATTTTATCTCCCAGGTCAGTTTCAGGTAAAAGGCTCTTAACCAATTTTATAACGGCATACCTGGAATTGATCCGGATTCAGATTTTAGTCATTCTGATCCAACCCAAAACCGATTTGAATTATTAAATCCACAACTTCGAACCGCTCCGACTATTAAATTTAGAATCCGGAAAAGATAGTGTTTTTATCAGCCTATTGGTTAGGTTTTGTCAAAATTATAGTTCTGCATAGTTTATTTTTTCACTTCTCTAATTTGGAGCCGACTTGAACTCAGATTTGTCTAAATCTGAAACCAAATTGGATTTATCAAAAATGGAACGCAGAACTGATTGAGACCCAAATTTCAGTCACTTAGTCTGAACCAGGGTTTTACTCAGATTGTCAACACTAGAATTTAGAACCAACTTTTTGCTTATTTTCAAATAAGACCGAATTGAGGGTTCACATATCCATAAGTTATCATTGATATAGTCCTAGCTAATCGGCGACCAATGTGGGGGGTGTGGACTGGAAGAGGCAAGATGATGTAAGAAAGAACAAATAATGAATGGTGAACGGGCGGAGAGGGAAGAGTAGGTGAAGATGGTGGAGCCTAAGCCGACGACCGTTTAGTACATATATATTTGAGTGGACGACCATCTACTGTCTTCCTCCTGCATGCGCTGTCACCTCTAGTCTCACCAATCAAATTAAAAACTATCAGCCACAAAGTTGCTGATAGGGGACAGACTACTATGCTACTACCCATGTAACTCCGCACTAAGCACACACTTTCACCTGTAATTGTTTATTCGGCGCCGATCTTGCTCCATCCTGTTCTATTTGGTGCGGACTGACCGCCGAGTTGCCAACCTTCAACATAAAAATAAAAGTAAAAATGACTGACCTCCTTACGTGTCTATATCAGCTCATCTATCGTTTTAGCTTATATTTGAATTTCTTATTATTTTCTCATCCGATATTCAATTTTTCTATTTTCTTTAAATATTTGTTATGTTTCCCACGTTGTTGGTGAGAATAGGATGGGTTGGTGAAAGAAAAGGAGTTGGTGGAATTAAGTTAGGTGCACTTATCTTTCTCGTTGTCACAACTAATGTTGGTGAGTTATGCAAAATCCACTTTGGGTTGTTGCATGTCCGTGGTGGTCAGTTGTTTCAACTAGTGCTCTTCTCGCTTGACTCTCTTTTCTCTCATTTCTTTATCTTTGATAATCAATATGATTTCTTGCTCTACTAACAAGATTCTCCTTTTAACAGAAAATCAAAACAAATGAGATTCTCTTGTTCTTGTTGTTTGGTGGATCTGTGGTTGTGCACACTGGCTTCACGGTCAAAGCCGCCCTGTCATCTATACGTGGGGCGCATGATTGCGAGTTGCCCTCAATTATGCATTAGGGTGTTGAGGGTTTTATTTAGGGCACATTTGGATTGCAGGAAATAACTGGATCAACATAAATACTGCATTTCGTTACTCCAGTATTCTGAAGCTGCTGGGATTTAGAAATTAGAGATAGATAAAGTTTAGGCCTAGTTTGGCTGAACTCATTTTAAATACCGGAAATTGATGTATTAATTTATTTAAATACCCGAAATTTTGAGCAGTTGCAAGTGCCAGCATCCCTCCCGGATTTAATCAGGTTTCATTCTTTCTCCGCATGTAACGGCATCCTGAACACAGCTGAGCAGTTGCAAGTGCCAGCATCCCTCCCGGATTTAATCAGGTTTCATTCTTTCTCCGCATGTAACGGCATCCTGAACACAGCTGTATGTCTCTGCCGCTGTTAAATCCAGCACTGATTACCGGGAGTCACAAAGTTGGCGGCCAAACTAGGCCTTACGTTTGCTTTTACAGTATACGCCTGTTGTATTTTCCAGTTGGTTCGGTGCGTGGCTGGTAGCGGGAACACATTTCTTCAAACCGACAAAGTTAGGTAGAGCAAGATTGCACAAAAGTTGAGCTTTTCTTGTGGGGTCACACGGCTTAAACAGACGGAGATTGCATGCGGATGAACTTTTGCGGTGGGTAACAGCTATCGCTAGACGCTCATGCCTCTAGAGCAACCTGCGGGATGTCGGCGTCCCTCAGTTTTGAAAAAGGAACCAAAATACAACAACGACTGCCAGATCAAAACTCCTGGATTCATGGTAGGGTGGATCTAAGGTTGAGGGAAATTTACAAACATGAACAATGGGAAAACCTAGGGGGAGAGGGGGACGAAGGGGATATGGCGGCTGCGCCGCCGGCGACGCCAGGGAAACGGATCCCGAGGGAGGATTCGCCGGTAGGATCCTGGGAGATTGTACAACTGTGGAGACGGAGAAGAGGCAGACGACGAACATCTCCATACCGGAACTTGGCTTGGAGTTCCATGTCACGGGAATGAGGGGGACGGGAGGTTCGGTCCAAGGTGACCAGATCGACCAGATGGCTACTGAGGATTCATCAAGGAAGATCCAGTTGATCACGGAGAAGGGGAAGGCGATCGAGGACACAGACTCGCGGGCGGGAGGCAACACATCACTCCATGCCTCCTTTAGCGTGGCTGTCTCGGGACACAACGATTCTCACAATCAAAGCGGATTCGTGGACAAACTTTTTGAGGACTGGCTGCCGGAGGAGGCCGTGACCCTGACGAGGGAGGAGGGAGTTCCATCTCTTTCAATTCTTCCGGAAGCAGAAGACACACTAGCTAAGCCGTGGAGATATGCGGTGGTCGTGAGGCTGCTGGGGGCTCACATAGGGTATATGACCCTGAGAGACAAACTGAAAGCTCTCTGGCAAATCGTGGGAAGATTTAACATGTATGAGCTCGATCTGGGGTACTTTGTGGTGCAACTATCCTGCAAACAAGATTATGAAGCAGCGCTCACCGGCGGCCAATGGAAGATCTTTAGGCGGAATTTGGTGGTATGGGACTGGTTCCTTACTTTCAAACCAAAGGCAGAAGCACCTGCGCGGATTGTTACTTGGGTACGAATCCTAAACTTGCCTCTCCATTTGTACGTTCCCACTATCTTCGACTTCATTGGTATGGCGCTAGGCAAGTTGATCAAGGTTGATATACACATGTCAAACTGCTCTCGCAGCAAGTTCGTGAGACTTGCTCTAGAAATCGACACCACGAGGACATTCATCCCGTCCATTCTTATCAATGGGGTGGAGTACGATATTGATTATGAGGGTTTCCCTTGGGCGTGTGCAAAATGTGGAGAGGAAGGCCATATATCAAAGGACTGCAAATATGAGGATACAACGGAGTAGGCGCAGAGAACTGAAGAAGAAGAACAACAACAAGATAACAGAGGATCGGCAGAGCATACTCAGGAAACTCAACATTGGCAAACACAGAAGAGAAAGGGAGGAAGGAAACCGAGGACGACCCAGTCAGACAATGCATCAACAACCAATTCTGAAGGCGCAAACCGCTTTGCTACGTTGGGAGATGAAGACTACACTAAATCATATATGAAGGAGAACAACATAGAACCCACGGCTGGAAGTAGCCAAAGCACTAGACGCAACACTAAAGTATGGAGGAAAAAAAAGCTGCTACAAAGGGAGACATCGCCATGCTAGTGGATAAATCCAGCAATCACACAGTACTCTACCCAGACGTGGATGAAGTCATAGAAGTAGTAACTATCCAGGCTAATGCAGAGAAAGATATATTGCACATAAACAAGCATTTTGTCCAAGATTCTGCAGTAAACGAGAGCAAGGCATCCAATATGGATGTCACACCAAAGCAATCAGCAGGTAGGAGAATTAAAGGTAGTGGCACAAGGATGAAGATGTGTGGCAGGAGAAGCACGATACTGGCAAATAAAGCCTTACGAGGAGAGATTGAGGATTTTCAGAGTCTAGCAGCGACCTCTGAAGTGGATCCAGGTTCAACCACACAAATGCAGACTTGTACAACCTGAGATATGGTTACAGATTTAATCAAGAGGATCAAATTGCAACTAATGCAGTTTAAGGTCTATATTAGACTATACAGATTGTTTATTCGGTCTTTTATGCCTTTCATGCCACTGCAGACTCAATTGGCATGTGAAGCCATCCAAGTTCGAAGGAGCTTGGTTAATCATCACCCTAAAACAAACTCTTTCTCTCATATTTCTGAGAGGCTGATAGACCAAAAGTCTATCATTAGATTAGAAGATAATAATAATTGCAATGGTACAGATAATGCCATGTTTTATTACCTCTGCCTTGTCTTGTTCTTTGTAAGTTCTTTTGGATGAAATAGTTGAATTAAATGAGTTTGATCAAGAAAAAAAAAACTCATGGATTCATCCCTTTTTACATCTCCCATTAACCAATCCTAATTTTCTATCAGCTGGATCTAAGAATACTATCCATTACGGAAAGACACATCAAAGCAAACATGCCCTTAGTATTTGAGTGAGTCGAGGTGGTCAACATGATGACAAATACTTCTTCCAACAATTACGAGTATATAACTCTTATTTGAAATCCTACTATCTTTATACAACTACAGTAGATTGTCGATACTATGGCAAATGTGCACATTTTTGCTGACAAGTACCTATTTATATCATAACAGGTTGTCAATGACAAGTCAATGACTTTGAGAGTTAACTCCATCACTACTATCAAAGGTGAAGCCTGTGTAGATATGAAGTTGACTTCAAGAAATGTTCTTACTCTATATAGAATGAGACATGTCCCCATGATTAGACAAATATTCTTAATGGTCTAATATTGAAACAGAATGATTTGAGTGTAGACTTTAAATGTAATAAAGTTGTTTTAAGTAGGGTTTGTGATGTGTTGTTTTATGGAAAATGCTTCTTAGGTGATGAAGAGGATGTGCATAGGATTTTTGTAGAACATGATTGTAACTTACTGAATTCTAGACTTTTTGCCTTTTTGGCCCTCTTTCCATCTTTTCCTTTCATTTATATCCTCTTTGGCCTTTCTGTTTATTTTGTGGAGAATATAATGGCCTAATGAGCATTTGTTCACTTTTTCTCTCAATATTTGGGTTTATGCACAAATACCTCAGTGGAAGCTTAGTAATGGGTCAAATGTGCAAAATATCCACTTAAATGATAAAAAGAATAAATAAATTCGTCCTAGAACTTTCTAGTGCTTTTTAGAATATGAAAAAGAAAGAAAATCCAAATTTTATATAAAGGAGAAGATAAATGAAATAATAAAGATAATATGGAAATTAATGAGTAAAGAAGATAATGAGAAACATATTGCACCAAAAATTATGATTAAAAAACCCACAAGGATAATTTGACACTCAAATTTGTTTTCTTGACCAAAAAGTAACTTAAGGGCCAAGTATCATTTAAAGTGGAACATAAATATAAATATTAATGACATTATCAAAAGAAAATAGGAAATATGCCAATAAAGTGAAATAAAATACTTAATGTTCTCAAATCAGAAAATAACTCCAAATTCGTATTCTAAACATAAAAATAAGCCTCTGGGCAATTTTACAACTAATTTGGATAATGTTTGAATAATGAATAAAATAGGAGAGAGAAAGTGTGTAGAATCTTCCATTTATTTAATAAATAAATAAATAATCTCAACTTGTAAATATAATTGCAAAATCATGTTCTAATCCCTTAGGGAGACTTATGGGTGAAGTTACACAAATTTTGGATAATGTTATCACCTCTTTTGATGAAGGAAAGAGAAAATGACATTTTAAATTTTTAACATATCAACCTTTCTCAAAAGGCAAAACTAACTCCATATTTAGATTCTACGCATCAAAATAAGTCAGAATATAAAATTTGGTAATTTTTGGATAACGTTTGAGCCTCCAAATGAAGAGAGAGAAAAACATTTAGGAATTAAATGACATTTTGGTCGAATTTTATTGCAACAAGGAAATAATTCCTTATTTCATCCGCGAGATCGGACGGCCCAGAGTCCTTCATGGACCCGAGTCCACTGATCTGATGACCCACGGTCGTCTTCTTCCTCTAAACAAAAAAGGAAACAGGTGCTTTGTTTCTCTGATTTTCAAATCGATTTATCCGGAGTTTTACTCAATGGTTTTTGCTATTTTTTGCTTCGTTGAGTTCCTTGTGAGTTTCCGCACAGATACATTCCAAACTTTTTACGTTTAGACGAATATCTGAGGAACACCCAACTTAGGCGCCGCCACTCTCTACCTTCCCATACCTAAACCCTAGTATAGGTTACCTTGCCTATAAATATACCAACCCCAATGACTGTCATCGCCTTAGCAACTCGCTCGTGCCTTCAATTTCAGTTTTTGTGGACGTCTTGACCATCACCTAGCCGCCGTACGCCCCTGGTCTTGTAGTGCCTCCCGTGCTCTGCTCCTTTGTCCTCCTTCCAAATTCGAGGTATGATTCAATTCGTTGTTTCCTTGGCTTTCCATCGCATATCTTCGCGTCGTGTTTGGTGTACTAGGGCAAAATCACCCAAATTCTCACAAGAAACAGCTTGCTGCTTGCTTCAGCCGTCATGAGCGATGGGAGGAAGATGACTCCCCGTGATTTTACCTTTTTACCCTTCGATTTGGTCGTTTTCTCAGTTTCGCGTGATGGACACCTTGGTCTTTTGTTCTTTGCCCGCCTTTGACCCTGTTCTGATCGCGACCCACGCAACAGCAACAGTGGGTCCCAGCCACAGAGACACGCCCCCCTCTACCAACTCGGTCTCTCACGCTAGCTCTCTCTCTCACGCTGTGCCCACGTGGCACTATCTAATTGGTCGAAATAGAATAATTTCTATAAATTATTCTTGATGTCAAAAATAGAAAATAAATAGTGTTTTGAAATCAGGAAGACGAGATCTATCCATTAATTTTTTTTTTGAGTTTTGGTTTTGATGTTTGTAAAAACGTATTTTTAGAGTCTATTTAATTAACTAAATATCACCAAAATTAACCCTAAAAGTACATATCTTCAAAATATACAATGTTATATGTTATTTTGATAAGAAAACCCTAACTAAGATGATGGTGATGTTTTTAGAGTCTAAATCGATAGTTTGTTGAAAAAGTCAATGGTTTTGAGGTTTTAATCCTTTAATGAATTCACATATATCTAATACATATGATGATCATATCAGGGAAAGTGGATCTGATCTCGTGTAAAAGTTATGAAAAGTGATTCTAAGATTTTAAAGAATAAAGGTATGTGCATCTACCCCCTTCAGTTGGGGAAATTTTATACCAATACCCATATTCCCTAATGAGGCTTAATCTGAACTAATTCTTGATTCTTGAAACCTAAATTGTTTATTGCCTCAAAATTAGTTGTAGTATTATCTTGTTTGGGTTTTTACTACCCCACTGCCATGTTATTTAAATCTTTTGATTAATCTTGCCATAACTATTTTTCTAGCATGTTGATTTTATTAGACTAATTAACTAGTGTAGTGGTACTTGTATGTACAACCACCCATAGTTGGGGAATGTGTTATTTCTCCCCTGGGGAACGTGTTATTCTCCCCCGCACATGAAATATGTGCAGGCGACTGGGAATGTGTTACTCTCCCCTCACCCTTTGGTTGAAGGTCCAGTAGGTGCCTCAACCCTACATAGTTAAGATCGTCAATATTAATCAAACATGCAATCCTTTTGTTATATATTATTTATGGGAAGCAGCTATTGAAATATTCTTTTATATAAATGACCTCATTCTCTTGATGTCTCATCTTTTGATGAATCCCTAGCCTAATTTAATTGTTATATTTACCTTTTCACCTTTAGTATAGTTTAGTGACACATACTTTTATTTTCCTTCCCTTTTTGTTGGGTGCTTTCCCAACCACCCAGATGTGGAGCAAGGTGATGGATATGGCATGAAGATCGTAGCTTTGGCATGGACTTGGCTGATGGATGTGTTGCTTGGAGACAAAAGTGGAGTAGTCTAGTTTCCCTCTACTTAGATCCTCTTTTTGTTTAAAGCATGTACACCCAAATTGGGGAAAATTTTTATGTACACTTTATTTAAATTGAATATAGTCAAAATGTTATCTTCCGCTGCTATCCCAATTGGATTTTATTTACCATTATTAGTTTAGTAGAGGGTGGTTTAATCCCACTCTTTACAACATGGTATTAGAGCCAATGGTAGTCGGATCTTTGACTATTTCAATTTGTCTCCCTAGTTAGAACCCTAGACTTGCATAGTTTCCTTTAAGTGACATGGTTACCCTAGATTTGATCTATGTTGAAAGGTTGACTTAGAACCCTATAGTTTCAATTTAGAGTCATGATGAATAGAACTCTAATATGCTCATAACTAAAACATGCATAGCTTGATGTTGTTTAGAATTGCCTTTAGGAAACTATTAGGGAATGAAGTTGAAGCAAGGGTGTCTAGAAAGGATCAGGGTTTTGGGGACTGGCAAAATTTTCCTCCGCACCACTATCTTGGTATACGAGGACTCCTGTGCCCATATGATACCGGCCTGGCCTACGTTGATATGAATTGTCCAAAATAGTTTGCTTTTAGGCAATAGTAACCTTAGACATATATGTTGGATATCTTTGAGAACCCTAAGTTTCATATGTATGATGATTTGTTTGAGGATGGATACCAATATAGTTTCCTTATATCCCTAGAACCTAGACCTTAGAGTTTGAGTGTTTGGAAAGATATCATAGTGCGCAATGGAAGCATGATGAATCTTGGGAATGGTTTAGTTAGACTTATCCTTTAACCCTTATGTAGTTTGGCTTGATAGGTCAAAATCTTTAAGGGGTGGAGTATGGTTAGGTTGGATGTTCGAGTAGTTAGATTTCGAGGACGAAATCCTATTTAGGGGGATGGAACCCTATAACATCTTCAAGCCTTTCTAACCTATCTTTAGAAACCCTAACCTCATACTTAGGTGGTTAGTGTGCTTAGATCTTTGGTTTTGACCAAACAAGATATAATCATAACCCTAACATGCTTGTTAATATGTAATGAACATATAATGATCATATAAGGAATAACTCATGCTTGAACCCTAATGAAGACATAATGCACATAATATGAATATCAATGCTAATTATCAATATGTAATATGTTGACTATGTCATGAACCTATAAATCCTAATGATATGATGAGAATGATAATTGTAACCTAATGCATGCTGAGGATGGATAACTGAAATAAAATGGTCAGGTTGACCTAAAATCTAAGTTGTAATAATATAACCCTAATCTATACATCTTTAATGCCTTTCATGATATGTTAATGATGTTAACAACCATAATCAGTTAACATACTTTGATACACATAAATGATATATATATATATATATATATATATTCATCTAATCACATATTAATCAAGTCATCAATATAAAATGTAAGTTACCTTGTTATCTAATGCACATGTGATTAGTCACTTAATGTGAATCAATTCATTGATAAGTAATATGTCCCAACTTGATCATTAAAATACATATAATGGATTCAATATGAATATGAGATGATTGGAATTCACATAAATGTGAAAAATCAATAATATAAATGAATAAATATGAATAATGATTAATGATGACATTAATGTGAGCAATAAAGATAATGTGACATTGTGACAACGTTAATATGAGTATAAGTAACTAATGTGACATTAATTGGAATAATTGTATGCTTAATGACAAATTGGATAGAATGTCTTATATTCATGTAAAATAATTTTATAATTAATAAAATGATAATATGAGGATAAGGAAGTATAAATCCGAATTATTAAGGACAATGATCAAATATAATAATGAATGTTGAGATAATTGAGTAACCTCTAATTGTGCATAATAATGAAATATAATTCTTTTTGGCAACTAAGTGAATGTGACATGACATAATTAAAATAAACTTGCAATTTGTTATCATAATGAATATAATGTTAATAAGTCAAAAATGTAAATAAAGTTAAATCTCTTAAAAAGAATATCTTAATAGTGGAACCCTAAGTGATCCTTGAGAACCCAACCTACGATGAGTTGTATGTGAAATTCTGAACCCTTAGGTGTAGTTGAAGTATAAGCTATGATGGAAATTTTATGGTTGGAGGAACAACCTAAAGTTTTGTGATGTGAGGTTGCACACTCACCCTTCCCTAATTGCTAGTGATTTCGGGGACGAAATCCTCTTTAAGGGGTGGAGTGCTGTAACATACCGAATTCTAGACTTTTTTCCTTTTTGGCCCTCTTTCCATATTTTCCGTTCATTTATATCCTCTTTGGCCTTTCTATTTATTTTTTGGAGAATATAATGGCCTAATGAGCATTTGTTCACCTTTTCTCTCAATATTTGGGTTTATGCACAAATACCTCAGTGGAAGCTTAGTAATGGGTCAAATATGCAAAATATCCACTTAAGTGATAAAAAGAATAAATAAATTCGTCCTAGAACTTTCTAGTGCTTTTTAGAATATGAAAAATAAAGCAAATCCGAATTTTATATAAAGGAGAAGATAAATGCAATAATTAAAGATAATATGGAAATTAATGAGTAAAGAAGATAATGAGAAACATATTGCACCAAAAATTATGATTAAAAACCTACAAAGATAATTTGACACTCAAATTCGTTTTCTTGACCAAAAAGTAACTTAAGGGCCAAGTATTATTTAAATTGGAACATAAATATAAATATTAATGACATTATCAAAAGAAAATAGGAAATATGCCAATAAAGTGAAATAAAATACTTAATGTTCTCAAATTAGAAAAATAACTCCAAATCCGTATTCTAAACATAAAAATAAGCATATTGGCAATTTTGCAACTAATTTGGATAATGTTTGAATAATGAATAAAATAGGAGAGAGAAAGTGTGTAGAATCTTCTATTTATTTAATAAATAAATAAATAATATCAACTTGTAAATATAATTGCAAAATCGTGTTCTAATCCCTTAGGGAGACTTATGGGTGAAGTTATACAAATTTTGGATAATGTTATCACCTCTTTTGATGAAGGAAAGAGAAAATAAAATTTTAATTATTTAACATATCAAACTTTCTCAAAAGGCAAAACTAACTTCATATTTAGATTCTACGTGTCAAAATAAGTCAGAATATTAAATTTGGTAATTTTTAGATAACATTTGAGCCTCCAAACAAAGAGAGAGAAAAACATTTAGGAATTAAATGACACTTTGGTCGAATTTTATTGCAACAAGGAAATAATTCCTTATTTCATCTGCAAGATTGGACGGACGTAGTCCTTCGTGGACCCGAGTCCACTGATCTGACGACCCGCGGTCATCTTCTTCCTCTAAATGAAAAAGGCAACAAGTGCTTTGTTTCTCTGATTTTTAAATCGATTTATCCGGAGTTTTACTCGATGGTTTTTGCTAATTTTTGCTTCGTTGAGTTCCTTGTGAGTTTCTGCACAAATACATTCCAAACTTTTTGCGTTTAGATGAATATCTGAGGAATGCCCAACTTGGGTGCCATCACTCTCTACCTCCCCCTACCTAAACGCTAGTATAGGTCACCTTGCCTATAAACATACCAACCCCAATGACCGCCATCGCCATAGAAACTCGCTCGTGCCTTCAATTTTAGTTTTCGTGGACGTATTGACCATCACCTAGCCACCGTACGCCCCTGGTCTTACGGCGCCTCCCGTGCTCTGCTCCTTTGTCCTCCTTCCAAATTCGAGGTATGATTCAATTCGTTGTTTCCTTGGCTTTCCATCACATATCTTCGCGTCGTGTTTGGTATACTAGGGAAAAATCACCCAAATTCTCACAAGAAGCATCTTGCTGCTTGCTTCAGCCGTCATGAGTGATGGGAGGAAGATGACTCCCCACGATTTTACCTTTAACCCTCCGGTTTGGTCGTTTTCTCGGTTTCGCGCGATGAACACCTTGGTCTTTTGTTCTTTGCCCACCTTTGACCCTGCTCTGACCGCGGCCCACGCAACATCAGCAGTGGGTCCCGACCACAGAGATGCGGGCCCCACCTTCTACCAACTCGGTCTCTCACGCTAGCTCTCTCTCTCTCTCTCACGCTGTGCCTACATGGCACTCTCTAATTGGTCGAAATAGAATAATTTCTATAAATTATTCCTGATGTCAAAAATAGAAAATAAATAGTGTTTTGAAATCAGGAAGATAAGATCTATCCATTAAAAATGTTTTTGAGTTTTGATTTTGATGTTTGCAAAAACGTATTTTTAGAGTCGATTTAATTAACTGAAAATCACCAAAATTAACCCTAAAAGTACATATCTTCAAAATATACAATGTTATATGTTATTTTGATCAGAAAACCCTAACTAAGACGATGGTGATGTTTTTAGAGTCTAAATTGATAGTTTGTGGAAAAAGTTTATGGTTTTGAGGTTTTAATCCTTTAATGAATATACATATATCTAATACATAAATATGATGATCATATTAGGGAAAGTGGATCTGATCTCTTGTAAAAGTTATGAAAAGTGATTCTATGATTTTAAAGAATAAAGGTATGTGCATCTACCCCCTTCAGTTGGGAAAATTTTATACCAATACCCATATTCCCTAATGAGGCTTAATCTGAACTAATTCTTGATTCTTGAAACCTAAATTGTTTATTGCCTCAAAATTAGTTGTAGTATTATCTTGTTTGGGTTTTTAATACCCCACTGCCATGTTATTTAAATATTTTGATTAATCTTGCCATAACTCTTTTTCTAGCATGTTGATTTTATTAGACTAATTAACTAGTGTAGTAGTACTTGTATGCACAACCACCCATAGTTGGGGAATGTGTTATTTCTCCCCTGGGGAACATGTTATTCTCCCCCACACATGAAATATGTGCAGGTGACTGGGAATGTGTTACTCTCCCCTCACCCTTTGGTTGAAGGTCAGGTAGGTGCCTCAACCCTACATAGTTAAGATCGTCAATATTAATCATACATGCAATACTTTTGTTATATATTATTTATGGCAATCATCTATTGAAATATTCTTTTATATAAATGACCTCATTCTCTTGATGTCTCATCTTTTGATGAATCCCTAGCCTAATTTACTTGTTATATTTACCTTTTCAACTTTAGTATAGTTTAGTGACACATACTTTTATTTTCCTTCCCTTTTTGCTGGGTGCCTTCCCAACCACCCAGATGTGGAGCAAGGTGATGGATATGACATGAAGATCGTAGATTTGGCATGGACTTGGCTGATGGATGTGTTGCTTGGAGACAAAAGTGGAGTAGTCTAGTTTCCCTCTACTTAGATCCTCTTTTTGTATAAAGCATGTACACCCAAATTGGGGAAAATTTTTATGTACACTTTATTTAAATTGAATATAGTCAAAATTTTATCTTCCGCTGCTATCCCAATTGGATTTTGTTTACCATTATTAGTTTAGTAGAGGGTGGTTTAATCCCACTCTTTATAATGATTCTATTAATTCATTGAATAAGAATGAAAGTTTCATTATCTCAAATTTTGGATCATCAATGTTTGTCATCAAAGACTGGGACATGTTAATTTCGATTTCATGAAAAGAATGATGGGATCTTAATTTTATTCCTAGTGTCGTCATTGATAGAAACATAAATTTGTTGTTTGTGTTTAATCTAAACAACCTACAAAATCTTTCCATTCAATTAATAAGAAATCAGATCCATTATATTTGGTGCACACCGGCATAAGTGAGTTCAATAGTATAACCACTAGGGATAATATTAGAAAATTTTGAAATTTATAAGAATGAAGGGTAAAAACAAATTGGTAAGTGCTTAAAAGACTTGGATCTAATTTGGGTGGAGAGTATTGCTCAAGAATTTCTCTAGAATATTTTCAAAGTGGACGTATTGTGCATGAGGTAATTGTTCCATACTCATTACAATCAAATCGAATAAAAGAATGGAATAATTGGACCCTAATAAATACGATTAAAAAGTCTACTACAAAATTCTAGGTTACTTGAGTTTCTATGGAGGGAAGCTCTAAATACAACTTGTCATGTTCTGAGTTGAGTTCCCCACAATCATGAAGAAAATATTCCATTTGAACTTTGACATGGTATAAATACAAGTCTAAATAATTCAAAGTATTGGGGTGCATTGTAAAAGTTCTTATCTTAGAATATAAAAGAAACATATTAGGACCAAAAATAGTTGACACCATCTTCTTGGGTTACGTGGAGACAAGATACATGCACAAATTTTTTATCTAGTTTGACTCCTTGTGCATATGCAAACTCCAAAAAACAATCTAGTTTGACTCCCTGTGCATATGTGAAGCCAACCTGACCATCAATTTAATCTCAGAAGAGGTACGACTCTTTTCCCCTTTTCAGTTTGAGTTTGTGAGTTTTGATGATGATTTTGTGATCACATATCCAGGTGGGATTGTAATTTCTTTACTTTATCAGAAGCTTTGCTAGAACATTCTAAACTTGTTTCTCAGCTCAGATTTGCTCGAGTCTACTTTTGGGAGAGCCCAAAGCTCCTCCTTGCTTCCTAGGTGGAAATTGTTTTTGTTGCTCCTTGCTGACTCTTGGCTCCTCCTTGGGCTCAAAGAGATCAACCGTATGGACTTCTAAATGGTCTCGAAGAGATGTGGTTTAAGGTTTGATCTCTGCTTGAGAGCTTCCCGAGCTCTATACTTCTTGCACATAGGGCATGGGAAGAAGATGATTACTTAATTTTTTATTTCTTTTCACTCCACCAATTTATTTCATGTCGCACTTAGATGGTTTTACGTCTTTTCCACTTTCATTTAATCCTTCATGGCATATTATTTAGGTAAAGGGTAAATGACCACCGATGCCCTATCACACATCAATGTTGTGATGCACGATGTGAGGATATCTCATATTTTGATTTTAAATATTTTTTTGAGAATTTCAATAAATAGAGTTATCTTGGATAATTCATAATTTCTTCTCTTGTTATCAAAAAATCCAAATAAATACTCATTGGAATTAGAAAAATGTTAACTATCCTAATAAATATAAATCATAACCTAAATATAATGACAATAAGAGTCTATAATTTGGGGTTTGAATTGTACACGCACACACGTATATATATGTTCAAATTGTTAGTAGGTGAAGTATACCCTATTAGGATCTAGGGTCCAAACCTTGATGATTGATACACATCTTTGAGGTATGTTACTTCTCTTGGTTTCTATATTAAGAAATTGATCTAATTTTACTCTCTCTTTCTCTCTTGATGTATGTTGCATGCCCTATATCCTATATTGAGTAATTGATACTATTTATTTCTCTCTGGGGCCTATTTGATGTTTTTGGTAATGAAATTTCTTTTTCTTATCTTGATGACCTATTTGGGTCTAATCTTCATAAATTTGAGTCCTATTATTATTGAATTTTCTATAATTCATGCGAGACTATAAAATTGTACTTTGCTTCATGATGAAGCCCTAATTATGAAATTGAACTAAATTGTTCCTCATTGTGTGATGGATCCCTAATTACCCACTTTTATGGTGGATGTTACATATTATCCATTTGTGTGATGGAAAATCATTAAATATATTTTGTGACTATACTTTCACTTGCCTCTACATTAATGCATGCTTGTAGATTTAGCAACCTTAGATTTATATAATTCTTTGTTTTTTGGATTTTATTCCCATGGGGTTTTATTCCACTTTGTGATATTATTAGGAAATGAAGTTTTAGTCCTCCTACCATGAACTAAGGTTTTAGTCCTCCTGCAGCTATAGATAATGTGATGGAGGATCGTATCCCCCATACCCTAGATTGTATGCCATGAGAGTTTGGTTATGTGTCGTTCTCTACTAGGCTTTGGGTTATGTTCCCTAACCTCCACTGACTTTATATTTTCACCAGTGCCATGTTTTATGTCACATCCAGTAGATTGATTACCATTGGTGATGGGTAATGTGCCCTAATTTACTTGATTGTACACATGTGGTATAGTTTGATATATGGAAAGTGCATCATTTTTATACCTTTTATTATTTCTCTTTGATATCCATTTGAATGATCGTTCTCCCTTTTTGAGTGAGGACTTGATAATATTTATTGTTTTCCTTATTACCTGGTATTTCTCAATCCCTATTTATCTCCACATTACAACTTTTTATGCTGACTATATCAATCTTGACTTTCTTTTGTGGGGTATGTTTCCATCCCCTTAGGTGAAGAACATGGAGGATTTGATATGATGACTTGAACTTGGATAAGTGGAGATGACTCTTGGGAGATATATTTGAAATAGACTGGACATCCCTTTTCTTAGATCTGAAGTTGTTTCTTTCATGTAAACTCCATTTGGGATATTTTTATCTAATCTTTTAAATTGAATATAGTCATGATATTTCATTCCGCTTCATTTATTGTATACCATTCTTTTGAGAGAAAAAATATACCTATTCTAGCATACTTGTTAATGCATTTGGATTAGATAGTTCATTCCTCAAATTGATTAAGGAGTGGATCCCATCTTAGGTCTCACTCCTTACAAATCTAGTGTATCCGAAATTATTTCTTTACTAGATCCTAACCCTATTGAAAGTCCTATTTTATATCACATTTTACAACCATAGTTGAGAAATTATCATATGAGATTTATTACCTTAGACATCAAATTCTTCCCAATTATTCTCTTTTGTTGTTACTTGATTATCCTTGTGGTTTAGACTACATGTATCATTATGTTATCATATCTTCAACTTGGGGAGACTAGATATGATTCGATGAAAGAAGTGTAAGTTTTGCTAAGGTTGGAAGGCATTTGGGATGAAATAGACTAATTACAAGTTGTGTTTCTTAATTACATGGTATGTTTCTCATCAATTTTCCAAATAAGAAACCACAAAACTTACACAAAATAAAACCACTTTTGTATTATGTTGTGAAATCTATACCACTTATTGAATACAACATACATGTCATGATTCGTCATTACACATTCTGTAACTCCTACAAAATTCCTAGCACACTTACTATTTGATGAACTACATGAATTTCCAATACTTACAATTCCATTACATTACATGTAAGTGTCTACTAGAGGAAACTAAAAACATTTAATAGATTCTCATCATTTAAATTCATTTGACTTCCATCAGAGGGAACCATAGAACTAAAATTAGGACAAGAGATATGAAAAACTTGCAACATGGGATACGATGATGACTTGCACCATCCTAGAGAATGGGAAGAGAAATGAGAGAATACATTCTACAACAATGACCCATCTTGATGAATTTGTTCACAAATAAATCATCTCTACAACATCCATATCTCAAGAGAAGAAAAGAGGATTTCCAGCCAATGATCCTCTACTTCCTAACCATATCCCCTTCCTTCCTTGTGGTCAAATTATATTTATCTATTCCATTATGAACTCCATTATTTTATTAATGTATAGTACACCATGACTGAGTAGTCACTTTTTTTAGTCTTGGGGGGTACTCACACTATTTCAAGATGAATTATCTCTATGAACTAATTCCATTTTCTATACTTATTTATCATTGCTTTGATCTTTAACGTGTGTGATATTGATTGATCACCTAAAATGCAAGTTTTATTCCTTTTCGTGTATGTTAGATACTATGTAGATTAGTAAGGAGGGTTTACTATGACCGACTAATCTAATTGATGGGAGAAGTTAGATGAAGTGAAAGGAATAGGAAGAGGATTGGAACTTGTCTAGTGATGAGATTGATAGGTGTAGACTAGGCTAAACTATGCATTGACGAGAGTGATTCATAGACTACTTGATTTCCTAAAAGAATGATAATACTTATTCATTGCATGGTAGTTTTACCTAAGATGAATAGTTAAGTGAATCCCATTTCCCAGGAACCTTCCCTGATATCTTAAAAATGGTATATCTTAGTTCCAATTCAATTCTTAATTAATTGGATTTTAATTTATGCAGACCACT
Source organism: Alisma plantago-aquatica (assembly GCA_963693085.1). Lineage (NCBI taxonomy): Eukaryota > Viridiplantae > Streptophyta > Magnoliopsida > Alismatales > Alismataceae > Alisma > Alisma plantago-aquatica. The sequence goes on from OY856409.1 coordinate 185,814,530, forward strand.
AGAACTAGCTTGTTGAAAACTTAGAAGTTCTACAACTAACAAAATAAGGTATGTTTCAAACAATCTCTGCTATTTTTATCCCATATACCTATAGGTCTAACAACTTGAGTCACATTATAAATTAAAAATTCATGCAAATAAAAAAAAGATTTCAACACCATTGTTGCGGACCCAATGGTCTTCTTAGAGTAGGAAAACAAAATAGTAAGAAATACTTAGTTAGTCCATGCTTCTATATCCTTTCCTCTATTTTCATAAGAATTGCTTAATTTCATTAAATCCATATTTACCATTATGTAATTTATTTTTGTATGTTCCACTCCATGATTCATAACTAATCATTTTTTTTTATTTCTTGCAGTTGATTATAGGAAAATGCTACGAATATTCATTTTGGGGACCCTAAATGGGATAGTATTTGTCCTTCAACAATATAAGCTACAAATATAAAAAATGTTATTTTTCAGTTGTACAACTTGTTTTGTGTGAAAAAGACAAATGAGGTCCCGTTTTGGGTACCAAATGGACAATACATAGCAAAATCCTTACTCATTCTATTGTGTATTCCACACATAATGAGAATTAGCCCCATCAAACTACTTTGAATTGCCCCAAAAACTGATTGAACCTTAAGCAAGCTCACAAGTTCGTAGAGCACTACTTCATCCATTCCACCAATTTATTTAAGCCAAGGAGAACTAGTTCCACCATGGATGACAACAACGTTTAAAAGTACTTCTCTATCCATGGAGTGATCAACTTTGAATGGGCAAATCAATTTCCCAATAATCAAGGAAAATGACTTTTCTATAATCCCTCAAATTGTGAAAATGCTATAGTGAAATAGATATGGAGGATCCACCCTTGAAAATCCAAACCTCCAAATCATTGAGTTATTTCTATAACATCCAGGCCCATTACACAAGATTCTAGTTGAATTTTAGTAATGACAATTGGCCCCACAGACTACCATTAGTCCTAAATGAATGTCATTTCCTCATCTCAAGCAATTAGTATCATCATCCCGATGCACTGGAAATCGACACCTCTTTTTGGTAGTCACCAATAATTCTCCCCCTATGATCTCTTCTCCTGCAATTGGAATCACCTCCTCTCCTATGATCTCAACATCCTATCAAGGTTCAACTATGCAAATCCAAAGACCTTAATTAAGATTCAGTTGTGTATGTTCATTACTATGACCTCCATGAAGCCTACTTCAACTACACCAATATACAACATTTTCAAGTCTGTAGGAATCACAATCTATCGGGTTGGTCAATTTGTTGACTACATTTGTAATGCCATAACCTTCATGCTCGTTCGACATTTATTCTATTTGCAAGAGCCCCGCCAATGAAAACCATTGCACATCAACTGAACAAACTGCCTCATACACACTATACCTATTTCTAATTGGATCCTTAATTAGATTTGATTTTTCATCTAATCCATACTGTGGGGCTCTCCCCCACACCCCCTATTTATTAGTGTAAGAGTCAATAAATGCACCTTTTTTGGTTTCACAAAGATCCATTTATTTTTAAACTCATATATGTATAATTGGGTCATGTAGCATATTGACTCGCATGATCAATTACATCAGCAAAATGTTTGAAATAAAGACCCTATGCTAGTTTATAAAGAAAAAAAAAGAATAAGGAGCGAGAGTCTATTTTTCTTCCTCTCCAAATGGTTCCCCTAACCCACATGACTAAGTGCCTTTATTTGAATTTGTGATCTTTTATATTTCATATCAAATTGTATATATTCCTATGATTTTAGTTTTTCTATCATATTGATAGCCTTATGTTCATCCTACCATGTGTTTATACCAACAATGTTTCATTTATGTGACATCCTTTATATATCCATTCATCTAAAAGTGTTTATGACTCTCCACTACAACCTCTCATGATCCTTTCTATTGTTGGCGTGAGGGGGAGAATGTAATAAGTTGAGGAAAGAGATGGTACAAAGGAAAGAAGATGAATAAAAGAATCCATGTCATCCGACCATGTTGTCTAATTTTTATATATTCATCCATTTTGTTGACACCTACTATATCACATATTTCCTATGTAGTGCATTCAAACACGTGCCCACCTGCTATATCACAATATTCGTACAATAGTTCTTCTTTCCCAATTACCATACATTATTCCAATGTTGGTGCTTATTGCAAGGAACTAGTTTGAAAATGATGAAAATCATATGACTTCTACAAGTATTCTCCATTATCTATTTGGATGCTCACTGAATATTCTGATGTTCATTCATGATTACTTCTATTCTTTTGGAAGTTATCAATTCAATGGGGAACCTATTCTCCCAGTATTGCTCTTGCATTAAGGTCAGGGAGCATGATGATACTATTATAACTATTGGAATTTATGTGTAAAGTGAGCCTTAGTTTGAAAGTAATACATTATATTTTATATTTGATTCCATATTCATCCTCACTAACTTGCGAGATTTAGAATCCCATTGTGTTTTGTAGGATTGAAAACTGCCGCAAGTGAGCCCCCGTCGTTAGCTTTGGTAAGCCGATAGTCAGATTTTTTACATGTTGTAACTTGCTGCTCAATAGGATTGCACGACTTTTAAACACGATGCTCTTAAATTTGAAAACATGTATGTAAAGAACTACTTGCATTCTTGATGTCAGGAGAAAAATGACCCATAATGTTGCAATGATCAAGGGAATAAACTTCTTACTACTTGTTAGGTATTATCTTCTTTAGGGGGAGTGTGAGAGTACTTTAAATTGTTGTAATACATTGATTCAGGGGGAGATCATTTCCTTCTAGGGAAGATCAATTTTTGTTTGGGCCATTTTGTATTTTTCATGCATTGGAAAGATAGAAATCTATTTCACCCATGCTCCAACTTGTGGGGTGTGTGTTATAGTTTTTAGTTAATTATGTATATGGGACTAATTATTTTAACCATTAGGGTTAGGTTCTCTTCCTTGTACTTGCTTCCTCTTCTATATATAAGGGGAGTTTGCCATATATCAATAAGAAATATCTCGTTAGCCTTCCATTTTATCTGTTTACACCTGCTAAACGAGAACACCTACTTTTATTCCTTTTCACCCTACATGATAGATCCAAATCTTGGCTATTGTTGCTGCCTGCATATTCAATAATCACGTGGGATGATTTACTAGAAGTATTTTTGGCTAAGTAGTACCCACAAGTAAGACTTCCAATTTGATGAATCAATTCATCAAATTTATTAAAAAAAGATGGGACATAGTGTAAAATTCATGGGAGAGATTTACGACCTCAAATGTCGATGCCCAAACCATGGTCTAGAGTCATGGATATCGACACAAACTTCTCATATTGGTTGTTTGTCAAATATACATCAAGTTTTTTCAACCTCTAGTGGCTCTATGATAGAATGAAGCTCTAAAATGGGACTATGATATTTTGCTGAGAACACGACATTGAGTCACTACCAATGGGATATTGAAAGCACATACATTTCTTATGATGCTTCAACTTCTATTAAACAAAGATGTATTCATGGAGATTTAATGCCAAAACAAATTCACTATGGTGAAATATCTAGATTTTACCAAAACCATAGTATGACAGTGTCACTCGTAGGCGGGCAAATCTTATCACAGTATAGTTTAGGATAAAACCCAAAGGACAACATTTTAAAGAACTGATTGATCAATTTAACCAAACTACAAATAGTATTTCACATAGAAGGTAGCTGATTACTGATAACACTAAGTGCACGAATAAAAATACAAAGTTAAAGTTGAGATTATCAATGGATGGAACAGTAGGGTGAGTGTGTTTCACAATAACTACCTACATTTGATTTGTCACTACATCATAGATAAGTATGAAGTAATGACATTTAGGATGAGTATATTCCCCTATTGGAGTTAAGATTAAAATGGAATAGATATCACTCTAGGCTTTCAATCACACTATCTAGAGATCACATACCCAATACCTTAGAAAACACTTGTAGAAAGTTCTCATTGAGGGTTTAGAAGAAATAGTGAACATCCTAGATCTGACATTCAAATTTACTTACACTCAAGATTATGATAACAATGTAAACCAACTGATAAGGCATGCATACAAGCATAAAGAGATGGATTCAATTGCAGCAAGGTTCATACAGATTTAGATGCAATATAAGAACAAAAGGTGGTCGGGGGGCTACTCCCCACACCGTAACATAAGAAACTACACACTCCTAGATTATTAAAAAAATGTAAAAGAAAGAACTAGTAATCATCTCTATAGTTAGAAGAGATGCAATCTTGGTGTGTGCAACAGTAGCATTCATGCCCAGTAGTGGAGTTGATCTAATGATTTAGTAGAATACACCCATGACTATCGTCATGTGATGCTTCTTCATTGTCCTTTCTTTGCTTGGACCTATCACACGATAGAGGAGGTTGTAGGTGGAGATGTATGGGAAGGATTGGTTCATGGAAGTGGCGTCATTGATCAACCTCTTTTAAGGTCATGTTGAAGAACCTTGATGGAGCATTAATCATTGATGAAGATGATTGATAAAATTGATATATAGAAATGATCATCTTCTTTTAGTATGAGTTTGGAGTGTATAAAAGTGGTTCCTAGAGAAAATATGCCTCATAAGGAAGGCTAGATCAATGTATCTATAGGAGAAGGGTTAGGATATCCATCTCCCATAGAAACAACAATGATGACATTGGTAGAGGAAGATGAGAAGTCACATGGCTTCTTGAATTCTCATCATTGAATGGAGTTATAGTTTCGATTAGTTAGCAAGAGGGGAAAAAGTTGGAGCATCATTAGGTATATTCTCATTAGTCGGAAAGAAGAGCAAAAATTGAATTAGTTGGCAGAGTCAAAATTCTTTTTTTTTTTGCAGAGTCAAAATTCTCATATGTTGATGAGTGTTATTTTTTTCAATTGGTGGAGCACGTATTTGCATTGGTTGGCAGACCAGAACATTCATCAGTTGGCATCCCAGAAGTTTAATAACCCAACAACTGATGGATTCTCATTGACTGTTGACTGATGAGAATGCTCAATGTTGTGAATCAATTATGATTCAGATAGATAAAAAATGATGGAAGCACATACTGATGATGACAAAAATCAATGTAAGTATATGCTCATCATGGAATTCCATACATGGATAGGGACCTCGTATGCAATGTTAGAATGGAGAGATTATACTCAAGATTACATCATAAGTCCATAAAATATATCAAAACCCTTAAATTCACAAATATTAGAGAAACACAAAGGAAGTTTAATCTAAAGTTAAATTAGGATTATGAATGAAAAACTAAGCTAAAATGTAACTAAAGATAGGATGGATATGCATTTATTAGGTATGCATATTGCTGATGACGTTGACATCCTTACTATGAAAATGGACTAACAACTTTGAAATTGGACCGAATGCCTACACAATAATTTAAAACTACTACTATTATATGTGAGTATTGTGGAAGAGCATTCCACTCATCTTATTCGTACCCATCTCATGAAGCACCCTTGGAGCAATGTAATTATTCACAAACTAGAGTAATCAAAAGCCTTATAAACTATGCAACACTTACAAACCCATTTAGAAAGACCATCCCAACTTCTCCTACTGTAGTAATAATGTTCAAAATTAACAGCAACCCCCTACACTAATAAGTCAACAATCTACAAGGTAATAATAGACCACCTGAATTCAATAATGCTTATAATAGAAACTTCAACCATCGACCATCACAACCATTGTATCTTTAGTGTGGATTAGAATCAATATCAGAGACCATATTCTCTCCTGAAGTGAAGCAAAATAAAGACTTCCATTTGCAAGTACAAGAAATAAAAGACACACTACAACAACTTTCTAATAAGTGGATGTATGCCAAATGTACGTCCCTCTATAGGTGCACACACTAACCAATTAGATTTGACTAGATGCACCCCAAGGAATTTGGAACCCACTTGGGGTATTTCAAATTTATAATTCCCTTATAGACTGCACACACCAACTAACACACTTACCCACAAGCGCATATGGTCGTGTAGTAGTATAAGAGGGTTGCAAGTTAGGGATTGAACCCAAGAGAGAAAGGGGGAACTAGAGCATAGTTAGTTTTGGATAGGTTCCTACTGTGGAGTCTAGGGTTGAAGGGTTTGATGGTGTATTTTTTTAGTTACACTAGCGTTGAACAGGAAAACAATTAAAGAGAAACAAGATTCAAAACCTAAGTTATCCTAAACAATATTTTAATGAGAAAGATAAGATAATACAAGCAAGAAAGGAACAAGCTATGCTAAGACAAGCAAGAAGAGATCTACACTACACTAAGCTATCTATCAAGGAAAAATAGCAATTAAAAACCTAAACTAGCAAGTGCAAAGCTGGAACGAGCAAGAAGCTAACTAAGCAAGCAAAGAGCTAATTAGGCTAACACTAGTTAAGCAAGAAAGAAACTAGGGTTTTAAAGAAATCAAGGGTAGTGTGGGCTATTTGGAGGATGCACTTACTAACTATGTTGAGGATGATAACATGTGAAAATTATGTTTTCATTTAGATTGCCAAACCTAACAACAAACTAGAAGCTAATGAATTTCCATAAACTACTAACTGGCCATGGATAGCATACGTTGTGTATAGGGGAACTAGTCCCTAACACCTCCTACCTATCCTTACGAGGCTCAATTGGGTTAAGGTTTAGGTGAAATTCAATTAGAGTCTAATCAAGCTTAGGTTTATAGGTTAGATGATCTTAAAGTGACTAGGGGCTGAGGGTAGTAATGGGAGTGGAAGTGAGGTTTTAGGCCTCCCATCACCCACATTCTAGCTTAGAGAAAGCTCCAAGCTAATCATAATAAATTCATCTAAACTAGCTACTTAGATCTCTCACATAGGTTAGGAGAATTGATTAGCATGTAGGAAGATGGGTAGCTAGCTGGGGATCCATGAATTGGACCTAGGAGCAAATCCCAAAATTCATACATATAAGAAATTTCCTTAAGTTCCTAGGTGATTTCAAGCACAAACCACAAAGAAATCCACAAAGAATGAGATAGAAATTAAACATAATCATTCACAAACAAAATCATAATTTTTATGTATCATTTCCCCCCAACATGGTATCAAAGTAACATTTTTGACCCCAAACAGCCCACCTAAGGTGCCTAACTACTCATGGAAATGGAAAATATAAAAAGAGAAGAGAAAGAGGGAGAAGTAGCCATGGATCTCGACATAGATGAGGAAATCCTTCTCTCCATCTGCTACAAGGTCGTTCTCCTCCTTCCTTTAAGGTGAAAGGGCATAGAGTGATGGTGGGAAGTGGTGAAAACACTAGAAACTGGGTTTTAAGTGGTGGAAATGGTGAAATGGAGTGGAAATGAGGTGGAATGGCTAAGGAATGGATAAGAGGGGAAATGGGGGAGCGAAAAGGGGGTAGGAGGTAGCTAACTTCATGCTACAGTTGGCCCCAGGTATATATTGGTGGTGGGGAAGCACTAGGTTAAGTGGGAGCAATATGGAAAAATCAGTGGAAAAATTGTGTTAGGATTGCTGACCACCACAACCACTTTGGTCACCATGACCGTGGTGGAGTGGAGTGAACATGGCCATGGTGGAGTGGCAATGACGAGGTGAAAAATGGATGAAAAGTCAGATATACACAGTATTCTGGAGGGTCAGTACCACAACTGTGGTGGTCACCACGGGCATGATGGAGCTTTGGTACCACGGGGGTGGTGGTCACCATGGGGGTGATGGAGCCTGGTCACAATGGGGGGGGGGGTTGGTCACCATTGTTGCGGTGGTGACTAGAAGCTTCAGACTTGTACTTTACTCTAACTTGGAGATTTGTGCCGCGGTCGTGGCCATATACTACGGCTGTGTTGGAGCTTCTTCCTTGCAATTTGACCTTCTAGTTGCTCATCTTTGATGCTCCTTACTTTTGGTTGATTCTTGACCACTTGGGGTAGGTTAGGGAAGCACTTGGACTCTCTTTAGACTCTGTCATGGGTGAAGAAACCCTTATATTCTCCTCCTTATCTCCCTTTCATCAAGTAGTGGCCAAAGTACCTAAAAAACATGCAACAACCATAAGTGACTTTTACACACATATGCTATTGGAGGAAATAACACGTAATCTAATAGGAATATAAGTTACTGAAGTGCACTATGACACAAGCTGGAGCCCTAAAATTGGGTTACATCACCACCCCAAACTTAAAATATACTTGTCCTCAAGTATGCTCCAATTCAATCTCTCTAGAATTTTTCCACAATCAAGAAATGACAATTGCAATGCAACAGACGAATATTGACTAATGGGCACAATGATGATTAGTCACATGCATTCCACCTCTCTCGTATTCTCTTTTACAATATAATTATGATTAAAGAACTGAGCATGCAAACTTCAAATATAGAGCATAGAAAACACAAAGAATATATGACTATCATATGACTCTTGGTAAACCATTTCATGGTGGTTGTCATTCAACCATTCTTACCCTAAATCCCAATCCCACTATCCAAATGGGCAGTGTTAAAGGGATTAGAGAGCCCGTCCCTGAATGGCTTGAAAATCACACACATATAATATGCAAAAAGGAAACAACATTCTTCTTTTATTGAAATGAACCAAAATGTTTATTACATAGGGCCCATAGGAAACATAGAAAGAAAGATATATATAAGAAGACTAAACTGACACTACATCCCTTTTAGATTACCTCCATGTAGAGTCCAGATAGATGGAGTGGTCTTTATTTTCAACAGATGATAAAAGGAGTAGATAGAATGCACATAGTCTCTAGTTCTTTGCATTACCTAAAATCAAGAAAATCATGACACTATCAATGTAATTACATGGTACACTATTAAAAACAAGTAAAATAGTTTATATCAACATAGTATACTTGGCAAGATTTATATTAAAAATGTACAACAAGCAATTTTCCAAAACTAGTATTTGTTCGACAAGATTTTATTACAAATTTCCCATTATGCTGATATCAAGAAGCATGCTTACATTTTATGTGGATCCATCGCCTCAACAAGATGGGGGAGGTCACCAGGATCCTTCTCTCCATATGAGGGAGGAGGTCGGTCAACGGACAAGTTCCACCTTTTGAATGAGGAGGTCGCTTGTATTCAATATCAACATTATCATTATCATATTTCGGGCAGTCATAATGGGAAATATCATTTATGTTTTCAAATTTATCTCAAAATATAATATAGGAAAATAGGAAGAATAATCAATAGGGAACAATATCTCAAACAAGCATGTAGCCAAGTATACAAATCAAGAGGTACATAAAAAGTATCATCAATACTATTAGTCTGTTCAAGGAGTAGATATGATATCATACCTTATTGGTGGATATTCAGAGTATGGATTCTAAGAGATAGTAGATCAACCCCTTGAGTTAGATCCTAGATCAACAAGATTGGATCAAGTTTCAAAATCATGATGTTTAGAAGATCATGTTTCAACATTCTTGATTAGGGTTACACTTTCCTATTTCAACCTTAGGATTACGTCATCAACTTATAATAAAAAAATATTTTAAGATTTCCAACATTATTCAAGCGTCAAGAATGTCTAGTATGAATAGCCCACTTAGGTATTTTAGGAACATATGTTAACCCTAATTATTATCATCATTATTCAAGCCATTATCAAGTCTTTAGGTCATCATGATGAATTAGCATCATGGTATTCAAGATTAGATCAAGTTTCAATTGATATAATGAGTAAAATCTAAGATCAAGTATTAGTTTAATAGATCAAAATATCTCACAAGATTTAAAACATTCATAATGTCAAGATGTCATCATTAAGATTAACCATTATTTCATGGTACACGATTTAGATTCAAGGGTATATAAATAAACTAGGTTAGATGTACATTCTTAATTAGTCAAGTCTGGTTTTAGTGTCTTTTAATTATCATTAGAGTCAAGTATTAGGGTGTCCCAAAGATTAAACAATAAATAGAGTCATTATCTAAAATAGAAAGAGATAAAAATCTAGGGATATAAGCTATATCAATTAAGAATTAGACTTCACATGTACTTTTAATCAACTGCTTGGGGTTTTCTGATCAAATTGAACTATTGGTTCATAATTTTTGGAGCAAGGAATGAAGAGTTATCATTTTTGGAAGATCTATTCATTTATTGGAATTTTTGAGTAGATAGGGGAATATTTACCAGAATAAGAGAGAGCGGGGAAAAACTCTAGCCGTCAGATTCTCAGTCAGCCTTGGCTGTAGTCGAGATCTTGCAACCATGAAAGCACAACATCCCATGTACATGTGAGGGAGAGGAGGAGATGAGGAGGGGCACAATGTCCCATAGCTGTAGATCTTGGGTGGTAGTCAAAGGTCGATTGTGACCTAACGATCATAGTTTGTCATCCAAGCCAAAGAAGCAGTCCTCCTAGGTGGTGGTGTCACGGTGGTTCAAGGGTGGCACAGAAGAAGTGAAAGTGGAGGGGACTAAGAGCGAGAGAGGGGAGATGCCAACAGGGTTTGTGGGAGTGAGTTGAAGCTCTAGGTTGAGATTTTATAGGGTATCGCGCTAGGGTTAGGGTTAACCTTGTAGGTGCAGGTCCCAAGGTCATGGTCAAGAGGATAGTCCTCAATTTTTCTCGAAATATGATGATTAGAAGGAGACTGAGGGCTAGTTTCATTCAAAATGGTGAGGCAGATGTTTTCTCTCGCCTAGATTTTCAAAATAGGGTCGAAACAAGTCAATTGCATTTTCGGTTCTAGTCACTCCTCCCCCACTAATTGTGGGAGAGAGGGCATGACCTATTGGCTGCCCAATCAGGCCACAATCCATGGAGGGCCAATCCAAGGGTTGAGGTTTGCCCCCTGCCTAGGCTACAAATTGGTGACCTGGAAATGGTCAAATTAAAGGAAAATAAAAAAATTAGCATATAACTTCAAGAATTCATAGAAATGAATAGGAATGTTCAGTTGAGGTGAAATTTGGACCACACGTTCACAAAAATATGAAGGACCTGTAGAAAAAGTTTAAGAACCAGAAGATGAAGTTTAATGGACAATTTTACTTCTTGGGATAAAGAGATAACTTAACCTAATTTGTGGTGTCATAATCTGTATAAAATTCACATTGGTCATCATATTTTGAATTTGAGTATCATCATTGATTTAGTAGCCAAGAAAAACAAATTTTGACCATGAGTGAACATAATGAGGGAAAATTTTGAATTTGAACAAAAGTAAAGGTAAAACTCACTTTATCACATCCTCCTCTCCTTAATAGGAATTTTGTCCTCAAAATTTAGACTTCTTTGAAAAGGTCAGGGAATCTTTCCTCCATATCTGACTTCAAATCCCAGGTAGCATCATTATTATCATGGTGCTTCCATAACACTTTAAATATCTCAATTTTCTTATTTTTGAGCTCTTTGGTGTGAGTATCAAGTATCTTGACTGGAATTTCCTCATATGCTAGGGCGTCCCTCAATTCAATCAGCTCATGATTTATGATATGGCTAGGGTCCTTGACACACTACTTTAGGTTTTTAACATGAAATACATTATGCAACATACTATATTTTGGAGGTAAAGCCAACTTGTGTGCACATTCCCTAATATGGTCAACAATTTCAAATGGACATACATATCTAGGGTTAAGTTTTCCTTTGTACTTCGCAATGGCTCGATTTGGTTGAATCTTGACATGGTCACCTACCAAGAATTGAGTGTCAGTCCTGTGTGCATCAACATAAGACTTATGATGATCCTTTTCCCTTTTCATCCTTTGCTAGATTAGGTTACATTATCAGAATAAAGTTGTAATTCCTCAGACTTTAGAATCTGTCTTTCACCTACTTCATCCCAGTAAAGTGGAGACCTACACAGACTTCCATATAAGGCTTCATACAGAGGCATGCCTATACTGGACTAGTAGCTATTATTGTAGATAAACTCAACAAGAGGGAGGTAGTGGTCCCAAGAACCACCCGAATCAAGGACACATGATCTCAATAAGTGTTCGAGAACTTGAATTGTCCTCTCAGACTGTCTGTCAGTTTCTGGATGATTTACAGTACTGAAGTTTAGTAGAGTCCCTAGTTTGTCCTATACTTGTCTCCACATGTGAGAAGTGAATGTTGCATCGCGATCTAATATAATAGATATATGAATTACATGCAACCTGACTATCTCACGAATGTAAAGCTCTTCTAACTCTGGGACTTTGGTTGTTGTCTTGATCGAGACAAAATGGGTTGATTGTCTGACAGTTGACTACAACCCATATGGTGTCACTCCCTTTCCTGGTCCTGGGTAGACCCACCACAAAATCCATGGTGATGTTTTCCCATTTCCACTCAGGGATAGGTAGGGGTTGCAGAAGACCTCCTGGACATTGATGTTGAGCCTTGATATACTGGCACGTCAAATACCTAGAGATGAAAGTAGTGATATAGGTCTTCATGTTCTTCCACCAGAAATGCCTTGAAGATCCTTGTACATTTTAGTCAATCCAGGATGCACTGTATATTTTGACATGTGAGCTTCTCATAGCACCCTTTCTTTCATATATGAATCCTCTAGGACCCATATGCATTTTTGTATCGGATTCGACCATCCATACCATCCATCAAATTGTTTGGGTCTTCTCTAGAAACTTAGTCATCTCCTCAAGACTCTAGCTATTCTTCTGGCCTGTCAAAATCTTAAACTAGAGGCCTGGTTTGACATGTATGCTGGCTAATATGAGAATATTGCCAAATCATCTCGGGGCCCAAGCTGATATGAATTACATGTTTATCCTCTCAGTAGTGAAAATAGCAACACATTTACCTTATTTCTTGTTGAGTGCATTGGCCACTACATTTTCCTTACCAGGCTGGCAGACAATCGTGAAGTCATAGTCTTTGAGGTACTCGAGCCATCACCTCTATCTGAGATTGAGGTCCTTCTATGTCAGTATATACTTCAAACTCTTGTGGTCAGTGAGGATGTCGAAGGTGGCACCATACAAGTAGTGTCACCATATCTTCAAAGAATATAAGATGGTGACAAGATTGAGGTTGTGGGTTGGGTAATTGACCTCATTTGGCTTTAATTGTTGAGAGGCATAAGCAAATACCTTTCTTTCTTGCATGAGGACACAACCCAGACTGAACCTAGATGTGTCGGTGAAGATGACAAATCCATCATTTCCTGAAGGAAGGGTCAAGACAGGTGCAATTTTCAGCTTTGTCTTCTACTCTTGAAAACTAGACTCACATTCCTTTGACAAAATAAACTGCTCTCCTTTCCTAGTGAGCTTTGTGTAAGGAAAGGTGGTCTTGCTGAAGTTATGAATGAAATGTTGGTAGTAGCCAGCAAGACCCATAAAACTTTGAATCTTAGAAACATTTTTGGGGGCTTTCCACTCAAGAAAAGTGGAGACTTTAGCGGGGTCAACATAAATTTTCCCATCAAAAATTATGTGAACAAAGAACATGACTTTAGAAATCTAGAATTCACATTTTGACAACTTTGCATAGAAATTTTGTGATTGGAGGATATCAAGAACTTTGCAACAATGAGTACGGTGTGATTCAATATCATTTTAATATATCAATATGTCATCAATTAAGACCACTACATACTCATCGTGGATAGGTTGGAAGACACTATTCATCAAGTTCATAAACACACTAGGGACAATGGTCAACCCAAATGGCATGACCAAGAATTCATAATGCCCGTAATGAGTTTGAAAGGTGGTTTTAGGTATGTCTTCAACCTTAACCTTGAGTTGGTGGTAACCCGAATGGAGATCAATATTTGAAAATACATTAGTAGAATGAAGTTGATCAAAAAGTTTCATCAATTCTAGGAAGCAAATACTTTTTTTTATAGTAGCTTGATTTATCATATGATAGTCAATGTACATGCGAAGGGATCCATCCTTTTTCTTGAAAAAAAGAATGGGAGCTCGCCAAGGAGAGGTACTAGGGTGGACAAAACCCTTATCCGACAATTCATGTAAGTACTTTTTCAATTTGGTCAATTCAACAAGAGTCATCCAATAGGGTTCCTGAGAAATAGGTGTGGTACCGAGTGTCAAGTCAATAGAGAATTCAATGTCACAATTAGGTGGTAGCCCAGGTAGCTCCTCAGAAAACACTCGGGTACTCACACACTGTATCAATGTTTTCTAGGGCACTTGTATGTGGATGGACTACAATTATAGTTTCTAGGTAAGCTTTATACCCTTTGGATATCAAGGTTTAGGCTTTAATCAAGGAAATGACAATATTTTGACTTTGAAATTTTCTTCTAGGAATTACAAGAATGATGAGGTTGGGTTTAGAGATAATGGATTTCTTGGCACGATAATTGATCATGGCATGATTTTCATGGAGCCAATCCATCCCCAAAATGAGGTTAAAGTCTTCCATGTCTAAGATTATGAAGTCTGACTCAAGATTATGACTCACATAAGATAGAGGGACTCTTTCAAAAATATAGTAGAAGACTTTCATTTTCCCACTTGGGGTAGTTACATTATGTACCCTAAGTCCCTTATTTCAAGATTGAGCATAGAGGCCAAAATCTTACACATGAAGGTGTTTGTTGACCCAGAGTCAAATAGAGTAACAAAAAATTAGTTGTAAATTTTCATCACACCTAGGTATACATATATTTGGTGTAAGGAGTTTGTACAAGATAATCATGATACAGCATTTTTGAAATAATTTTTGAATTAAATAGTACCTTCCATGAGTTTGTTTCCATTGGAATTTGCCTCATTTGCATTCACTGCAAAGACACGAGCCTATCGATGTTTGCCCTGCTTGGCCCATGTTGGAGGGGAGTGAGGGTAGTTTTCTTTGAGGTGTCCCTCCTATTTGTAGAAGTGGAAAACTAGGGATGAGTACTTGCACTGGCCAGAATGGAGGTTATTATTGTTGCGGCAACGAGGAAGATTGGGATTCCGGCCTTGACCTTTGTTTTGGCCAGGATCCTGGTTTTGTGCAGGACCTCGACTGTAGTTCTGATTCTAGCCTTGATTGTAGTTCTAATAAGGAGGATTTCTGTGATTCTTCTATTAGTTTTTGTTCTTATTGCAACCATTATGTGGTTTCCCTTTCTGTTCGGGTTTTGCAGGTACATCTTTAGTAAGTCCTAGGTAGGCAAGGGTAGGTAGTTGCTTCACTTATCCCATTCCTAGGGTTCTCTCCATGGACAAGGCATGGTCATAGGATTCTTGGAAGGAGGTAGGTTTGGATGAGGACACAAAAGATTTTATGGTAAGGAAGAGCCCATCAATGTAATAGTCAAGTTTTTGCTCTTTTGTGAGGTTGGTGACATGTCTCTCTAGGAGACAGAACTTCCGAATATACTCAGCCACTATGTTGGTACCTTGGGTAAGGGTGATGAATTGTTTTTGTTTCTCTTTTCTCTCAGAGGTGGGTTGGAAATGGTTGGTGTAAATAGGTTTTAAGGCTTCCTAGTTGATAGGGATGACCTATTGTGACCAGACATATTTTTCCCACCACAACTTAGCCACCCCTTTCAGCTGGTAGGTGGCAAAACCAACTTTGTCTTATTCAAGGCACCTCAACACCCTAAAGGTGTTCTCCATAGACACTAACCAAGAATCACCCTTATCTAAGACATCATCCTTATCCTCACCATAGAAGGATTTTGGGCTAAGTTTCAAGAAATTTTGGATGGTAATGGGTTTAAGGTGGGTACCAGAGATGTGTTACAGACTTCCAGGTCGTGGAGGGCATCCATGATGGCTTTCTATTTCATTTCCCAGTCCCATATGTATGTTGTCTTATTGGAAGAACTGACATCCTTATCATCATTCATGCAGGGCTTCTTCCCCTTATCTTTGGTTTTTGGGGCCATCTGTAAGGGTTCAACTAATATATTTTTTCTCATTTATAATATTCAAATCAAGGATATCATAGATCGTGGAAATATTTGCAAGTTTTCTCAAATTATTTTCGAATTTTAGTTCTTCCCCATCATTAGACTACCCAAAATAGATAGAGTAATAGATCAAGTCATGACATCCTAATGAGAGTGAGAAGATGAGAAGTCATCCTACTTTCTTCTAATAGGTGGCTTGGGTATTCCTTAAAGAAGAGAAGAGATGCCAGAAGATTGTCTAGGGTTATAAGAAGTCCTTGCAACTATTTCTAGATCCACTAATGGCAGGTGGAGTAGGGGGGACCTCAACCACCGTGAAGAAGGATACGAGGTGATTATGCCAGAACCCCCTTGATGCTCTTTCTAAATACCTCACTTTCGCCATATTGAACTTTAGGTATCCCTTGGTTCAGCAATTAAGAACATTATTTAACTAATGCATATGAAGTGTGTTATGGCTCTGATACCAACTTCCATGGAACCATTCTTACCCTAATCCCAATCCCACTGTCCAAATGGATAGTGTTAAAGGGATTAGAGCGCCTATCCCTGAGTGGCCCAAAAATCACACACAAATAATTTGCAAAAAGGAAATAACATTCTTCTTTTATTGAAATGAACCAAAATGTTTAATACATAGGGCTCGTAGGCAACATAGAAAGAATGATGTAGATTAGAAGACTAAACAAACACTACGTACCTTTTATATTATCTCCCATGTAGATTCCAAATAGATGTAGCAGTCTTTATTTTTAGCAGATGATAAAAGGAGTAGATAGCATGTACATAGTCTCTAGTTCTTTGCATTACCTAAAATCAAGAAAATCATGAAACAATCAATGCGATTGTATGGTACAGTAGTAAAAACAAGTTAAATAGTTTATATCAACATAGTTTACTTGGCAAGACTTATATTAAAAATGTACAACAAGCAATTTTCCAAAAACTAATATTTGTTTGATAAGATTTTGTGATGAATTTCCCATTATGTTGATATCAAGAAGCATGCTTATATTTTATATGGATCCATCACCCCAACTAGAAGGGGGAGGTCACCAAGATCCTTCTCTCCATATGAGAGAGAAGGTGGATCGACATGTACAAGTTCCACCCTCCAAATGAGGAGGTCTCTTGTATTCAATATCAATATTATCATTATCTTAATTCAGGCAATTACAATGGGCAATATCATTTATGTTTTCAAGTTTGTCCCAAATTATAATATAGGAAAATTGGAAGACTAATCAGTAGGGAACAATATCCCAAACAAGTATGTAGCCAAGTATACAATCAAGAGGTACATAAAATGTATCAAAATTACTATTAGTTTGTTCAAGGAGGGGATATAATAGCATGCATTCTTAGTGGGTAATCAGAGTATGGATTCTATGAAATAGTGGATCAACCCCTTGCGTCGGATCCTAGATCAATAGGATTGGATCAAGGGTCAAGATCATGATGTTTAGAAGATCATGTTTCAATATTCTAGATTAGGGTTACACTTTCCTATTTCAACCTTAGGGTTAGGTAATCCACTTATAATCAACAATATTTCAAGATGTCTAACATTATTCAAGTATCAAAAATGTTTAAAGTATGAATGACCCACTTTGGTATTTTAGGAACATATATTAATCCTAATTATTATCATAATTATTTAAGTCATTGTCAAGTCTTTAGGTCATCATGATGAATTAGCATCATGGTATTCAATATTAAATCAAGTTCCAATTTATATAATGACTAAAGCCAGAGATCAGGTATTAGGTTAATAAATCAAAATTATATCACAAGATTTCGAATGTTCATAATGTCAAGATGTGATAATCAAAATTAACCATTATTTCATGGTACATGATTCATATTCAAGGGTATATAAGAAACCTAGGTTAGATTTAGATTATTAATTAGTCAAGTCTGGTTTTAGTGTCTCAAGAAGATCATAGAGTTAAGTATTAGGGTTTCCCAAAGATTAAACACAAAATAGAGTCATAATCTACAATATATGAGCAGGAGATCAAAATCTAGGGATATCAATGAGATCCATAAATAATTAGACTTCACAAGTATTTTTAATCAATTCCTTATAGTTTCTAATCCAAATGGACTCTTGGTTCATTATTATTAGAGCTAGGAATGAAAAGTTATCATTTTTGCAAGATCTGTTCATTTATTAGAATTTTTGAGTAGAGAGGGGAATATTTTATAGAAAAAGAGAGAGTGGGGAAAAACTACGACCTTTAGATTTTCAGTTAGCCTTGACTGTGGATGAGATCTTGCCTCCAAGAAAGCACAGTCTCCCAGGAACGTGCGAGGGAGAGGAGGAGATGAGGAAGGGCACGGTGTCCCACAATCGTAGATCCTGGGTGGCGGTCAAAGGTCGACCGTGATCTAATGATCACGATTCATTGTCCAAGCCAAAGAAGCAGTCCTCGAATGCAATGATGTCGAGGAGGTGCTAGGGAGGCACAAAAGAGGTGAAAGTGGAGGGGACCTAGAGGGAGAGAGGGGAGATGCCTCCAGGGTTTGTGGGAGTGAGCCGAAGCTCTAGGTCGAGCTTTTATAGGGTATCAAGATCGGGTTAGGGTTAACCTTGTGGGTGCAGGTTCCATGGAAGAGGTCAAGAGGGTAGTCCTCAATTGTTCTCAAAATAGGCTGATTAGAAGGGGACTAAGAGCTAGTTGAATTTCAAATGGCAAGGCCAATGTTTTCGCTCGCTTAGATTTTCAAAATGGGTCGAAACAAGTCAATTGCATTTTCGGTTCTAGTCACTCCTCCCCTACTAATTTTGGGAGGTAGGGGATGACCTACTGGTCTCCCAATCGGGCCATGATCTTTGGATGGCCGATCCAAGGGTTGAGGCCCACCCCCTATCTAGGCCACAAATTGCTGACCTGGAAATGGTCAAATGAAAGGCAAATAAAAGGAATTTTTAGCATATAACTTCAAAAATTTGTAGAAATTAGTAGGAATGTCCAATTGAGGTGAAATTTGGACTAATAGTTCATAAAAATGCGAAGACGATTTTAAAAAGTTTTAGAACCAGAAGATGAAGTTTCATGGACAATTTTACTTCTTTGTATAAAGAGATAACTTAACCTAATTTGTGGTGTCATAATGTGTATAAAATTCACTGTGTTCATCATATTTTGAATTTGAGTATCATCATTGATTAAGTAACCAAGAAAATAACTTGGGTTAATGAGTGAACATAATGAGGACAAAATTGAAATTTGAAAAAAGTGAAGGTAAAACTCACTTTATCATAGTGGTAAAGGTAAAAAATGACTAATTTTTTTGTTTTACATTCATGCATTCAATATCATATGTCCATCCATACTAAGTATCCTGTGTGGCTATGAAAAGGGGAAAAATGAGCTAGGTTTGATGTTTAGTAGCTCCATAGGCATACAAAAGGAAGAAAGGGATGTCGTAAGAGTTTGGAGTGCTTTTACACACTCATCTTTTCTTTCTTTAGATGCTCTTAAATTTTTGCATTTTTTTCTTTTTCCTTTTCTTTGCCCTTGGTTTGGATAGGGTAGATGGTGATGAGAGTGAAATGGGGGAGGGGGAGGGTATAGATATGACAAACCCAAACTTTTGGAGGTGGCTAAAATTGAATACGTGCACTTTGGCATCCTTTCATGTGGAGAAGAGGTAAGAAGATGGTAGAAGAAAAGTGAGTCAAAGAGGGTTTACTAGTATGGACTTCAACATGAGTTCTCCTGCATGAAACTTACTCCTAAAATTTTCATCAAGCAATGAGACACCACATGAATAAGCAATATTGAAACCACAATTCTGTCATGAAAATTCTACAAAACTATGTGTTTGAGGCTTGCTTCAATCACAATTCAATCAAAAAGTTTACAAGCATGAGAGAGGTGGTTCACATGTAAAAAGTCAAGATTGAGGCCATTTAGTAAAAATCATGATAATTCACTTGCACTTGTCCAAGGTCATCATTTTCAATCCAATGAGTAGAGATTGGGTCAAAACACACTTTTAGGCAAGAAGCTCTAAATTTGGACAAAGTTGGCCAAAATGGTGCCAAATGGCCTTCAATCATAACTAAGCTACATTATGGAACATAAAGTAAGAAAAAATCAAATCCTAGCTAAAATGTGCAAAAATTAAGAAAAACTACATGATATGTAATGCATTGATAAAAGAGCAATTTCTTTTTTGAAAATTATGCAAAAAAATGAATGAAATTGACAAGAATGATATACATTAATGTAAAGAAAGTGCAAAAAGTACGGATACACAAGTATGAGAGATGGTCATACTGTTTGATCATCTTGATTAAAAATTTAGAACACGGAACATATATTCTAAAGGTGGCAAAGAAAGGGCTTACCACCCTACCACCCCAAACTTTTAAACCATGTTGTCCTCAACATGAAATAGAAGTATAGGATGATAGGGTAGAGGGCATGGAGTCATGGTAGATGAATGCCAAGATGGGAGAGAGATCTCAAGGTGTCCACTGAGTTGGGGATAGCCACCATGGCCATTTTGTATTGTTTGCACCACACCCGTTCTGTATGGCATGGCCATGCTACTTGTATGTTTTCTATTGATTTACAATTTTCTCTTCAATTTTGATCTTCTCCTACCGATGTACCTCTCCTAATACGATTCACAAACAAGAACAACCATCAAGTATAAAGTGTGTGTTTTTTTTTCTAGAAATGTGTAAAAATAACAAAAAGTATTGAAAATGGAAAGTTGGATAAAAAATTCCCTAAACCTAGGTGGGTTGCCTCTCACTAGCACTATGTTTTATGCCTTTAGCTAAGATTCTTGGAGAAACTTGCATCATTTATCCATTTGATATTTTTGGGTGTCCACTCATGCAATAAAAACATCTCTCACTTGCATTCAACCTATGTTCCACATCCTTTTGATCACAAAAGCTATCATCAATTCTCACATCCGGATCTCCTTTTCTCAAATGACCAGTCAGACTCTTGAAGTGACCATGTCCAATATCCACATCTCGGTTTTGCTGGGTTGGGGTCTTGTACATGTTGATCTTTATCTTCATGTCTATGAAAGAGACTGTCATTGTGATACTATGCACATGTATCTCAGTGTTAGCTATTGTAAATCTCGTGCCCACTGTCTAAGGCTCTAGTAGAGTTTCAAAAATGATGACGGGCCCCACATATCACAACTAGCCGTGGTCAACTTCTTGAGTGGTCACCCATCCTGGTACTACTCCAAGCTAAGCACACTTAACTATGGAGTTCTTTAGTATTGGACTTCCAGAAAAGGAGGTGCACCTTGGTGATATGGGTAGTCCAATCATTCCTTTTAAGATCATTTTATTTGAGGACTCAAATATGAGATGTTACAATCTCCCCCGCTTAGACTCTTGACATCCTCGTCAAGGCTCAATAATCGCCCCCACTTGGACTCTTGATGTCCTCATCAAGGCTCAATAATCTCCCCACTTAGAATCTTGATGTCCTCATCAAGGCTCAATATATGGCCTCATAATCTCTTCCCTATTTTTGTGCAAACCCAAAATGGCCCATGGACACCCAGTTCCCATCCACAACTACCTGCGCAAGGGTGACTCCATCTCGTCTCAGTGGATAACCTTTTCCAACTTTCTTGGACCACACAACTTAAGATTGGCATGTCACATGCACATGTGGGCCCCACCTACTGGAAGGTAATTGGATCTGATACCATTTGTAAATCCTGAGCCCACAACCTAAGGCTCTAGTAGATTTTCAAGAATGATGACTGGCCCCATAGATCACCACTAGCCATGGTCAACTTCCCGACTAGTCACCCATCCTAGTACTACTCCAACCTGAGCACACTTAACTATGGAGTTCTTTAGTGATGGACTTCCAGAAAAGGAGGTTCACTTGGTGATATGGGTAGTCCAATCATTCCTTTTAAGATCATTTTATTTGAGGACTCAAATTCAGGACATTACAACTATAGATAGGAATGGCCTTCCCAAGATGATGGGAATCTTCCTATCCTTTGGTTCCATATCAAGAAGAATGAAATCTACAGGGAATACTACACCCCTTTCCTTGTCTATCATAACCGAAACACCATCCACTCATCCTCTAAGTACTTTGATTAAACAATCTGCCAATTGGAGAGTGCAATGAGCGAATTTCAACTTGCCTAAGACCAGTGCCACATAGATAGTATATGGCATCATATTCACACTAGATCCCAAATCAAGTAGGGATTTGTTTATGTTATGTCCCCCTATGTAGATAGGTATGAGCGGGGCTCCTGGATCTTTGAGTGTTGGATAATAGAGATCATTTGTTCACTCGACTCTCCTTGGTATTGTCCCAATTGAACTTCACTTCACAATACACAGGTTCTTGAGAAACTTGGCAACAATGAAATGTCCACCTTCACTTGGTCAAACACATCTAGAATGTCAATATTGTTATTTTGCCTCCTTTTTAATTCTGGGGGCTCATCAAATGCATAAGGAAATGGTGGTTCACTTGCTTTTTCCTTACTTGCATCAACATGATTCTCTTATGGCATGCTATTAAGTGGAACACTAAGGATTGTGGAACTTGCAAATGGAGTGTGATATGGAGCACATTAATCATCTTCGGCAATATCAATCACAATATCACCACTTGGCTGCCTTTTCTTTGCTTTATCATCCTTCCTTTGATTGGTGGGCAAAATATCAAAATATTTCCCACTCCTTATAACTATACAACACTACCTTGCTCATGGTGGAGAGGCAAAGCATGTTATGTCTGTGGAGGAGGTGGAGTGGTACTTGGTATTGGAATTGAGGTGGAGGGGAGAATTGAGGTTGGAAGGTGAGTTGGTGGAGATGTGGTGATGGAGGGGGAGGGATATAAAAGAATTTGGATGGCATTGTAAGTGATATATGGATTGCACTTGCATTGGAGGTGGACTATAGAGCACTTGAGTGGAATGCATAGGTCCACTTGCTTCATTAAAACTCATTATGGTCTTTCAAGAAATTTTTTCCTCTTGGAGATAAAGTATGGAAGATGGATACTCTATTCTTTCCTCAAGCCTTGTAACATTCTTTTGGACATTATTAAAGATCTTCAACCTAGAGAGAACTTCTTCCTCGAACCTTGAGCTATATATTGGACTTCGTGGTTTTGGGTAGATATATGAGTGAGGTATATTCATTTCTTTACCCAAGAACCCAATAGAATTGATCGAGTGACAAAGGAACACTTCTCACTTAGTTCTTCATACAACTCACCATATCTCCAATAATATTAATTACTTGTGGGCTTGAATCACTATGAACTGGAGATGTCACGTCAATAGGGAGGCCACCATCATTCATCATGCTAGAAGCTCATATTCTTGGCTTTCTGTCAGCTGATCAAACAAGGGCCATGTCTCCTCAGGTGGCCTAGCCATTAAAACTCATCCACAAGAAGAATCTACTTTAGCTTGACCCTTTGGAGATAGACCGGAGTAGAAGGGCTAAACTAGATGCCAAAAAGGTATCTCATGGTGTGGACACTCTCTCAACATCTACTGAAATCTTTCCCAAACATCATGAAATCACTCGTTGCCCATTTGACTGAAACTCACTATGGCACACCACATTTGTCACAACTTTGCAATAGAGTAGAATTTCCTTAATAAGAAATTCTTCATCTCTTCCCAACTCATGATGTCCCTTCTTGAATCATACCAATCTTTGGCTTTGTCTTTGAGGGAGAATGAGACCAAGGTCAACCTAATTGTGTCATCACTGGCTTTCAACATCCTGAAGGTGGAGCATACTTCAATAAAGGAGTCCAAGTACTTGTAGGGGCTCTCACTATCTGAGCCATAGAAGGTTGTAAGGAGCCCAAGAAGACCTAGAGGGATGAAGAATTTCTCCCCTAACATTTGATCAACTCTGCTAGCAATTGACGATCTATAGTTTCTATGCATTAAGTAATCTTGAAGTGGCTTGTAAGGTGTAGTTTGACCTTCCATCTTGTCTCCCCCTAGTGGCTTGCCACATGCACAAGGCCCAACCAAACAAAAGAAAACAAGTTAGAAAACCCATATGCACAAAGAATACAACAAATAAAGAATAAAGAATAGCAATGATGAGAGCAGTAGGAAAAGATCAAAGCAAAACTAACTAGCTAGGATGAGCGCCTTTCTCCCTGACAACAACTCCAGAAAGCTTGGTACTTCCCATTAGAGGTGCACGTTAACCAATTAGATTGGACTAGATGCACCCCACGGGATTCAGAACACACATGAGGTCTTTTAAATTTATAATGCCCTAAGAGACTACTCGCACAAACTAACACACTTACCCGCAAGTGCACAGGGTTGTGTTGTAGTATAAGAGGGCAGCAAGTTAGGGGTCGAACCCAAGAGAGAAAGGGGGCACTAGAGCATGTTTAGTTTTGTCTAGGTTCCTACTACAGAGTCTAGAATTGAAGGGTTTGATTGTGGATTTTGTTGGTTACACTAGTGGTGAACAGGAAAGAAAAAGAGAACTAAGAATCAAAACCTAAGTTATCCTAGACAATTAGTTCTAATGAGAAACAAAAGACAAGGCAAGAAAGAAAGGAACAAGCGATGCTAAGACAAGCAAGAAGAGGTCTACACTAAACTAAGCTATCAAGCAAGTCAAAAGAGAAATTAAAGACCTAAACTAGAAAGAGCAAAGCAAGAACAAGGAAAGAAGCTAACTAAGCAAGCAAAGAGCTAATTAGGTTAACACTAGCTAAGCAAGAATGAAACTAGGGTTTTAAAGCAATAAAGAGTAGTGTGGTCGGGTTGGGGATGCACTTATCACCTAGGTTGAGGGTGATGACATTTGAACATTGTACTTTCATTTAGATTACCAAACCAAAAAAAGCTAGAAGCTAATGAATTGCCCTAAAATATTAGCTAGACATGGATAGAATAGGTTGTGTATAGGGGAACTAATCCCTAATACCTCCTACCTACCTTTATAAGGCTCAACTAGGTTAGGGTTTATGTGAAATTCTATTAAAGTCTAATCAAGGATAGGTTTCTAGTTTAGAAGATATTAGGGTGACTAAGGGTTGAGGGTAGTAATGGGATTGGATGTGAGGTTTTAGGCCTCCCATCATACACATTATAGCCTTGAGAAAGCTCCAACATCTAAACTAGCTACTTAGATCACTCACATAGGGTTAGGAGAATTGATTAGCATGTAGGAAGATGGGTATCCAGCTAGGGATCCATGAATTGGACCTAGGATCAAATCCCAAAATTCAAACTTATAAGAAATTTCCCTAAGTTCCAAGGGGATTTCAAGCACAAATCATAAAGAAATTCATGAAGAATTAGATAAAAATAGAAAAAATCATTACCAAACAAAATCATAATGTTTAGATATCATTTTCTCCCAACATGGTATCAAAGTAACATTTCTGACCCCAAATAGCCCACCCATAGTGACTAGATACTCATGGAAATGGAAAGTAAAAAAAGAGAAGAGAAAGAGGGAGAAGTAGCCATGGAGCTCAGTGTCGATGAGGAAATCCTTCTCTCGAGCTGCTGCAAGGTCATCCTCTTCCTTCCGCCAAGGTGCAAGGGCATAGAATGATGGTGGGAAGTGGTCAAAACACTAGAAAACTAGGATTTTGATACGATGAATGGAGTGGAATGTCTAAGGGGTGAAATGATGGAGCTAAGAGGGGGTAAGATGTATCTAACCTCATGCTACATCTGCCCTCTAGGTATATATAGTTGGTGGGGAAGCACTAAGTTAAGTGGGGGGATATGGGAAAATTAGTGGAAAAATTGTGTTTGGGTTACTGATCACCACATCTGTTTTAGTCACCACGACCATGGTGGAGTGGGATAAACATGGATGTGGTAGAGTGGCGTGGGCAATGTGAAAAGTGGATGAATAAGTCAGATATACACACAATTCTAGAGGGTCAGCACCACAGGCATGGTGGAGCTTGGTCACCATGGGGGTGGTGATCTCCATGTGGGTGGTGGTCACTACTGGGGTGGTGTATCCTAGTCACCATAGGGTTGGTGGAGCCTAGTCTCCACGAGGGTGGTGGCTAGCAGCTTCAAACTTGCACTGTACTACAACTTGGAGCAATTTTCAAAGGTCGTGGCCATGTACCACGACTGTGTTGGAG
This sequence comes from Alisma plantago-aquatica, assembly GCA_963693085.1. Taxonomy (NCBI): domain Eukaryota; kingdom Viridiplantae; phylum Streptophyta; class Magnoliopsida; order Alismatales; family Alismataceae; genus Alisma; species Alisma plantago-aquatica. The sequence goes on from OY856409.1 coordinate 185,840,589, forward strand.
CTTCTTCCTTGCACATTGACCGTCAACTTACTCATCTTTGATTCTCCTTGCTTTCGGTTGATTATTGACCACTTGGGGTAGGTTAGGGAATCTCTCGGACTCTCTTTAGGCTCCTTCGAGGGTGAAGAAACCCTTCGATTCTCCTCCTTCTCTCCCTTCCATCTAGTAGTGTCCAAAGTACCTAAAAAACAAGCAAATAACGTTCATAAGTGAATTTTACACAAATATACATATTAGAGGAAATAAATTGTAATCTAACCTGTATAGATGTGATTGAAGTGTTATATTACACAAGATGGAGCCCTAAAATAGGGTTGCATTAGCCAATCACTCAAGATAGTTGGAAAATGAGATTGCACATTAGGCATCTTTGTCTGCATAAAAGGTCAAAGTGGGAACCATACCAAGCCATTTGAAGAAAAAAATGAGAGGAACACATCCATCTCCTCAAGAACTTGAAGAAAATGAAAAATCCACTCAAAACTAAAATTGGTGGGCCTTTGTGAGAACTATCACCTAAATTTAGATTCTATCACATCTAACTTTTAGTTTAGGATACTTTTTCTTGTTAAAAATACTTCACAAATAAGAAGACTCCAATCACTTTGGAAGAGTCTATTTTGAAGCATCTTCTCAATTATCCATCACTTTCATCATAGGTGTATCTTTCATATCATAAGTAGGTGGAGAACATTAAAAGTTCAAGTTTTCAACATACTAGTGGGTGTATTTTGTAGGAACATGATGTGTTTTTATTGATTGGACTTCAATAGACCACACATAAACTTTAGTATACATCATGTTTTTCCATCACATGCCATGTGTTTTATAGATAATTCTCAAGATAGACAAAGTAGGTAATACATGCCATAATATTGAATTAAATGGTGTGCTACAAAATGATCAATAGGTGACAAAAAATCTCGAAATTTCATAAAAACATATGACGTGTCTAATATTGGATAGTGTATTTTGGGCATCCTACAACAATACCATTACAGTTCATAGAAGTGAACTACACGTCATGTAATCTAGAGATCTAGGGTTAAACCCTAGTCCCCATGCCATCGTCTAACCCTATGTACTTACTGTAGGGATTTCATACAATGTATATGGCAACTAAAATAAAAAATTTCTTCCTGTATCCCAAACAAGAAGATTTCCCCAACAATGATGTATTTAGGGAAGAGGCTTTGCGAGGTATGTACCTGGTCCTAGAGCAAGTTTGGTGACAATCTTCACAATAAAACACTTCTTTCTCAAGCAACTCTAGACGATTTTCAGTGATGGCCTTATGTTGTAGCACCATGAAGGGTAGTTGACGACATCCTACTAGTGTGGTGGAAACATCCTCCATGCCTCTACATAGTCCATGCAAACCACCAAGAAATCCTCTTTGCACTTTACCAGAGCCAACAAGATGGAGTTTGTCATGTTGATGTCAACAGGCTAGCACTATCTTATTCTCCATACCCATCTCTCCCTTTTATGGGAAAGACTTGTTTGGAATCTCACCTTACCACAACACTGAGAAGACAACATTTTTCATTGTTAGTTATGACGTATGAAAAACTTGACAACCCCTCTGTTTATAGGAGGATCAAGGTCACGGTTTTCAGATCAACTGGGGTTGAACAGACATGTTTTAATGAATTTCTGGCTAATGTAGATCATGAGTCAATCGACTTGCATGCCATATGCTTGAATCAAAACTTGAATCAGTTGATTGGAATTTTTTCTTATTTGTAAACTTATTGGCTGTCAATGCAACAATCAATGCACAACATGACATCAATATCAATCCTTAATTCAGTCTTACTAATTGTCCATTCATTTGACTAGAAATCTGAGTTGGTGGACTTGTCATTTGAGTCAGTCGAATGAACACTTGAATCCATCGACTCATGTTTTGATTCATCCAATTTTTAGCCAATGTTGTTTAAATTGATTACCTTAACACTTTAGTAATCACGACATGAATTGATCGACTCAACTTTTGAGTCAGTTGACTCACATTCCAAGTCAGCCAACTTTGTTTATGTTGATTACCTAAACATTCATAATTAAGCCAAACCCTATTCACGAGTAAACTCCTATTCCAGGTGTCCTATGTGTGTGACCCTATAGGTCCCAAGTTACTTTAGTAGTGAATGTCCATAACTAATTTATGACATCACAAGAAATGAGCAGTATCTAGCAATAAATCATTGCTACCCAAGTAATTGGAAAGTTGGAGAACAACTTCAACCTACAATTCATGAGTAGTGTTACATTTATCGTATAGTTCCTATATCTCTGGTATCAAGATTAAATTTGAGGTATGGAATCATCATCCTGTTATTACTTTTGAACTTGAGAAGACTCCCTATGATGCTTGTGAGCTCACATATCACATATTGATATATATGAGTATGAACATACATTTCTCAATCTCGCTTATCAAGTATCCAGGATACCAACTCCAATAGGAGGGACAAATCCTATCTACACCACTCACAGTCAATCCCCATGTGTCAAAATGTACCCTTATTCAAGGTCACATAACATCATGCCAAAATATATTGAACAATATGTGATGAGTGTAGTGACTTTAGGTCTAAGAACTACAATCACCACTATCACTTATGGGAGATGATTCTGACTACCATTCTATGATTTCCATGTATCACTCTCAAGGTGGGTCTGGTCAATACATTGTTCTTTAAAAAGTACCTACATGTTTTACTTGACATCCCATATCATGATTAATGAGACTCTATCAATAGCCAACACAAATTCTAGTCTTTTGTATTACAATCATGTATTTTTATTCCGCAATAATATCCGACTAGAGACATAGTAAGAATGTATGTACTCTTATGATACATACAATCTCACTGTTTAGGTCCTCAATCTGATGACATATGTCATCGAGTAACATCATTCTTTAGATATGTACCATGTGTGTGTCATCATCTCTTGACTGAGGCAAACATAATATCAGGTATCTAATGCCCCATCACAATCACTATATGATTGGCTCTTTGGGCATACATATCAATAGACTCCCACTTGCACTTAGAGTCAATCACCCACAAATCTTATTCCAAATGATCTAAACATGTCCATCATGTTTATGTTGCACAAGTGCTTTATTAATGGGTTGGAAACATTTGTTTCTTGTAGGTACTTTGCAAGTATTCACATCTTCTCACTTTATAATCTCTTGTATGAGATGGAAATGCCATATTATGCTATATGGCTTCCTTTACGTATCCAGTAGCTCCATTTTCATCACAATATTTCTACCATGTCATCAATGATTGGAACCACCCACAAGTTCATCTAAGTGAACTTCTTGATCCATATAGTATCCTCTGTTGTACTCATAACAACATGATATTCGACTTCTATTATAGAATTAACAACTGGCTCTTTCTCAGAACTTTTCCATCTTACAGTTCTATTTTAATGTCAAAAAAAAATTAGATTGCAATTATTAATATTATTTGTCATTTTGGAAGCTTGCGTCAGTGTAACCCTTTACACCCAACTCTTCCTTATTACCATAAACAAGGAACCAATTCTTATTGCTTCTGATGTAGTTAAGGATGTTCTTTATGGAAACCCAGTGATGTTCACTGGAGGTCTGACCAATATCCTTTTGTCATGTCATATACATACCAAACTATATGACGTATACATAATATTGCATACATGATAGGTCCAATTGCAAATGCATATGTCGTCCTACTCATGTGTCTACATTCTTCATAAGAAATGGGACACTTGACTCTTGAGAGACTAATTCCATGGAACATGGACAAATTTTTCTCTCATTGAGTCTTGTATGCTGAACCCCTTCATCATCTTGCCAATGTATGTGCTCTTACTTAGGTCAAGAAGCTTTCCAGATATATAGAGATAGATCTTGATTCCTAAGATATAGGATGCTTCACCTAAATCCTTTGTAGAGAAGGTACTTCCCTGCTAGGTTTTAACATTTGTAGATAAGGACGTTATTCCACATATCCCCCATCATTATGTGGAATATAAATATGCTCACACTAACCTTTTATAATCATATATTTAATCTTCATTTCAACTAAAGTCAAACTCTATGGCTTTCTTGTCAAAGTGAAGATTCTAGCTCTGAGATGTTTACTTTAGTCCATAGATTGACTGTTGTAGCTTATAGACTTCATTTGTAATAATTAGATTTATAAAACATTTAGGTTGTGTCACACACACATCCTCTACAATATTCCTATTAATAAATGTGGTTTTAACATCCATTTTCCAAATGTCATAGTCATATTGAGTTGTAGTGGCAAGCATGATCATGAAGGATTTAACCATGGCAACTGGTAAAATATTTTGTTATGTTCAACATCTTGAATTTGTTTGAAATCCTCTCCAAACAATATCTCCTGATAGGTTTGTATACTACCCTCCATGTTGGTCTTCTTCTTGAATAACCAATTGCACCCTATGGGTTTTACCCCTTCATGTGGATCCACCAAGGTCATACCTTTCTGGTGTATGTAAGGAGTGGGACCCTAGAGGGAATCCACTCACTACTAAATTTGAGGAATAAACTATGTATTCCAAATACACTAAGAATGTATGATGGAAAAGGTGTATTTTTATAGTTCTCAAATGATGGTATACAGAAAGACCAAAGTATAGTAACGGGATAAAATTTCAGACCTATATTTAATTTTAAAATAGTACATCATCATCTCCCATATAGGGTTTTATGAAACTTACAACATCATTATGGATATCTAAACTACCTCAAGTCTGTCTCCCAAGCATAAACTTCTTAAGCCAAGTATACGTCTATATGTAGTGTCCTCCACCAGGGGTTGTGATACCTCTATGTGGATTGGAAAACAACACCCAAGAGGAGAAAAACAAAAGGAAGGGATGTCCACAAAAATTGAGTATGTTAAGTAAATAACAACTAAGCACTACTTTAGAAAGTTCAAAAGAAGAGTGTCAAGTTAAGGGATGATCAAAAGAAATAAGTATCATGAGAAATATCAGGCCCAGAAATGAGGCATGTCTAAACTAAAGAGTATCTAGTAGTGAGTCTTGGTTTTAAAATAATTTCCATTAACCATATCAAAACATAAAGTTTGCATGTAACAAACAAATATTAAAGTTATTTCAAGTAGGTCAGCCTAAAATAAATAATGGGTGGAGATAGCACACCCTGGGTGGAGATAAAACACCCCTATAAATAATGGGCAGAGATAGCACACCCTTGGTGGAGATAGCGTGCCCCTATATATATGGTTGTATGCAATAAAGTTGTCAAATCTTGACCCGAAAAACTCGATAGAGTACAATTTTTGACCCGACCTGAAATGACACAAAATGATTTTTTCATAGATTCCATCATAATATTTAATTTCATGACTTTTGAACATTAAACCCCTCGACTAGAAAATGACCCAAAAACTTGAGTTTCCACCCTTAGTACTCATTTACCACTACAAGAAATAAAGCTAGTTTAAGCATGAACATAAATAGGGAAAGGCAAGTATACGTTTTTTTATCCATCAAAACTTGCTACCCTTTTTACTAATGACCAAAGAAGTTGTTTTACAAAAACATAGCTAGGATATGAAAAAAGAAGAAACTAGAAACAAGGAGACTACTTGAAACTATAAGGATCTATCTTTACATTGTTACAAACTTTATCTATATCCCTACTCCTATCTTCAAATATTATGGTATTCCTCTCCCACCAAATTTCATAGACAAGAAATGTAATCATTGTCCTTTCCTTCATATCCCCTCTTTGGCAGACCATGGAAGTTCACTGGCATACTCCCAATGATATTTCACTCCTCATCTTTCCTTGATAGGTTCTTCCCAAACTCACATAAGAAGAAGATATGATCTAGGGTTTCTTCATTCTGATGACACAAGATACATCTTGAAGCACACTGAAAACACCTTTTTTCAGACAATCAGCTGTCAACAACCCACCCTTAAAACATCTCCATAAGGTAGGAATACATCTCATAGGTCCTTTAGATCTCCATATCCAGAGAGCCCAAGGACACGAAGGATATACTTCCCTTAAAGCCTGCAAGAAGTCCCTCAACTTCCTAACATTCTTTCCATTCAGCAGAATAACAACCTTCTTATCCTTTAAGAAAATAACCCGTTCTTTAACAAAATTCATAACATAGGTGATATGCCTCAATCTGGCGACTTTCAATCACGCTCATCCGACACATAGAAGTTAACTTTTGCAAATTTACCAACATCATAGCTTCTCATACACTTCACAGAGATAATATCATGTAGGAATAGACCATCCCCTAACTAGGGATCTCTCCATAGCCTGGTGCTATCACCATCCCCAATAGAGTATCTGACTCCAGGTAAAAGCTTATCCATGGAAAGCATAAGTTTTTTCCAAATCCATGTAGTGTTGGTTAGGAATCTAACACACCACACTAAGTCTCCTTTCAGGTAACTTTTGTGTACCCACCCTACCCATAGAGTGTCTTTATTTCCTATAACATTCCACATATTTCTCTCCATGCTAGCAAACACAATATCACTAGTATGTCTAATACCCAGACCCTCTTCCTTTTTTGAGGTGCATATCTTCTTCTAATCAACCATATAATCTTATTCTCTAGATTAAGACCACCCCATAAGAAATCCCTACACAACTTATCAATCTCAATAGTCCCACTTGAAGGGAGAGGAATGCATCCACCCAATACATATGAATGGATGATTGGGTAAAGATCATCAATTCCAACCTTCCTTTAAATGAGAGAAATCTTTATTTGCATCCTTCAAGTCTAGCATTCAATTTATCCACAATAGGTGCGGTCAAACTTCTAGTAATCATTCCTTTAAACAAAGGGAGACCCATGTATTTCTTAGGCAGCTCATCAATATATACCCCACGGTATCAACCTGGCATGTTTTATTAATAGCTCCATTACAGAACGATGAGCTTTTTTCTTTTCTAATCTTTGTCCCCAATATATCCCCAAACTCAAACACCACTTAGCAATAGTTTTAGTCAACTTAAGATCAGCCTCAACAAAGATAACCACATCATCTGCAAACAACACATGAGACACAATAAACAAATAGGATGCTTTAAAAGCTTTGAAATACTCCCTCTCTTTAGCAACATTTAACATTGAGGACAGACCCTGCATTGAAATCACAAAGAGTAAGGAGCATATGGATCTCCTTGTCTTATACCCTTAGTCGGATATAAGCTCTTTGAAGGGACTCCATTAACCAGGATTTGGAAAATGACTGACCTTAAAATTTCATTAATCCACCCCACCCTGGGACATTCATGTTAATCAAAATAAATTCCAAATATCACCAATAAATAGAATCATAGGCTTTCTTTACATCCATCTTCAAGATGAACTTAGCTGAAGTGCTCTTCATCATATTGTTAATGAACTCATTAACCAGAAAGGTGGCATCAATGTTAATCCTCTCATGTATAAAAGCACACTATGATTTATCAATAACCAAAGGTAGGAAGGAACTGACCCTATTTGCCAACACTTTAGATATAATTTTATAACAAACATTACATAGAGAGATCGGCCTCCAATCCTTCACCTCAACAGTAGATTCCATCTTCAGGATAAGAGTAATGAAGGACCTATTTGCTTCCTTTAACATCCTTTCAATAGCAAAGAAATTTTTGACAACTTTAATAACATCCTTTCTAATGATATTCCTACAAAATTTATAGAAAAAATAGTTAAAACCATCATGCCCTGGTGCTCTATCACCATTATATTTGTCAATAACATCATCAATCCCTTTTTTAGAAACCACCTCACAAAGGATATTGAACTGCACCTCAGATAATTTGGGTAGCTTCATAAGAACATCTTTAGCTTCTTTACCACAAGACTTTTTTGAAAACAAATCCTCATAAAAATCATTGATGTGATCACTAATGACCTCTTCCTCACAACATACTACATTGTTAATAGTCAGACTATAAATCAAACTCCTCATTCTTCTAGTCTTTAGAGATGCATACAATTTTTTTTGAGTTCTTATCCCCCAACTTGAGCCATTGAACTCTAGCTTTTTTCGTCAGTCAAGATTCTTCATCTTCATAGGCCTTGATTTCTTCCCCCCTCTTAGCAGACACTCTCTTAGAAAGTTCATTGTCCTCTAGATTTTTATCAAAAAAATAAGAACTCATAGAGAATTCAACCTCCAAACACTTCCTATTCTCATGGATATTCCCTATGCAATTTTTGTTCCATTCACATAAAACTATTCTAGTATTATCCAGCTTCCTACATAAAACAAACATATGATTACCCACCAGTTAAGCCTCCCACACTTTTCCACCACATCCATAAATCATGGATACTCCATCCATGATTTAGTAACCTAAATAATGTTTTCTTGTTGAAATTAGAATAATCCACATGTGTATTCCAAGACTTGTGGTCACTATGAATAGAACTAAAAAAAGCTCCCAAAGTCTTCAGAAAATCATATAAAAAATCACCATTGACAAAAGATCAATCAATACTTGACATAATGAGTTTTTACCCCTACTTCCAATTGTCCCAAGTAAACTTGGGGCTATTAAACTTCAATTCAACCAAATTTGTAGCATTAAGAAAATCATTGAAATTCTGCATCTCAACTAGACCATATCTATCTATAGCAAAATGAATAGCATTGAAGTCCCCCATAATCACAATAGCCTGACCACTAATCTTTTATAGAGCCTCAGCAAGACCAGACCACAGATGTGTCCTCTTCTTCTTAGTATTGTGTCCATATACAACCACAAGAACAAAAGCTTTGCCGTTATAATTGACACCACACATAATAAACTAATCAGATTCTTCAATAACCTATATATCCACCTCATCTTTCCTCCACATAATAACCACTCTCCCCAGGGGATGATATTTGTGATTAGAAACCCAACTACAATATGGGAACATGTTATTCATAACTCTATTCATTTTCCTTCTCCTTAACTTATTTTCTAGGATACAAGATATAATAGCTTTATTACTCCCAATCATCTAAGTTGCTGCTCTATGAAGACCATGTTTATTTAGGCCTTGTATGTTCCATGACACCATATTCAAGGAGTTAACCATTGGGATCCATTATAAGAGTTGGAGACCTGCCAACTTCAGTCGACTCAGTCCTACATACATCACCTTCAGGATTATCAAGAATCTCCAACATTTTGAAGCTATTGGGTGATAACGGGATATCAAAAACCTTCTACGGAGGAACTTTTGATACATTTTTTGGAAGATATTTATGCTTCCTTCTGCCTTCACTCTAAGAGGCTTCTGGAGAAGGAGTGGAAGCACCTGCTAAACTCTGTAGACTTGGTGGAGTAGCTATATCCATCACTTCATCTGCCCCCATCCTAACAGAGCTTTCATTGGTAATCCCAAATTCATTTGAATTATCACCAATCTATGCAACTTTAGAGTCACATATTATCTCAATCACCTACCATTCATTTGGTGGACAATCATAGAATAGTTCATCAACTTTTAGTTTCTCCACCCAAACTTGCTTCACCTTTGCTTTACTGCCATCATTTTTCACACAGTCTCCCTATCTCTGCCCAAAGTTCCCACAAGCTCTTCAACACATAGGGAACCATTCATTTCAATCTTGACAATATCCTTAACCCCATAATCACTAACAAGATGAATCTTCGATGGGAAAGAAGAGGTTGTAGGAATAAGGACTTGAATCCTTGCAAACTCTAGATGTTGAAGGTCCTTTATCAGTGAATCTGGTCTCAATGGTGACCCCAAAAAACTACAAATTATACTAAACACTTCATCATCCCAGAGCTCTAACAGAAGATAATTGATCTTTACCCAGATTGGAACCTCTATTAGTTTCACTTTATCCAATGGCTCTCCCCGCAATCACTTCTTCAAGATCATTGGCTTCCCAATGACAAACCAAGGTCCCTATTCTATTGCCACTTTCATCTCCTCTGAACCTGAGAATCTGATCATGAAGAAGTCATTCCTATGAGACAAGATCTCCATGTTCCCCTTAATCTTCCATATCAATGACAGATGCATATGCAGAGTCCGCAAGTGTGGCTACAATCTGATGACATACCCTGTGATAGTGTTTTTCCACTTCACCGGGTTCCTCTCAACAATCACCTTAGAGTATTTAATAGTCCCATCAACCATCTCCATAGGTCATTGCTTGAAAACTACATCATTTTCTCTCTTCTGACTGTACGAATCTACCTAAGATCTCGTTACATTTGCAACCATAGCAACATTTCTATCCCAATTCCCACCTTGACCGACTCACACAATCTATAGTGGCACGTGAGAGGAACCAACTTTCCAGCCTCATGTCTCAGACGTCGACGGTCTACCGGTGTCGCCGCTCCTCTCGCCACCCTATTCACCAGACCGCGCTTGTGCTTCCATCTATGGATGTTCCTTGAGTTATTTTTGCAATTATAAGTTTTGAAATAAAGGATGAGAATATCCAAAATGAATCATGTGGGGTTGGATAACACAATTCTCTGGAGCCACAAAGAATTTCTACCACATATGGTCAACATCTCATGTAATAACTTGTTGGCACTGGGAATCTATGCTGGAAGCAACCCAATAGGTTGACTGAACCCTTCAGTCGATTAGATGGACTTCTGGTCAGTTGATTGGTCTTCATAGATCAGTCAACTGGCTCTGGCTCTTGCAGTTGACTAGAGTCCTCCAAATGATCAGTTGGGCCTCCAGTCGATCAATTTTCTCCTCCTGTCATCTAGCCTCCTTGGTCCTCCAATCAGTTGATTCGACTTCCCAGTCAGTCGACTCGCCTGGTGAAAAATGACTTCTCTTATCCAAAATAGATATTAAAATTGTCCTGTTTCTATTAACTTATTACATTGTAAAAGGAAAACCTTGATTTGCATTTGAGGGGAGTATAGGAAAGAGAGAATGAATTTACATTTAGAAAGAAAGAGAGAGGCTCCCTTTGCAAATGGAATAATAGTAGGAAAGAAACCAAACAACCAATAATGATCATCGATAGGGGTTTTGGCCATAACCACACATACATCTACCTTCAAAAATGTTTTTAAGGCGATGCTTATAGATTTTATATATGTCATATCACACACACACATATATATATATATACAGATCATATATGGTATTTAATTGGATATGCACATTAATTGTTTTAAATTTTCACATTGTATTCAATCAAATAAATATGATCACTTTGATTTAAATCCTAATACATCATAAATTGATGTGGTTGTGATACCACTATAGGGATTTTAGAAAACAAATCAGACAGTGGAAAAAAAAATCTACATGTACCCAAACAAGCAGATCGTGCCAACAATGATGAGGGTTTGTGAGGTATATACTTGATCCTAGATCAAGTCCGACAACTATCCTCGCAAATACATGCTTTTTTCTCAATCAACACCTAGACCGTTTCCAGTGACGGCCTCCTGGTGTAGCACCACAAATGGCAGTTGATGACATCCTCCCAATGTGGTGGAAATAGCCTTCATGCCTCTACATAGTCCACACGAACCACTGAGAACTCATCATTTCACTTTACCAGATCCAAAGGGAAGGAGCTTGCTCCTTCAACATCAATGTGCTAGCAGTGAATTGTTCTTCCTAGATGTCTCTCCCTTTTACATGTAAGACTTGCTCTGGGCTCTCATGTAACCACAATTGTGAGAGGAAAACATTTTTTAGAATTAGTTGTATCTTTTGAAAGCCTTAAATATCCCTCTATTTATATGAGGGTTAGGGTAAGGTTACCAAATCAAATAAGGGTCAAAGAGATGAATTTTCACAAATGTTTACCTACTAGGGATCATGATTCGGTTGACTCAAAACTTGATTTGGCTGACTCACACCCCAATTGGTTGACTCAAGGCTTGAACCAATCATCTAGAATGCTTTCTTATTCGCAAACATATTGTCTTTCAATGAGATGATCAATTCAAAAAATGATGTCAACATTAATCCTTGATCCAGTCCTACTGATCGTCTAGTTGGTTATCTTGAACTCTAAGTTGGTCAACTCATCATTTGAGTCAGTCGACTCAACATTTGAATCGGTCAACTCATGTTTTGAATAATGTAATTTTCAATTAATGTTGTTTAAATTGATTACCTAAACACTTTAATAATCACAACACATGAATCAATTGACTCAAAATTTGAGTCTGACGACTTACATTTTATGTTAGCCATTTTTTTAAATTGATTATCTAAATATTTTAGTAATCAAGTCAAATCCAATTAATTAATAAACTCCTATTCTAGGAGTATCCTATGCATGTGACCCTATAGTCCCAAGTTATATTGACAGTGAATTCCCATATGTGATTTATGACATCAAAAGAAATGAGTGGTATCTAGCAACACATCATTGCTACCCAAGTAATTGGAATGTTGGACAATAATTTCAATCTTCAATCAGTGACCAGTGTTATAGTGATTATATAGTTCCTTTGTCGCTGATATCTAGATGGACTTCAAGGCATGGATTTGTTATCCTCTTAATATTCAATCTATGTTCCTCGAACTAGAGCACACTATTTGATATACATGTTAGCTCACATATCACATACTGATTCACATGAGTATGGCATACATTTCTCAGTTTCGCTTATCATGTCTCCAGAATACTAGCTCCAATAGAAGGACAAATCCCATCTACATTACTCACATTCAATCCTCATGTGTCACATATAACCATGCATCACCTATATGGTAACCCTTATTCAAGGTCACTTTGGATGGTATCAAAGTATATTGAATAACATGTGATGAGTGTAGTGACTTTAGGTCCAAGAGCCACAATCACCTCTATCACTTAGGAGAGATGATTCTGACAACCATTCTATGGTTTCCATGTATCACTCTCAAGGTGGGTCTGTCTGATACATTATTCTTTAACAAGTACCTATGTGTTTGACTAGATATCCTATATCATGACTAATGAGACTCTCTCATCAGTCAACACGCATTCTAGTCTTATGTATTACTATCATCTATTTTTCTTCCAGATTTATATTGGACTAGGGACATAACAATAAGGTATGCACTCTTATCATACATATGATCTCATTATTCAGATCTCAACCTGAAGACATATGTCATCAAGTAACATAATTCTTTAGACATCTATCATGTTTGTATCATCATATCATGACTGAGACAAACATAATAAATGAAATTACCTTTATTATTATTAAATTAGGTTTCTAATTCCCCATAACAATCATTGTATGATTGGTTCTTTGGGAATACTTGGATAACTCTTACATTTTGCGTTCTATTTTAGAAAGTGAGAACCAATAGGAGCCCTAACAACCATCATAGTGTATTATGACATTGATCTTCCCTATCTTATCTAGAAATCATGTTTGCATTATCACTTCTAGTCCAAGCACCACTTGTACACCATATCCACCATATTTGAGCACCTCTTTTGGCACCTCATCATGGATCAAATCTATTTAAGCTAGTGCCGCTTCCACTGGTTGCAAAACAAGCTGATATTGTCTCATGCCTGTGGAACAACCGTTATCTCTCTTTAGCATTGTTCATCCCCCACCTCTACATTTCACTCCCACCTCACCCTTTTCTAACAAGATGATTATTCCAGGTTAATTGAACAAAAAGAAACCTAGCCTCAACCACCATAACATAATTTTTGACCTAAAATTAAATGTAATTATTTAAAACTCACCAAATTGACCACCAGACTCCTTCCCCCCTCTTCTCAACATGTAGAGGCTATTTTTTGATGTGGTACACTCTAGAAATTAGTTTTTCTCCTGCAAACATTACATGACATGCTCTCCCTATTACAATCAATGATTTTCAACCACTATAACCTCTTTCTCTTTCATTTCAACTCTAATGGCCCCAAAGAAGCATGATGTGAAGTGGTCTCATACTAAGCCCAAGAGGCAATATACCTACACCTTCTCCACATATTTCCACCTCAAATACAATGAGTTGATCCTCCATGACATGTTGGTGACCAAATAGATCAATAACACCCGCTATTCTTTTGAGGACACGATGGAAATACTGGACATCAACAAAGAAACCTGGACCATTTTTTGGTAGATAAACATTATCGACTAATGCAATACTGATGTCTATATTACCCTAGGCTTACCTATGAGTTACGCATCATGATGAAGACTCAAAGACACACTGTGAAACCATCAAAACCATATGGATTTATCCTATTTTGTTAGCTTGGTGTTGAGTGTAAGCTCCCCTTACAAACTTTTCTTAAAACATGGACATTGATTAGAGTGGGAGTATGTGGATCCCATATGTGTTCATGCAACATGAATTGTGGTCCTAGATCACTAATGAGAGTGATTACAATGCCTCATCTTCTAGAGCCTCCCACATACACAACCCATTTTATAGTGCATCTATGGCCATATTAGTATTACTTTGTTCACCAAGAAGGAGACCTAGGGAGTTGTGGGCCTCATTGATCTTTTTGTATTGGGAAATGCAATTTGACTACAAAGTCAACATGGGATACATTCAGATCCACAAGTTAATCAAGGTGCAGGAGGTCAGTAAGGGTGACATTATGATATGGGGAGTGACTACTCAACTCACTCTAAAGTTGAAGGTTTTTCTAGACAACCTTAAGCATCTACTAGGTTCAACACTAGTGGATCTCAGGTTGCTGATTACTTCTAGCTTTCTTACACCAAAGTCCAATGATGCAAATAAATTTCACTACTACTTCCATAGTCATCATCAAAATTTATTAAATGTTTGTGAAAGAGACAAGACACCTTGATGAAGATGGAGAACATGAACTACACTTCTGATGTGGATGAAAAAGGGAAACCATATGAGTCCTATCTTCTATGGAGGGGCCTTCTCATTGTCACCACCTTCATCAGGCCACTACACGTCTGACACTGTCGTAGTACATCATCACCTAGATCAATTACACTTGGGCCTCACCTGACATGGACGACATGTATGATTACTTATACCAGAGATTCTCTGGCTAGTAATACCAATTCACTCAACTACAACACTGCTACACTGAGATGTCTCCCATAGTGAAATTCATGGGAAATGGTATATTCATGAGGGCCATTATGTTACACCATGACCTCCACCGACCAAAGACACATTGTAAACCCATGGTGCCTATGAGGATTACCAAACTCACTATCACTATAAGAACCCTCCTCCCATTATCCCCATTACTGGTTGATCATGAAAGCAAGGGCCATTAGACATATATTTCCAAGGATCCAAATTCAAATAAACAACAAATATTAACCACAAAAAGTCATTTTTTATAGAAGGGAAGGTAAGTCTCCTATGAGGAAGTTACATTATTATTGAATTTGGGAAAAGTAAAGTTTATGAAATAGAAATTCACTCTATCTAAATCCTCTTAGCTTTCTCCTTGAGCATTATTATTTTCAATTCTTACATGGTTATTTACAACTTCAAGTTAACACTCCTAACCTAAAATGCAAAAAAAAAATTGGTTAGCATATTGTTATACCATGTATGTGGGTGAAACTAAAATATGTGCATGTAATTTGTATAAACATACATGAAAATTAAGAATCAAATAATTGTAAATGAACAAACTTCAAATCTTTATCTTGTTTTTAGTGCATAGTCTGTGAACCAATAATTATCCACCAATGGCATCTGATGTGTATGCCCCATGATTGGGCTCATCTATGGCTATTATTACATCATTGGACTCCTTCACCTCACTCCATATTGGTTTTTAATCACCATCATGGTGATTTTTTATTAGTATATCTCAAGAGTGTCTTTCTCCCCAAAACACCCACATGTGATATTGATTATTGGGTTCTATTACTATGTCTTAGTGTTACATATAGGACATTAGAATTTTCTCGGAATAAATGCATCAATTCATTTATCTTGATCAAATTTTTGATAAAACTTTAGAAATCCCAAAAGCATGATTCCAATGATTATTCTTAATTAATCCACATGTCTAATTTAGAGAAAAGATCTATCCAAAAGAAAATTGTGAAAATAGGAGAAGTAGGATTACAATGATCATTCATAATTAACCCAAAAATTCAGTTTAGGGAAAAGATATGTCCAAGTCAACTCAAATAACATCCCCAATAATGGATAAATCTTAAAGTAATAGTCAACACCTAGTGTACAAACATCTCAAAATTTTTTCCTAGGGTTTTGAGGTATGATTTAAAGTTATGCTTATAAATTAGGGCTCATTACCTATTGATCCATACTAGGTAGCTAACACTAATATTTGTACTTATTTCAATTCACATGATAATACATGAAAATATAGTCACTTATGCCATTAGATTTAGGTTCATATAGTCACAAAACCATTACCACTAAGTTTAGGTCATTATTCAATTATTTAATCATCAAAAGATGGATAATAGGATGATTCTAGGAACTAGGATATAAAATAACCTTTGCAAGTAATTTTGTTAGATTACTCATAATTTATAGTCAGTATGATATATAATTCAACTATGATAGGGCATTACTACTATTTTCTATGAGATTTGTAATTTTTTTTTGGAAATAGGTAAAATTTGTATTGCCAAAAAGAGTGTATATCAAATCTATACTGTACAAAACAAGGCGTCTTAGCAAGACCCTATCAAAACATAAAACACACTACTTGGTTAATTTACAAAATCCCAGTAGGTTCTCATCCTACCACTGAGGTAACAGTCCAACCCCTTTTTTGACTTAACCACTTGATGCAGGTTAAGTGCTATATCATTCACCAACTCATTTTCATTCTTCTCCCTACTCTTATGTAGTTTAGTGTTCCTTTCACACCATACACAATAGCACACAACAACAATACATAGGCCACGGAAAGCCATTTTCCTTTTATCCCGATCATATTTCCTAAGAACCCAGCTGATGGCGTCCATAAGGTTGTGGTTTGAGGCCATGAACCACTCATTCCTAAAAAAAATGATGGTCCAGATCCTTCTAGTATACATGCAATTAAAGAATAGGTGGTCCTTTGACTCATCAGATTCTTTGCATAATATACATATCGTGTTGACCGGGAGACCCCAATTGATCAATCCGTCTTTAGTCGACAGCCTGCCCAAAATGGCTCTGTACATGCATGTTCTCCACTACATCAGATTAGATAAATTCTGGATTGTTGGATCCTTGATCTGGGGTCGAGGACATACCACACTTCAGTGCCTCCATCCCTTTGTGACTGTAAGCTCTGGGCATGCTGTCCAGGGATGTGTCCGGCCTTGGTGGGCTGCACCCACACCCTGACCTGGCTCACTTGGTAGGCTAGTTGGGCTGGGGTTGCGGCCCACACAACTACTCTTTGGCCGCTCGTCACACCCAAATTCTAGCATTACTATATCTTCTCTATTAGTGCAAGAATAGGGGATCCTACTACTTGCTTCTTGTCGAGATTTAGACACGAGGTCTTTTGGGTAGGCTATTAGAAATAAGGCGGCTCTAGGTTCCATGGACCTAGGTTTGATAACTCTTGGCTGGTCCTCCTATGATGTCGATGATGGTGGGGGGAGGGTGACACCTTGGGGAGGAAGACCCAAAAATAGGTATGCACAACAAAATTACACACAATACTAGGGAGTACAGGCATTAAGGAGGCATTTCCAGTCATGTAAAGGGAAACAACAGGGCTTCTCCTTCATTTCTATGATCATCCTCTGTAAGATTTCTACACGACTAGAACTTCTAAACTAACTCAAGCTTCCCCCTTTAGGTAGTTGAAATTCTTGAAAAACATGATACTATATCTACCTTCCTATGCCAAGCAATAGAAATGGAAATATAACAAGGAGGGTAGTTATAACACCCATATTTTCATAACACATGAGCGGAAGCAATAATTTTTTTTAATCTTTTCATCTGGGAGTGTCACAAACATGATAACCATTGCAATAAAAGTAAATGAAACACTTTGAAAATCTAGTAAAACTGATTCGTACATAGCTTTTTTGTCAACATAAAACTACATCATGTTTATGCATAATTTTATAATAAAAAGATGTCAATACTCAACATCGTCTAGGTAGATGGCACCCCACTAGGCAAGCTTGAAAGTCTCTTAAGTCTTTGTTGGTCCCTTTGTTCTTCAATTTCTCCAAAACCTACGGACATCGCGTCCTCAGCCATGCATTGGGAATAACAGTCGTTGGAGTAAGTGGCATGAGTATTCTAAAAATGTACATTGCTAAAGAATTGAAATATTACAAAAGATTCTTGAAATCATAAATATAAAATGAACATTAAACTTTGATTAAATCTAGAAACATATTATCTCTCATTTCTTAAACTCTTATTTTCTACTCTATCTTTTCTGGAAACCTATACTCTAGGTCTCATGGCCTACGCCAAAGTCTCTTGATCATAAATATCTTATCTGAATTCCTCTCATCACACTCGTGGATGAGATTATAGACATGCTCTAATCTTAAGTATCTTTTACTTACGATTTTTATCTATTTGTGGCCACCATTATACAATAAGTCCTCCTCTATGACACCGAAGTGTCCTCTATGGTGAAACGCACCCTCTGTTGGCACAACATGCCCTATGTTGACACCGAAGTGTCCTCTATGGTGCAACACACCCTCTTTTGGCACAATGTGCCCTCTAAAATGGAGTAAACACTCCTCTGAATTGGAAACAGATGCCTCTGAATCATCTCGGGACTCTCTGAATGAGGACTTATTATATAATGTATTATGTGAAGGTTTTGAATTAATTATCTTAAGTCTGTCTTTACTAAACTCTGAATCTGAACTTATCTGAAACTGAGTACTCAACACGTACTTAGTTTTGAATCTGAAATCTGAATCTGAATCTCTGCTCTTTAAAATCTGAACTGAATCTATTATGGAATTTGGATATGTATCTCAAATTACAACATAATTGAGATTGGGTCTATAACCCATATCATGTATCTTTATTCAAAATCTGGCTACTCACACAATGAGTAGTCTAAGTCTGAATCTAAATCTCTTATTCTTAAGTTCTAAACTAAATTCATTGTTGTATTTGAACATGTATCTCATTATCTGGGTAAACTTTATTCTAAAACTCTTATTTGGTAAGATTACTTCATCATACCAATTATATCATAAATGAGTATAATGTCTTATGAGAAAGGATCTGACATGAATATAGAAATAATAAATATGCAAAGTATCTTAAGCCAAGCTTATGAAAGTATCATAAGTACCACATATTTAAAAATATCAATTCTGACAAGATGGTTCAATCCTTCTTATAAAATATGATGTTACCCTAAAACTTTGCATATGAACTTACATATTAAACCTTAAATACCAAAATAGAAATCTTATAAAATATTGTATTACAACCTAATCATAAATTAATGTGTCATTATCTTATAATGCCATCATAAACTCATTTTTACAATACATTGTGATCCCAACAATACCTTTATTTCTAAAAGTAGACCATGTCTTAATATTCTGAAATTCAATTTCTTATATTGTAATTAAATTCTAGATATTATTCATTCTAAGGAATCTAGTTGTTATATCTATACATATGTATGAAATCTTAATAGAATGTTTCTACTTTAAATCTTACTACATAACTATGACTATAAATATGAGAAATTCTAATAACATATGTGTACTTACATTCTTCATACAAAGCTATTTGAAATCATCAACTAAGTATGGGTACATTATTGGCATATCTTATCTTGAAATCGTATTCATTACTTCCAAACATATCTAAGAAGTCTTATAGGAATATGATTCTTCAACTTTCTCATGGACTTGGTCCATGGGTCACAACTATTTTGAGCAACATATCACTATTTTAGACTTTGGGTATCTACACTTGCATAAATATAGAAATATGAGAATAATATTGTTTGTAAATCTTAACATTGAAGTCTTAGAACATTAAATCACATAGATCATGAAACTCTTATCAGGAGACATGTAAACATATTGAACATAAACTATGAGTACTCATATGCATGGACCACTTACCTCTTGTGTTGATGATGTCCTTAACTTAGTCTTTGATTTCTTGTCCCAAATCTTAATCACCTGAATATAATCAAAGTTCTTATAAGTCCAAGTACATGTTCCCTCTTTCTATTTCTAAATATTAAAACCCCATCATCCTAATTATATATACCAACTTAGGGTTCTTATTTAGACTAAACATAACTTTAATCTTAAATCACCATAAAATATTGGTGTTGAAGTAAAATATGACTCATACTATATAATCAATATTATCTTTATACTCAAATAAGACATAAGTCATCTTATGCACTCATATGAACAT
The DNA here is from genome assembly GCA_963693085.1 of Alisma plantago-aquatica. Classification (NCBI taxonomy): domain Eukaryota; kingdom Viridiplantae; phylum Streptophyta; class Magnoliopsida; order Alismatales; family Alismataceae; genus Alisma; species Alisma plantago-aquatica. Next base: position 185,860,979 of record OY856409.1, read on the forward strand.
ATAGATCAAAGAAAATCTCAAACATAGTCATATATACTAATCTTACTTGACTCTATTATGAAATCAAATTAAAAACATTTAGATAAATAATATCAGACTTAATTAGGTATATATATCACTTATTGTCTCAAGATAATCATCTATTATTCTAGACAATGGCCACTTAGGTCCAAAAGTACATACTAACATAATAACATAAGAAAATCCATCAAATCTATAGAAAATTAATCATATAATGTAGGAATGATCACATATCAAAATATTAGGTCATTTAAAAATCATATCATGGGTGAAATATCCAAAATACCTTTATTAGGGTTTACATTAAAAACCTCACTAAAACTTCATATATGAAAGATCAGGATCTGAATTAATGTTATACATATCAAAATACACATTCAGTAAAATTTGTATGAATTTCTAAAGGCGTTTACTATTTTTTAATTGGAAAAACATCAAAATCATATAGTTTTGTCTACCTAGAATAAAATAAATAGAAGACATCAAAATAATATTCTGGAATTATAGGATAGTATACTCGAAGATATTTCCATAGGTACCTTGTTTGTCCCAAACCAAGATTTTTAGCTCAAGATATGAATTTTAGAAACTTACCTAACTTTAGCCCATCTCAGCCATCAAGATCTGATCTGGCGACCCTCATCTCAGGCGCATCTCAGACCTAGGGCCGGCGCTCCCTCCGTCTTCTTCTACCTCATGATCCCTTGTTCTGAGTTCAGGAACAGAGCATGGTGGCACCAACCATGCCCTATACAGACCACCACCGTGCAAGATCTAGTTGCCAACGACTCCAGATGACTCTCCCTAATCTCGACGACACCATCTCTGCGTGTAGGGTGGTCAAAGTCGAAGCTTCTTGGCTCCACGAAACTCACAGCCCCCTCCGGCTACCACTTATAACTCTCCCTTGGTTCGCTCTTGTCTCTCAATTTCGAGCCCCAACCCTCGAAATGACGGCGTGTCCTCCTGTTCTTCTCAAAACTAGGGCTTTTATAGGCTTTTGCCGTCTGGATCTTGGGCAAGGCATCCCCTTCTTCAAACTCTATTCTTTCCTTGTTCGGGCGCATAGACAGAGATGGGGGAGCCCGACGCTTCCCCCATTTTTTAAATTTTTGTCTTCTTTTTGCATAAAAGTCCATATCAAAGAAATATTTATATAGCCTATGCTATAACTCGGCTTGACTTCAAATTTTGGGATAAATACTATATTATCATCAACTTCACATGAGCAAGATTTTAAGTAAAAACTAGATATACCACCACTCCAAACATGTCTTTTAAATAAAAACATAATAATTATTAATTTAATTACATAGGCCACTATATACATTACAATCATCTAAATTTTTTCCCACCATCTTATATTCTAATCATCCATCTACTAAAATTATTATCAACACTTATTATGAGGGCTACATACTATATTCCCAATTTTGTACTTCAAGGACCCATTTGTGAATCTTAATTGGTTCAATCATGATTGAAAAAGGTTCTAGGGCCCCCAAACCATTCTTTGGTCTTTCAAAAGGTCCAATATCTATTCTCGATTATGGAACTAAAACATGAATCAATACTCACTCAACGAAAGCTTTTATATGATACATTAGGCCAACATTACTTTACTTCCTTAATAATGAGACCTAAGTTGGTCTAGAGTTCAAACCAGTAACTCAAGTCTTCATATTATATATAATCATCGCATTATTGTTCACAAGAATAATTTATTTATATTCATATACAACCAACTTCAATCATACACATTTAAGTCATTATGTGTGTATTGGTTGATCAAGTGACTTGCATTACACATTTTATGAACTTAATTACATACCTAGCCATGGTTACGTTCATTACATCTCTTGACATGCCTTTACTAGAAAAGCCCACATTAAAGGCTTACTTTAGCTGTGAAATTGAGGATGTTATAGTAACTATTCATCAACTCATCTCTCTCTATATATGTATAACAATTTAGAAAAAAGTCAAGCCAATTACAGGTCTATGGTTCTGATTGAATATGTCAAACTATATTTATAAATTGTTTTTTCTTCTATGTTCTGCCTTGAATATAGGATGGGCGAGTGCATACTCCAGGATCTACCTTGGTCAAAGGAAACAACAAAAAGGGAAGGAGGAAGCCAGTTACCATTTACTGCAATCCTCTCTTTCATCATGTTTAGGCAGTGTTCAAAGGAAACATATGTGTCTAAAAAGAGTCGACAAGGAGTGTCTCAAGTAGTCAAACACAATGTCTCGTCATGAAGGGACCCGGGTTTGAATCCCATTTGCTGCCTTAATTTACCACCCTCTCGGGCATTCTTCCTCTTCCACGAGTGTGGGAGAGGGGGGGGGGTAAATCTTTCTCTCTTAATCTCATATGTGTCCCAAAAAAATTGGGATCTACCTCAAGTGTCCTTGTCATATTAAATATGACACTCGATTAATAAGTCAAGCAAGCCATTAAATGATTTTTTTCTATCAAACTTTATAAATTTATAACTTTTAAACCATAACTTTATTTGATCTAAGTTTTTAAGCACTACTTTATTGTCAAATAACCTCCATGTTGGTCGAGTTTCTTCACAAAAAGGAAACATCTTCACTTCCAAATCAAGATTCTATACACACACATAACTAATTATCCATTATGTGCATATATATATATACTACACATAATGGATAATTAGTTATATATGTTATGAGACTCCAAAAGCCATGCCATCATATTGGTCGTTGTTATTTCTCATTAAAAATGGAAATAATTGGGAAACTGTAACACACATGAATTATCCTCAATTTATTCTTAATTAAACACATATATAGAATAAAAGGATGTCAAACAAACTTCAAACTTTCTCAAACCTCTCATGTAGATTTGTGAGACAATAATCATCGTTGATTAACATTTAATACTCAAGGGATCACTTGATTTATAACTAAAATCATGTCATTATATTTTAATTTCTTGGATTATTTCCACAAAAGAGGGATGCAACCATTTTAATTATATAAAACAATATATTTAATAATCTTTTTTATTTTTCAAATTTTACAAAAAGGAGGGAAAAACTAGTTCTATCAATCACTCTTCTTCATACCAGGATGGAGGATAATAATCCAACTCTTACTTATACCAACCACCACTATGAGGTACATAGTTTTATCACTTTTGTTTAGTCCCATAGAAATGCCACTATATAATTCACCACTAGGTGGAGCAACTAGATATACAGTTTTATCTTAGATTTACTTTTCAGTCATTTATTTCAACATTTCTTGCTTTTTAGGACTTTTTCTTTACTTTTTTGACATGATTTTTTGTGATTGGTGTCTAATGTTTTGAACACTCCATTTATCTATACCTTGCCCTAGTTTCCTCCTTTTAATATTTTTATAGAAATCACTCAATTTGTATTAATTGGATAGTCAAATTTGAAAAGTGATAGGCCTAGACAATTTTACATCAATTTTCAAATTTCAGTGGTCATGATTGAGAGCCAACTTGACCAAAAATGGATCTCTTGATGGATCCAATACACATAATTGAACTTATCATAATGATATTGACATTTCATGTAGCAAGTGGAGTTACAAAGAGAAATAGGTAAATAAAAAAGATTATCATACATGATATTGATCTTCATCAGGCAAACTAGATTGTTAGAGGGATTTATTTGCAGGTATAGTTGATGGAGTTTTAGAATTTGATGGATGGAAGGATCTATCTAGTAATAGTGGTGAAGGTGGTGCTAGAGGGGATGATAATGTTCAAGTGGAATAGATCCATTATGAGTGGTATAATACACGAGAGTGGGTGAGAAATTACACTTGACTTAAAAAAATGCCATTCACACTAAAATATGATCATTGGGATGAAGGGTCAAAAACTTAACACCCATTTTTTAGCCCTTGAGTAGCTAAGAAAAATGCACTAATAGCATGAGGAGACAACTTATCATGTTGAAAGAAGTGGATGAAACATATATAACTAAACATCCTTAGTGGATCTGGGGAAAGAGACTTGCATGGGACAAAGACACTATAGGGAATATCACTACCAAGAATATTAGATGAGGCTTTATTGATAAGAAAGACAACAATTAAAATGACATCTAGTCACTTTAAAAAAGGACAATAAATTTCAATCATTAGGGTATGAGTGATATCTTGCACATGGAGTTAATACCTCTCATCAATGATATTTTGTTTTGAGGTTTTAATACATGAGGTTTGATGAATAGTCCCCACAAACTAAAATAATGCTCTTAATTCACTAATAAAAACTCAAGACCACTATTAGTACGAAAGGACTACAAAATTGGAAGAAAATTGTATGTTGATTTCAAGAAAGAGATATATAATAACAATAAAAGTCATATTCTAAAAATCAAGAACAAGCAAGAAACACCAGCGAAACCACCAAAATGAACTAGAAAAAATTAAATTTCATATGATTATTAACACACAGGTTCCCAAAGATCTACTTGAATGATGTCAAAGTTGTCATTGTGTGCTTCTCTTGTTGTAACCAAAAGGTGGTATTATGATGCTTGTTGACTTGACAAGCCTCACATTCAAGAATCATTGAACTACAAATATCTAGAAACTGGCGACAAAGGATGATCATGTTTAGGGTGTTCAAGATGATAATGAAGTTGAAGACATTTTCTAGAGTTATTACTAGTAGGATAAGTGGTGCATGGTGGGAGATAGTAAAGACCGTATCTCTCAAGGTCCTGCCAATATGTTCATCATCTAAAAATCCTATTAAATGAGAAATTTATCATAAAAATAGCATGCAAATGAATATACTTTGTTATCTGATTCATAGATAACATGTCGAGGGCAATGTTGGAAGAATGTATGACATTATATAAGATATAGATCTTCTCATACTACAAGAGACATAACCTAATTTAACATAAAAATCTTTTTCTAGTGAAGTTATAGTGTGAAATAATGAAGCATTGCTAGTTATATGAAAGGAGGCACCATAATTTTTAATCCAATGTGATTAAGTCACATGTGAAAGAGCATGAATATGCGTACATAGATGTAAAAAAATATATATTTGAGAATAAAATGTCTCAGATGAGGTACTCAGGAATAGAGTGTACCACCGATCACATTCTTACATGTGAACAATAAATGTTAAGAATAATTAGCATCTAGAGATCATCAATCTTGAGATGCTGAGATGGGTATTCAAAATTTATCCACAATTGATAAGAAGAATGATTTGTCTTATTTTAATCATTATACAACAAATAGTATGACCACTAGTTTCAAATCCATGACATCTTTCCCTATGAGTATTACCTCCACGATCACCTTCTTTGGAGGCATCAACCATAGGTATATAATCATATTTATGAGAAGTTTAATCATAAATTTCATTAGGAGTAGGAATAGTCTCTTATGTCATTATTCAATCCTTTAATCCTAGAACTTTGATCTAAGACAAAAAAGAAAATGTATCAAATGAACAACTTCTAACTTTTTTCTCATCTTGTATTTGTAGTGAGAGGCTAGTAGATGTCCTATTCATTCAAAATATTTGTTAGAATACCATTGTAATAACTTAGTCTCATGTTACATTTCTTATGTGTTTTGATATCCTCAAGAACTTTGAAGAAATATGATTTGTCTTTGGCATGAGAGTATAATATTTTCAATGTCTTCCGAATGTCTTCAGCTTTGTGTCATAACTCACATGGCTAGATGTTCTTCCAACTATTACCAGTTGAGGCATTCCAATAATTTTCAGGCTTTCATTCATCTGAAACTTGATTGGGTGTATCCTTAGTGAGGATGCGTTTTTCTTATACATCTCCAGATATAGTTCAAATGCCATTATCCAGAGGTGATATTTTGGTACGTCAAGTTTTACATTGATACCAACATGAGTACATGAGGTAGAAGACTTCCCCATTGAGTCACTTTTTCTTGGTTAGACATGATGAATCATTGTGTAGCTCTTCAGCAGGAAAAGAAAGGATTGGTGCATCATCATGTGGAAAAGAATGAGGTACTATGATTTTTTTAGGCATTACCCATAGTCCCCCGCATGGGGAACACAACTCAGGAAAGAAAAGAGTCATTAATACATGTACCATATATATCACTAGTTAAAATAGACCTATAACATAGATTTTGTAGTGACATATAAGTGGCAGACACTGCAACTAAGGACCTCTTGAATCGTTTCTAAGGAATGAAAAACTAAAGACATAGAGTCAATGCTAGCTGCTTTGAAAACAGAAACCAACAAATGAATTCAAAACTCAGAGTGATATTAGTATCATGGAATCACTCCATGTCATTGGTTCCTGGTAAGGAACCAATGCTATAGTCCAACTATGTCATTGTAGTGTTTATAACTGATGACACAGAGCGATATGATAGATTGGAAGCATGACTGTGTCACGCAGTGCAACCATTTTTACACCTACATCTCATGATAACTTCTAATCATGGGATTAAGGCATAAGTTGAGGATTAAATATAATACAAAGAACATCCTTAACATTTTTTATTACAAACTCTTGTTTCATCACATTCAATCACGTAAGCTAACTTTGCAAGGTAAATAAAACTTGGATTCCTCTTATCAGGTACCAACAATAAGATACATTTCTAAACATTCTTGCTACTTCTCACTCTTCAATGTACATATGACTTGAGTATCAGATACATACTCCAATAATGACGAGACTAAGTTACACCATCACTTACAACTCTCTCATTAATCTACAAGGACCTAGAGTGATAGGGACCGACTGAACTCAACTAATGTAATACTCATCTCTTGTGGCAGATATACTCTAGCATTAACATTCTTCAAATCACATGTTTTGCCTAAAATTTGTGAGTGGAGGGGTAAGTGTACTCGCTCAGTGAATTAGTACTTCAAAGAAACAATATAAAGCACTTTAATAGTCAAGATATATTGTTGAGAAAGTGAATTTAAAGTAGAACATTAATGAACTATAGAGGAACTAATCATTTACATACATATATATGGAAGGATACTCTAGAAATCCAAAAAGAGTAAATAAATATATGGGCATACTTGATTAATCACAAAGGAAACTAGTAATTGAGAAACATAGAACGGAAAGTTATTGGAGATAACTACAAAGAATATATGAACAACAACACACACTTGATTAGTCTCTCATGTATACTAATATTTCTTGCACACACATGAAGTGTACCACTACAAGTCTACACAGACATAGGACTAAGGTGTTGAGTCTATTCTAGTATCATCTAGTATATCTTATAGGGACTTTTGCTTATGTAGAAAAAAGGGTAAAGCTTAAAGATGTCTAGAGAATATGAGGAACACATTGCTGAGAGAAATGTTGTTGCACCAGGAGAAGGTGCAAGGGATCATGAGAGAAAAGAATGACTGCCTGAGAATCCCCAGGTTGATCCTACCATGATAGAGAACCATACTTATAATGCTCTCACTGGATTGGTTATGACAACATTGACGCATATCGAGGATCAGATACTAGCAATACAACATAGATTACCAATCCCCAATGATAAAATTTTGGGCTCTAGCAGGATTCCTGATCAACATAGTTATGTTGGAGCAGTGGAAAATGTCAAAAGGACTAAGATACGACAAGAAAACATAACATGCTACCAGTGTAGGCAAGTAGGCCATTTGATGAGGGACTGTCCAGAAAAGGATAATGAGGTAGAAATTAAGAAAAGATCTACCCAAACTCGGGAACATATGCCTATCACATCCTAACTGCAATGAAATAGAAACTGAGTTATCTCAAACCAGTCTATGAGTATGAGGAAGTAAAAAGTACAATCCTCATGATAAGAGAAAGGGAACAAGGGAGATGCTCCCTGTTCAATAAAGAATTTGTGAATAATAAAGATCTTTTCTATGATGTGAATATAAATAAAATCAAAAAATATTCATGAACATACTAGACAATAACAAAGAAAGGAATGATGACGTGTAATCATATTTATAATTCCTATGTTAATGGCAAGGAACCTAAGATGAAACAAGATTGAATGACACATGAACAATTGAAAGTTCATGCAATAACCAAAGAAGGTGATAATCTTCTTTGATAAAAAACCCTATATAATGATGGTGCAATAAAAAGGAATATATTTCCTTGTGTTCTTTCCTTTCAGGGACATGACAATCAAGTAAGTCTTATGACACTTGATGTGCATGGATTAGAAATAATCTATAGATGGGTACTTTGAAAAGTATCAGCTAGTCTTGGATTTTGGTTCCAAGACAAAGTTATATGTGATAAGTAATGTCCCAAGATGAAAGAAAGGTCCTATTATATGTTTGGATTTGGTAATAATAATAGAGTGATGGGAATAATGAGGATGTGATGTGTTTTTAGCACATGTAACAGATACCAAGGTAAAGAATACTAGTATCCAAGAACTTTCAATGGTATGAGAAAATGAGAACATGATTCCTAATAAGATGATTAATGTTTGGTTACCTAGAAGGTCCAACTTTGAGATTAGTCTAGTTACATAATATAGTATGGATACCATATTTTAGGGGTTTATGCTCTTCATAAACATCACATCGATAAGGATGTATTAACTGAAGGAAAAATTATAGAATCATCTTGGGAAAAGTTTATAAAGCTAAAAATAATTCCTTAGAATATCCCTATCTAGATCTTTTGAGGCAGCTTATACATAACATCTAGAGATACCTCTGAGATAAGTTCTTCTTTGATAAGTAGCCTCTCCTTATGACAAGAAAATAAAAATCTAACAGGATAGTTGGTACAAGTCATAAGAAATTTTAGTGTTGTGTCAGCAGATTAGAGTGGCACAATATATGTATGATAAGACTTGTAGTCCCAAGTGGGTGATCGAATATAACTCTGGTCTTTCCTTGGAGGTGAAATGCTAAACTAAGTAAGGAGAATGGAAGACTCCCAAGGTCAAGAATCTTATTACATAAAAGATGTAATTTGATAAAGTGACAAAATTAATGAGGTTTGGCACCCAAATTATTTGAAGTATAAATAGTACTTCTCTGACTTAGAAAGCGTTACCTGACACAAAATTGACATTGCAGTCATTAATGAAAAGGACAGTTGGGTATGTGTCTTGTATAACAGATTCTATGATGACCCTGAATGGAAAGACTTTGTGAAGGTCAAAGTTCTATGGCATCTCCATGACATCAAGATGTTATGTGGAGGTTTAATGATATAATGCGTGAATAATAATTGTCTCCCATCATCTGGGATTTTGAGGACGAAATCCTTGTTAGGGGTTTATAACTTGTAACGTCCCTGACCTGGGTTTAGGACTAACCCTATTTTTTGGCTTAAATATGTTGCTTAGAACTTTAATATAGTCCTCTAAAGTGTTTTGTTATCATGTGACAAACTTATGTTTCAAGTTTGGTCCTGTTTGAAAGATGTTTGAGCAATGTTCTCTTATTTTGGACCAAAATGCAGTTTACCCAAGATAAGGGGTTATATTGAAATATGTCACATGATATACGTACCTCATGTGTTTTATCATCATAATAAAAAGAATGATGCTAAGGGGCGACTTGTGGAAAGCCTAAGTTCCCAAATTGAGCTTATTTGAATAATGTTAGTGTCTTGTGTACCAATTTTGGTGCAAATTGTAAATTACCCAAGATATAGGGTTGATATGCAAATTACAACCTCTAGAGTGTCTCTACTCCCTCATAGTATAATTTAAAGGAGAGATCAGGAAGGAGACACCATGTTTGAATCATATTTGAGTTATGGTACTCTTGGTGATGAAAAGACCAAGAAAGGATGTATGTGAAACTCTAATTTGAGTTGTATCAAGTTGTAGAGTTCATATGAGAGTGCCCATCGGCTAAGGAGCCACAGAGGGAGTCTCATATCAGTTTGTGAAGTCTAGTATTTTTCCATGATGGGCTAAGAACCTCAAGGAGGTTATATGTATCAGTTTACAAATTCCTTGAAAAAGTTGTATCGGGTTGAGGATAAAGTGGTGATTGAGTTGAAATATCTTATCCAACAAGATAAGTGATGGACGAAATATCATCTCTAGATTATCCTTAAGTGTTTTGCATGTCAATATAAATATGAGTGCATGTAGGTACATGTGTTAACCATGCATGTACACATGGAACCTAATAGCTTAAAGTGATGACACCTCATATACACTCTTTTTCATGAACCTCAACTATATATACCACTCTTTTCACCTATTAGTGAAATTTTTGGAAATTTACCACCCTCTTGCTCTTAGATATCGTCCATAGTGTCTTGGTATAGTGGATAGGTTAAGGAGTGTCATGCATAGAGCCTTAGTATCGGCCATATCAAGGTGATATCGGCCATAGAGAAGAGATATTGACCAAGATAGGTGATATCGACCACAAGTGAGGCATATCGGCTACAAGTGGTGAGATATCGTGCATAGTGTTGAGGAGCTCAAGTCTTGGACCTTTGATAAGCTCATCTTCAACCATAGTAACGTGAATCTTTGGAGCTTGGATCTTTGAAGTTGTTCTCGAGGTGGGTTATATAACTTGAACCCAATTAAGTTATTATTCACCTTCTATTCTATTATACTTGTTGATCTACTTTCAATTTCGAATTCTCTTGATTAATTGATGATCCTATGAGTTCCAAAAGTTGTTTAGGACTGTTTTCCATGAACTAGAATAGTAAGAATAAGAGTTTATAGGTTGATGATGATGACATCATTATGGTCCAACCCGATATAGGGTTGAAGCACCTCTAAACCCGAAATGATGAGAAATTCTAGATGATGGGTAACTTGATATAGTGATGATTTTATACCTAATGGATGATATGAGTGACACATACATACACCTTGTGCATGATATGGTGTCAAGCATACACCATGTTCATGATATGAGGTTAAGCATACACACTTCATGCATGACATGGTGTCAATTATACACCCTAACCCGATATGGTGTTGAAACCCTAGATGATGGTATGAACCCCGATATACCTAGGAACCCCACACCCCTATCATTTTGTATAATGGGTTGATTGTGAAGGGTTCAACCAGTTGTCTAACTAGTCACTAAACACATGATAGGATTGACCCCTTGAAAGTATGAAAAGGTATGAGCATAAGGGTCGAACCTGATACGCCAACCCGATATGCTAATATGATATGGTAACCTGATATGGTGAGGTAAATATACCACTAACATGATACCATGATGAAGAATATACCTTATGCACGATATGATGAGGATGTGTATACCTTGTGCACGATATGGTATCAAGTATACACCTTATACATGATATTAGGACAAGCACTCACCTCATACATGATATGGAGCTAAGTACCTTTAACATTAGATGACAAACCTTAAATGTTGGGAAACTTGATATGGGTGCATGATATGATAATGGGGGATACACCTTATACATGAAATGGTGACGAGGATACACCTCATGCCCAATATGGATGCATGATATGGTGATAAGGTTACACCTCAAGCATGATATGGAAGTATGATATGGTGACAAGTACACACCTTTATACCCAATATGGCGGAATCACCTCAATTCAATGTACTTAATGGAGTAACACAGAAATTGTGTTATGTCAAGTAATACATTAAGATATAAAGAGTTTAATGTAGTGTGTTAAGTGTCGGCCAATGTACCTTGAGAGATGGATTGATCCAATTTAATAGAGTATGACGCAATCAACATCCTAGTGAGGATAAGAGAGAAACTTTTACATATGTGATAATCATGCTAATGAGCATACATTGATACTCCTAATATGAGTGGAGTATGAATTAGGGTTTGATTCTTGACAATATGATTTGAAACCCTAATCGGTTAATAAGGGGAAAACCCTAACCCTAATGAAGGATGATGATATGCTTTGAAACCCTAATTAGTTAGAATGGGAAACCCTAACCCAAAAATAATGGGAAGTATGTATTTCTTTTGTATGACATAGTGATGATGTGAACCTAAAACCCTAATCGGTTAGAATGGTAAATAATGGGAAGGATGTATTTCTCTTGTATTACATGGTGATGTTATATATTACTAATGTTTTTATCATGAAATGCTAACCATGTAGGAATCATGAGATGATGAGCGTAGCCATGTATGAGCTATGATGTTTTATATAATACAGATTTAAATGGGCCTTGTGAGACATGTTAAATACTTGTACATCAAGTATAATGTTTATATGGTCTGATGACCTAAAAGATAGTTGTTTCCTAGTGAGAACTGGTAAGATATTTAAATGGGCCTTGTGAGCCATGTTAAATACTTGTACAACAAGTATAATGTTTATATGGTCTGATGACCTAAAAGATAGTTGTTTCCTAGTGAAAACTGGTAAGATGTTTAAATGGGCCTTGTGAGCTATGTGAAATACTTGTACTACAAGTATAATGAATACCTTGGTCTGAGGACCTAGAGGTAACAGTTACGTAATGAGAGGTAACAATGTTCAATGATGAACTAAAGGTTTGAATACCCATATCTAGTAATCATGATGATGATAATACTGAGGGAGAAGAATCCCTAGTAAGGTGATAAGGGACTGAGATCTTGAGAGTAATGCATTCAATGTGTTCTAAAGATCATGAAAGTACTTGATAAATGTATTGCACTCTTCTTTGTAGCATTTGTTATAATCCATGTTTGAAACATTAGTTGATGTTAAAAGATACTGTAATGCACCTAATTAATCAAGTGGAACCTCATCATGTAGTTGCCCTAACCATAGATCCATTCAGTGTCAGAATTTGGTGAATGGTGAAAAGAGTTTAACTTGGAGAGCATATTTTTGAATATGCGGGGGTGAAGGATGAAGTATATCCATACGTCCTAATGAAGAATTGATGTAACACCTTCCTTATTTATTTTATATCAAGATGATGTGAATCTCTCGACCAAATGAGGAATTGATGTGTAAATTCTTCTTCATTATTATTATGTGTTGTCGGGATTGATGAGAATCTCCTGACCAAATCAGGAATTGATGTATAATCTTCCTTATTTATTATAATCTGGGGATGGATAATTGAAATCTCCCTAAAGAGAGTGCATGTTGCAGCTGTAGCTCTATTGAGAAGATACCAGTATACCTTGGTAAGATAATTGCAGTTGACACAAGATGTCCTGCCAACATTTGACACAAGATGTCCTGCCAACAGTTGACACAAGATGTCCTGCCAACATTTGACATAAGATGTCCTACCAACAGTTGACACAAGATGTCCTGCCAGTTGTCTTGTACTTACTGAGACGGGTGAGGTCTTGTCAGCCGACTCCTCCATTGACCTTGTATGGTACCGATTTTGACTAAGCAGTGGACAATTGGAGTATGAGAGGTATACCTCATCTCCTCTGGGCATAAGTGTGATTGTAAATATGTAATCAACCGTGTAGCATATTTCCTTAAGGATCAAATACGGAAAACACTGGTTGATGTTCACTTCTTTTACACATCTTAAATAGCTAGATGTTACACATGTTCTTCATATTCGTTATAAAGTGAATAGATGATTTATTTTTCTATAATAGATAGTTGCATTACTTTAAAGGATGGACTTTCTCTGTTCTACTTATAAATGGTGATTTATCTTTCTTATTTATATAAAGTATCCTCTGCTCAGTTTTATATTGTTTACCTGTGATAATAATATTGTTGGCGGAGAGTTATATCTCTCGCTGGGACAATGTCTCTCCCCATAGGATCCAGAATTTTTAGGTGGATGTGGATGAGGAGGTAGAGACCTTACTATAGAAGGAGAACAACAACAACAAGGGCAGCAGTAACAACTCATGTTGAGTGTACTGTCTTTCGTGTCTTGTAGATAGAAGTCCTACATGTCAACTCTGTACTCTCAGGTCCTTGGATTTAGTACGTAATGGTTTTATAAACGATATGAGATTTTGATTTGATTTCCTGGAGGGTTTTATGTTGCGTATATATAGGTTTTGGAAAAACAACAGTTATATGTTATCTTCAATATGAGATGGTACAATGTATGTACAATGTGAACCATGATGTATGTAAAGTTTGGTTCTTTCTTTAAGAGTTTCCTGGAAATGGATCTCTTTGCAAAATGATTTTAGTTTTTAGTGATTTTGTTAATCTGTTGCTTATGATTATTCCACAATAATTACTGGTAGCGATTTGGCTTGATTTGATGTTGGGTCTACACAATATACATGTAGTTCTAGCCTTGTTTATAATTGGTATCTTTTCTCATCTAGTGGTATTCAATTATATGATATACTTGTATCTTATTTCTTGCTCAAGCTTGTTCTTTGAATTGTATATCTACTATCTTGAGCTACTTACATAGCATTGTGATGTTGGACATATAGAGCTACATTGTATGTAGAAATTGGATCATTTTTTAATTCTATGTAGATTTTGCTCTAGTATCAGATTTTAATTCAAGACTAGTGTTTTTTATGCAGAAACGACCTTCTGAGCAAGGCTCATCGCTTTGCCATGAGCCCTGATGTTTTTTGGGTACATTCCATCATCTTCCGGGTCAAAATTATGATTTATTATTTTTCTGCAACACTTTATCTTTCTTTATGGGTTGTTCAAATACAATTTTAACTTATTTTTCTTTCTATGCTTGGACAAGACCCTATTTGTGCTCTTCTACTCTCCTTATATGACTTTTCATTATCTCCTTTATTTTAACAAGTGGTGTTTCTTATTTCTTCATATCCCCACTTTTTTAACTGACAAAGAGGAAGAAAGGTATGTCTTCTTTTGATAAAAGAGGGAGAAGGCATGTCTTACATGAAAAGGAGAAGCATGCCCATGTAAAGGGAGAAGGTAAAGGGGAGAAGACATGTGTGTAGAACATATATGAGTAGAAGACATATTATTCTACAAATGTTATGAAAGCTAACCTTGTAGGAGAAATAGAATCAATTCAGGGGGAGTATGAAAACTCCACTAGCATCAATTGAGGAGGAGCATATAAACTCAATTCTATTGAAACCCCTAGGTTTCTCCAAAGGTATGACTTTATTTAAATGCTTTCAATACATTTATGGAATGGTTTTCTCATCTTCATAAAGGGGGAGAATGTAGACTCAAGGTCTAAATTGACTAAATCCTTATTTTGATGATGACTAAACCATTCTAATTATTTGTGTCTAATGCTTCTACTTGAGTGATTTCAGATTAGGTATAGACACACTCCAAATGCCCGAACTTGTGCATCTCAACTTGGAGAAAAGACAAGTCAAAGTCAATACAAGTGCACATTTTTGTAATATGATGTAAATCCTTTAGAATCATGTTATAAATCACTTGTAATGATTGTATGACTTGTAATTAATCTAAGAAAAAATCTGGAGCATTTAAAACGAATGTTTAAGCACTTTAATGATATTTTCCAAAATTCATTACATGCACTCTATCAGTCGAGTTACAATCTTGACCGTTCCTTGATGGATTTTGAGAATGTCATGGTTCAGTCGAGTTGCCACTTCACAAAACTCCTCCAATCCATGTATTGAAACAAAACTGATTTAAATGATCGGTCAAGTTTCATCCAGGATAAACTCGACCGATTGGTCAAATTAACCTTGTTGCATAGTGTTACAACCCCAATTTTTGGGTTCATATGGTTTGAGATGCAATTTCTCCCATGATATGTATGGTTAAGAAATTATATGATTTATTTGTAATGAGTGGTTTTTATTTATAATATTTCCTTTAAATATATGATTTTGTGGACCCTATTAAGTTAGTGAGTCCAAGATGATAAAAAGAGAAAGAAAATTGAAGGAAATCAAATAATGCATAAATAAGATAGGAAATTTGAGATAATGATAAAAATATAAGAAATATGTGGAAAGATGTATGACTGATCATCATGGATAATATTTCAAATCCACAAAGTTTCTAATGGTCAAAGGAATCCAAATAAAGAGAATAAAATAGTAAGAGAGAGAAAATATGTATAAAATATTCCTTTTTAAGTGGTAACTTGCATATGAAGAAAAGTCTCTCATACTTTTGAATTTGAGTCCTAAACTTGACACACGAGTAGTTTAAGTCATTATGGAATTTCCTCTAAAATTTAGGATCAAACTGATAAGCGGTTTAGGAGATATGATTTTTGTAATATTTCCTAAAGTGAGAAAGATATCCTTGAATGTCATGATTTACATTAGAAATGGGATTTTTGGGCCCAGCCCATGATGACATCACGTCATTTTGTAGCCGTTTGACCAGGAATCTGATGGTATAAAACTTGTCTCCTACCTCTAGCTTGATTTAGGAAAGGAGGTTCACTAACCCCAAGAATCCCTAGACTCTACCCCTTTCTTCAATGCGTGTTGGTTCCCAAAAACTATCCCATTGAAAGAGGGAGATCAATTCAGACTCTCTGATCCCCTTGTTGCGTTGTTTCTATGCGAGATTGGGATTTTCTCAAATCCCAGTCCATCCAGGAACTAGAAGTTTCACAGGAAGGCAATGTCTTGGCATCCCTGTCTATATAAAGGGGATCTTGGTGCTCCTAAGGCCTCTCGTGTACTCAATCCAGGAGTACATGCCCTTGCAGGAGAAGTGATGTGCTGAGAAGAGGCCTAGCCACTGGCCTAGTGTCTCCTCTGATCTAAGGTGATGGCGGCTGGTGGGACAACCCATCCCGACCACCAGTAGGGGGCATCTGATGATCGACGACTCTGTAGGAGTGGTACGGAGCCAAGGGAACCTTGGCATGAAGGTATGATGATGTGAGGACGAGGGTCAATGGGTGTGTTGACCATCTATGGTACTAGTGTGTGAGAACTGGGTGGATTGGGAGGGGAAGATGATCAAGGGTAAAAAGTCCATCTTGTCCAGTCTACGCGGGGCCCAAAGCCAGAGGGTGTAAGGGTAAAAGGGGGAAAATACCATGGACCAGGCACCTTGCTCACGTGGGGCATGCCACTGATGTGGAGAAACCCTATTCATAGAAGCTGGTCCATGTGGAAAAGGAAAAGAGTCGGTTGGGCTGATGTGGCACATTGCTATTGGTCCCAAGGTAAGTTATCTTGCAAAAATCCTAGTTAATTATTGGTAAATTTGTTTGAGGGATGTTATATATGAAAATTGATTAGAAAAATCCATAGAATCTAATAAAAATGTAATTGTGGCCTCAAACAACTTGTAGTTCAAAAATTACATAAATTTTCTACTTTTAATGTAGTTATGAATAAGAACAACCCTAATTTGATGTTCTATGGAATTGTGAAGATTAATATGGATGTTCTATGAGAATATTAACATGTTGTTAGTAAAAAGAATGTTTGGTATCTAAGTTGACGATCCATATGTTTAATAGGATAATTGAGGATTTCATATATTAATATGCATTGATGGGCTTAGAAACCCTAATATAGGTGTTAATGGGTTTTAATTAGTTATATTTTGAGATTATTTGTATAAAAGTGATATTAAGTTAATCCTAAGCCAAATTGGTGATAAAGAGGATTGAATGTGAATAATTGAGTAATTAGGGTTTTGAACCTAGAACTTCTATTTTAGGGTTTTGTGGATATAAAAGAGGAAAGTTGTAAATATATCTAAAGGAACCATAATGAAAACCTAATTCAGATTAGAAACCCTAGAAAGAGATTCTAAGTCAATAAAGTAGATTCTTGATGCGTATGTAGTAAATAGGTTGCATATGCTTTTTAGGATTCTGTACTTTTGTGTGTTGACTTGCTTGTTTGGATTGGATTGCCTGATTGATTGGACTGTGCTTATTTCTTGTGAAATCTCCTAATCAGGTATGTGGTTAATTATGAGTACACACTTTAGTTTCCTGGTGTTTTCTCGATATTTTATCACTTGCAATGGAAATAAACTACTTGGATGATTTTATTTTTGCAATCTTTAAAGTGAATATGATTAACACAATTTAAGTATATATATGACTTGCCCGAACTTACATACCATCTCTAGATGTATGATGCAAGACCAAGCCCCAGAGGGAAGGTCTGAAGTGGTCAAACCCCAGAGGGAAGACCATTGGGAACCCAGAGAGGTGACCCCAGGTACCAAGCTCAGGATGGAGAAGGTAACCTTAAGTCCCTTGCAAGGACTAAACCCTAAAAAAGGGTATCCCAGAGTATGAGTAAAAGTGGTTGGGAAGTCATATTGAAAAATGTAATCTTGCATTTTTAACAACTATTTGATGTGATTATGTTGTTAGAATATATATGTAATTTTTTGGTTGTCACCACATACCGGTATATTCATTTATACCGACTGACATTTTGTTTGTCGATGTTTTAGGATTATCTGAAATTGGACAAATAATAAAGTGAAACTTGTGAAGATTGAAGTTAATTCAAAAAGGAGGATTTAGATAGATAGAATTATACTGAGGGTAGAAGTCCCAGATTCCCACTTTTGAAAGGTATGTGATAAGTAAAATTTTATTCTAGTTTTAGGTTAGTCTTTCATAGAATTTATTAATTATGTTTGATTATTTGCAAAACCATTGATCCTATTTTTGGGATAACACCTTGACTTATTGGTCTTCCTTAATTGGGGGTTACCGGGAAGTGGGGTTGTTAGAATTGGTATCAGAGCGATGGTTTTCCATTTAATCTTTAATAATTATTAAACTTTACAAACTATTCAGAACCCAAGGTAGTTATTAGAGGATTTTCTAATGATGGAGGTGTCTAGTAAAGGATCACCACTCAGGGACTGGCAATATTTTCCTCCATCTCACTAGTTGATCTATGAGGACTCCCATATTTTGTGTTTCTTCCTGGCTAAAAGTAGAATATCTGACTCAAAATAAGATACCTCTAGGTCTTCTCTCAGCTATCTTCGTCCCTTCTCTACCCCATTCATTGATTAACTTTAAGATATTAGGGTTTTTGTCTCTCCACCACCCTCCTAAGTTTTGGGGTTAAGAATGGTAAGGATTAAGGAATCCTCCACCAAATAATAAAAAACATGTAAGAAAGATGTCATGGACATAAGTTTTGATAATTAGAAACTCAGATTGGGTTTAGTTACATGCTTAGGTTGCATGGCATGTGTTATCATGCCCTGAGGAGAGCTCTGAGGTTAGACCTTCTCATAGGATGAGAAGGAGAGGGATAGCCTTGGAGGAAGAAGACTCTAGGAAGAGGAAGATACCTGACACATTCTCTGAGGACAATGTTCAACCCAAAAACCTTAAGAGGTGGATAGAGAAAGAGAAGACACGATGAGTTGGATATCATAGTTGACCATGCATGCAAGTACGTGGGTTAAACATGCATGTTGTACATAGAGGTTTTGGTGACCCGACTTTGGGTGGTCGTGCTTGTTGAGGGTGAGGGATCATTCCCTCATTGAGGAGGTTAGTGGTGACCATATAGGAACCCTAACACACACACACACACACACACACACACACACACACATATATATATATATATATATATATATATATATATATATATATATATATATATATATATATATATATATATATATATATATATATATATGAGAGTAAGAAAGAGGCATGTACCTGCATAGAAGTGAGTGGCAGTAAGGATGGTAGTGGGTGTTAGACCTAAGCCTGATAGGTTATGACTGATGGTTATGAGATGAACATACATAGCTCTAAATGATCTTGGCTAGATATAGGTCTTGATAGTATGTTCCACCCAAGTAGGAATGGACATGTAACCTTAAGAGTGTAACCCATCTTTTGGGAGAGAACCTCTAATGGTAGGACCAGTTGTAGGGTTGTCTCTAGAGAGAGAGAGCAAGACACGATGAAGAAGGTTGGAGACCTAGATTATGAGACATGAGGAATCATGAGAAGTTTGGTATAATGTGTCCTGGAATGGGCGACCCTGAGTAGATATATGTGGTTGCCTCATGCACGTCCCTTGGAGGCTTGTCTTACCTTGGTTGCCTTTAGAGGAACCAAACCCTAAAAGAGAAAGAGGCTTCTTAAACCGATGTTATAAGTGCCTACCTTTTAGGTGTAGGAAGGAGAGTTCCGTAGACCCTGAAGAGGTATGGTAACAAGTTGTGAGGCCTCACACCCAGTTGGTTGTCATTATGTAGGGCTTGAAGGGTTGTTCACATAGAAGAGTGTTAGGATGTTTATGCCCCCTTTGGTATAGGTTTGGTTCATGGTTGAATAGATGATCATGCAATTAGACAACTGATGCATAAGTGGTGAACCTGGGGTTCCTAGACCAAAGAGGGGAAGTAGCAATAACTGGTGCACATGATGCTCATGAGGCTGATTGAGTTTATAGAATGTAAGCTTGTCACCCCTTCCCATGTGATAGAAGGAAACCCCGATTGAGCTGAGATATATGTTGGCACCATATGCATGTATGATATTGGTCCAACTTTGAGGAATAAGGATCAAGTATGTCATACCAAGGAACTTAGCATGGCTTAGTAGGTTGTCTTCTTTATAGCTACGTGCATAAGTAGCATGATAGGGTTAAGCATATACATGATGATGTAAACCTTGGAGGTAAGAATGTTTATTGACCTTTGTTACTATCGAGTGATAGTTTTCTCCTGTCCTAGGAAGGAACCCTTTGTGTAGGGTGAGTACCAACTTTTTTTTAGGTTCGAGGTAACCTAAATAGGTCTCTTATAGGATCTTGATGAGCTAAGTGGGGAACACATAGTATGAGCATGAATCTATAGACCCATGTGTGACCATCTCTAAGGGGCATGATGATATATTGCCATGGAGGCCAGCTGTATGGGGCCAGATCGAGATAGGTAGTCACCATGATTACCGTGAAAGGAATATATGTTTGGCCATGAGTGCCCAGAAAGATGATGGAGATCCAGGTGAGGATTCAAGTTTGAGATGTGCTATGATTAAATACTAATTCAATACTAGGTTCTGGTAGGGATAAGACTGATGGGAGTAGGAGTTGTCTATTCCCTAAATGCACAAGACCATAGGGCCAGGAGGTAACAACTACCTTTGCCCGAGGCCCATGGGTTATGAGGTTGGCCACCTTTATGAGTTCATGGGGCCTAAGGAATAAATGTGAGAGGCACTCCCTAGATGCATAAGGGTCAGATCACCCCAAAAGTACCGGCACCCTAGAGACTTTGAGGTAATGACTAAGGATTGTACATATGAGAGATGTTAAGATCCAGAGGTGATGGGAAAAGTCTTCCCATGGGTGTAGACCGATAATGGAGATGTTCATGGTGAGGAATCATGTGAAGTATGTTTCAACTTAAATTAGAAAGAGTGATGGCGATGTGTGATGCACCATCTCTACTCTTGGAATGGGATGAACTCTATATTTTGACTACAACCAAATGCTTATTTCATCTTGTTATGGGTGTGAGAGACAGGACAAAAAGCATGCCATATACTAAAGATAGAGGTGATATGAGTTGAAACCCTTCTATGATGTTTGAGGATTGAAGGAAGTACCACACCCTTTAGAGAATATATTGGATAGGTGATTTGAGAGCATCAGAAGAAAAAGGGTAATATGAGAACGTACCCATATAGAGTGGTTTGGAATCTTGAGTTATAAGTTTGGGTTTGATAATCGAGATGATGAGATCAAAGTTTTCTTGACTCAGATTGACCTAAACCCGAGATGAGGATGATGAGTGGAGTATAGGAAGGTTTATGTCTTCACCATCTCCTAGAATGTAAGGAAGCTAATGTGCTAGCAAGATGCTCTTAGTCGAGGCACAACTTAGGTATATAGCTATCTTGTTTATATAGTAGAGAGGCTGGAAGGGGTTGTTAGGTGAACCCTAATTTTGTAAGAAGATGAGATCGATATGGCTAACACCCAGATACAACTAAACCTGTTGGTCAAGTTGGTGGATACTCAGTTAGCCAGTCCAGAGCTTGATGAGATAAAAGGACTGTTATAAGAACCTCAGATATACCTCATAGGAGAAGAAGGTGGTAATACCCGCTACTAGAGTGTTTTACGATTTTGAGGAGTCAACCTTGAGGAATCATGTCATGCAAGAAGCTCATGATTTTAAGTACAACGTGGTAATACCAAAATGGTTAAGGTTTGTAGTAGTACCTTGAAGACCTGGATGAAGAAGTATATAGAGTTGCATGTGGCATGTCACCATACATGCCAGAGGGTGAAGGCCAAACACCAGTAACCCAGTGAGTTTCTATAGATAATGAGGAGTTCTTGAGAGGGAATAGGAGCATATCACCATAAATATTGTGGTAGGTATCCCCTAGACCAAGAAATTTCATAATGAAATATGGGTTATGGTAGATCGCCTTACCAAGTTGACACATATCCCTTTCCTAAGAGAGAGCACTGCCGGTGTGACAGATGTGGTTGAACTCTCTCTCTCTCTCTCTCTCTCTCTCTATATATATATATATATATATATATATATATATATATGAGAGAGAGAGAGATAGTTCAACTACATAGTGACCTAAGTTCAATATCTTGAGAAGGACCTCCATTACACTTCTAGGTGTGGAAGTAGGTACAAGAAGAACTCGATACTAGATTGAAGTTTAATATAACATATCACCCCCTGACTGATGGATAGTCAAGAGAGTATGATCCAAACTTTTGAGGGTCTGATGAGAGAATGTGTGTTCATTTGGGGTGATTCGTGGGAATAGTTCCTGCCCCTAGTAGAGTTTGAATGTAAGAAGCTCAGTAAGGGAGGTCGTGTCAGTCACCACTTCATTAGGATGATGTTAATAAGAGGACCTTGTGAAGGTTAGAGAGACCACAATGTATGTAGATGAAGTCGCTTTGATCGAGCAATGGCTGAGAAAGCCCAGGATGGATAGGAGTTATGAGTTGAAGCGAAGCAGACTGACATGCAGTTCACTGTGGGTGGACATGTGTTATGAAAACCCGACCGCTCTAAGCTATAGCTAAGAAAGCCGAGTCCCTGATACATGGGTCCATTTGAGATGGATCGGTGGAATTCTTATGTTAAGCCTTACCCCTCAGGATAATATGATGTATTATGTTTTGCATATGTCCGATCTAGAGAACTATGTGATGTACCCGAGCCATGTGTTGAGCAATTAACCTATTGAGCTTCAAGGGAGGCTGCCATGTCCTAAGTCACCTATGAGTATTCTAGATACCAAGGTGAAAGAGCTCAGATGTAAGAATATAAGATGATAAAGGTTCTTTAGAAGAACTTTGGTGAGGATGAAGCCACATGGGAGCCGATGATGGACATATGAAAGTCTTATCTTGAATGTTTGTATGTTTGGTGGAATTTTGAGGGAAAAATTCCTATAAGAGGGGAAGGACATTACAACCCCAATTTTTTAGTTCATATGGTTTGAGATGTGATTTTACCCATGATATGTATCAGAAACCTTGGTAAATATATTTCTGAACCCATAAAAGGGCACAAATTACAAGCCACACACAACTGTATAGCTTACATCAAACTTGAGATCTATATTAGATCCCAGTTTCTTAGTACTATACTAGGTCTAGAAACTAATTGACTCTCATAGCACGAGTACACATTTTTTATTTCTTTTTTCTAGAATACAAAAAATCTGCAACTCATCCTTCCTCCTGTTACCCAGCCATCTCGAGATTCTTTCTCTCCAAATAAGGTGAATGTAAGAAGATATAACCCAGATGTTAAAAGTCCTTTCATCCTTTGGAAAAGTATGGATCTCTCATAGAGAATCAATAAGTTTCTTAAAACCTCACCTCTTTAGCTTTAGTCTAGCACAGTTCCAGATATATCTCCATGTTTGGTAGCTATCAAACAGGTGGACACTATTACCTTCACCACTTCTAGAAAGGAAGCATGTGCTATCAGTATCTGGTTTCCATTTCTTGACCTTCATCAGTGTAGGTAGGTAGTCTTTATATGCTCGAAAGGACACCAAACTCCACCTAGGGTGGTGAAGTTGGGTCCATAAGACAGCAACATAGATGTCTATTTGGTTTCTCTGTCTATTAGACTGCCATAAATCTTCAACACTGGTATTAGAAACTTAGGCCAACATTCCACCATTTTGTGCCAAGAAGTCGAGAAACCCCATCTGTGGTTTAGGACTATGTCGAGGTCACCTGAGTATCTAATACTCATCCAATTGGCCTAGATCGAGCTACCTTCTCTGAGCCTTCAAATCTGGGACAAGGTATAGAAGTCAACCAAGTCGTATAAAGATGGTAGACCCAAGACACCTTCCTCCAGAGGATAATACAAGCGTATCCAGCTAAGAGGATGGATCGAGCTATCCCAAAGGAAATCTAAGAGTAAAATCTACATTTGTCACAGAACCGAATGAGTCATCTCACCTAGTGATAGCCAATATCTGATGAGTCCCATAGTCGAACTCTTGAGTAGCACAAGTCTTCCATCCATGTCCATTTTTGCTCCCGACCATTTAGTGATCATATCTTTGAGTCAGTCCAAGCACTTGTGGTAATGTTTCTGTCTGAGATTACCACCTGCTAGAGGATATCCCAGGTACTTTGTAGGCCATTCGCCTATCTACATGCCTATAGCTTCTTCCAGGTTCATTTTGTTCTTGCAAGAGATCGAGAAGAAGATATGGGACATACTAGCATTCAGCTTCATACCTGATAGCTTGCCGAACTCTGTGAGGATATGCTTCAGGTTAGTGAGTGTACCCATCCTTCCTTCCATAAACATGAGGATATCATTAGCAAAGAGCAGATGAGACATGACCTTTGTCTTTTAGATAGTGTAGGTTTTCAGTTTTTTGTCCTTGGAAGCCTCATCAATCACCCTTGTCAAGCCCTCCATAGCAATCGTGAAAAGTAAGGGGGATAAAGGGCCACCTTGTCTCAATCCTTTAGAACTAGTGAAATTTACCTCGAAAGATCCATTCATCAGAAGAGAGAAAGATGCAATGGTGACACACAGCTTCACCAAATTGATAAAAGTATCATTGAATCCCAAGCCTATAAGATAGTTCCACAGGTAGTTCCAGTTGATACTGTCATATGCTTTTGTAATATCCAACTTTAGACAAGTTGAAGGTGTACTGTGTGGAACATTATAGTTTAGTGTAAATTCTACATCTAACATAGCACAGTCTTCTATCCTTCTTCCTTGAATAAAGGCTCCCTTGTTAGGGGAAATAACTCTGGGGAGTATAGAACTCAACCTTGTAGTAAGAATCTTGGTAATTGTTTGTATAGAACAGAACAACATGAGATCAATCTGAAGTCTGCAGGGGTAGAAATGATTTCCTTCTTGGGTATAAGAGCTACAAAGACATGGTTAATCTGCTTGACCATGTTACCCCATTGAAAAACCACTGGATAGCTTCAACTAGGTCCTACTTGATGGTAGTTCAGTTATTCCTATAAAAGAACCCGTTGAAATCGTCCAGACATGGTCTCTTGTTAGCCCTAATGGACCACACAACCTCCTTGATTTCATGTTCACCCAAGCATCTCGATAGCATTGTATTATCATCATCAGTAATAAGCTTGTTCCACTTGATCTCGAGGTATGATGTCTCACTACTTTGCTGGTTGTAGAGAGTTTGGAATAATTCAGTCGTTTGATGGACTATGGCCTCCTCACTATCAATATAATTTCCATCTTCATCATCATCACATAGCTTAGTAATAGTGTTAACATATTCCCTTCTATTGATGATTGAGTGGTACATTTTTGTGTTTCTGTCCCCACTCTCAATCCACTTTGTTCTACTTCTTTTCCAGTAATATCATTCCTCAACCTTTCCCAATAGTTCCATCCTATCCAGGGTAACTCTCTCAGCCTCAATGAGTTCCTCATCAAGGGGGTTAGAGCATAGTACTCTGGAAATATCATCTAATTCTCTATATTCCATCTTAAGAAGGTTCTACAAATTAACAAATTTTCTTGACTAGTTCTTCAAGGCCTTCTTCACATTCCCCAGTCATTGGTTAAAATAGAATAGATGATTACCATACACCTCTTCCTTTTGAGCTTTAGAGATTACCTCATCACATATCGGCCAATCTTGCCAGAAGTTAAGGAAACAGAAAGGCTTATTCTTCTTAATCATCTCTTTGAGGTTAACCTGCAAAGATAAATGGTTAGAAAAACACAAAGTTAGGAGATTCATCTTGGAGCCAGCGAACATATCTAGCCAATCCTCATTGACTAGTGCTCGATCTAACTTGCAAGCAATGTGTTTCATCTTCTTCAAGTTGTTGTGCCAAGTAGAGGCCTCTTTCCCGATGACACGAAATTCAACCAACCCGACTTAATCAATGGATGTATTAAAAGAACTAAGGAATGAGTTTATGACTTATCTGCCTCCCACCTTCTCCTCCCCCTTCCTAACGTTATTGAAATACCCAAAAACTAACCAAGGATTCGAGATACCCTTGGATAGTTTTTCCAACTTGTCCCATAGTTCAAGCCATTGGCTCATTAAATTATGGGCATATACCACAGAGATGAAGATGATGAGACCACCTTCATTACTACATTTTGTTGTGACTTGTTGATCATCCATATCAATAGGAACCACATTCCATGATTTCGGGTTCCACCCCAAGCAAATGTGCCCATTGGTATTGTAATCATGGTTAGTTACCATGTTCCAACATCTAGGTAGCATCTTATTCATAAGTTGTGGGTTATCTTTCTTAATTTTTGTTTCAACGAGGCCAACTATAGATGCTTGAATCAAAAAAATAAATTCCCTTAGCTTCCTCCTTTTCTGTGGTTTGCCGGAACCACAAACATTAGCCATGAATAAGGTCATTGATCGTTCGGCCTGGCAGGCATGGTGGAGGCGGCATTGGCGGTGCGGAGGCATGAGGTTGGCGGCTTGGTTGCACGGCGTGAGGCCAACTAGCTATTTCCCGCAAGTATACACGAGTAGTTGTAGTCGAGATCGAACACGAGGAGCTTAAGCAATCAATTGAACGTAATAGTGCTAAGGTTCAACAATCTAGACCATTTTAAAAGTAATTTGGTTAATTAAACTAGAAAATTTCAGAATTAAGCAAATAGTAAAAGGCTTACTAAAAGAGATTAAAATTCAGATAGAAATGGATCTTGGACATTAAGATTTCACCCACACATCATAGCATCTAATAGGAACACGAAATTTAAACATACTAAGTACTTGTTTTAAAGAGAGGTGTATGTTGCACTTCACCTCCCAGTGCAAGTGCAACAATCTAAACTCAAACCCACATTCTCATGCATAATTTTGTATTAGATCACAACCTACTCCTCAACTCCATAATCTCCACTCTTGTGGTGGAAGAGGAGTTTTCAAGATGAGTACCTCCATAAATTCCTACCTATCTTCTCAAATAAAGCAAGAAAGCATAATACAAGCATATAAAGTGGCCAGTCATACATGCAAGAAATGACAAAGCCGGTACTCACAAGGTAGAAAAACAAGCAACATAGTATTCCGTACGAAATTAACATGTTCCATTCATGTTATGACATGGGAGCTACTCTCCCATGCCCAAGAAAGGTAGTTTACTTGTCCATAATCATGTATTGTAGAAATGCTATGGAATTTTCAGGTTCTAGCATGGTCTAGGCTAAGAAAAAATGAGAAGAACCAAAGATTTAACACAAGAAGGTAGAATTCTAGCTTTGGGATGAAATTCTACTTCTTCAGCAGCTCGAAACCAGATTAGCTCCTCTCCTGAGAAGTTGCGTGGAGTGGGGAAGCTCTACTGCACCTTTAGAGGAGAGAATGGAGAAGAAGAGAAGAAGATTGGGGGTCCTTTGGCAAGAAACCACCTCTTTTCTCCTCAAAATTGCCCTCCTTTGCTCTAGACTTGCTCTAGGACGAGAAAACTTCAAATAATGATCGGGGTTAACCGCCTCATAAGTTCCCTCTTTGTTTTAAACTGAGGGATCGTATTTTTGAATTTCTAAAACTGATAGCAACATGACATGCATCCCTCGTACACGGCATGTAAAGCCTTCGTCAGTTGCTCCAGAATGCACTTTACACAACGTGTATTGAATTAATGCACGCCGTGCAACTTTCCAGAAAATTTCAGTCTGCTTGACGCTCCCAGGTGCACGATGTGTTGGTGAAAACACATTGTGTCTTTGTTTCATTCTGAACTTTTTGGAAATCCACACGTCGTGCCCAAGGATGAACACGCCGTGCGTTTGCCACTCTAGCTGAACACATGGCCCTCTGGAATCTCGCACATCATGTCTTAATTCAGACACACCGTGCGAGATGTTGTTTCAGTATAAATCAACTATGAATAGTTGGTTGTACGTGGGGAAGTCCCAATGATGTGAAATTTGCATTGGGCAATCCCAAAATCGGTCTTTTTAGAATATCTTTGCAATGCACAACATGTGATAAGTAAAATAACAAAAAGATGGCAAGATTAATATGAAAGGAAGCTAAGTGAGATCAAACTGAACCAAATTTGTGTGTGATATCATGTGAAAAGATGATGTGGAAAACACACAACAAATCCCCCTAATCTTGAATGATTGCTTGTCCTCAAGCAAAAAGAACATGGCTACATACAAGGTGAAAGAATATTCAAACTCATGCATGGATTAAATGAAAAGAAGATATGCAATCAGCTCAACCAACCATGTACATTGTGTTTGTGTTCATTATTATCTTCTCAATTTAGACATCTAAGATAGAGAAATTTAGTTCAGCAATGGTGGTTCCAAATCAAACGAAACAATCAACTAGACAACACTAAATAGAATTTGGATAATCAAGATAAACAATTAGTGGATGTACATCACAAATTTTTCAGCTAGTATGGTTACAAGATGATGAAATCAGTGTTAACATTAACTTAGTTGTACTCTTTTTCTAAAAGGATATGATGATGAAAGTTTTTGGGTTTCCGGCACTCAGCTGCTAATTTAGGCTTATGCTCACATGGAATGCCAGTTGGGATGTTGTTTTAACCTCTTTTGATCTCACATCACCTAACCATCGTAGCCAGATCAGACTCACACTAGGTTAGCATGATGTGTGGGCTAAAAGCCATCTTTTATTATGTAAGGTTAAATAAATGATAACGCAAGTATGGTACAACACCAAAGAGTCAACAAGAGTGTTAATATTAGCAAGATTTCAATCATTCTTTTGAAAAAATTTCACTGAAAAATTGATTGTAAATTGTAGCGAAAATCCCATATTTTGTAGCTAAAGGCTTTAATTACATATTTCTTTACACATACAAGTTGTAGTATATGCTCATATAGATAAAGCCTTTAACTATATATTTCAAATATGTTGTTAGATAATCTATTCGCTACAAATTCATATGTATCCAGAAGCGTAACTAGATATTGCCCTTACATATTTAAATATAAGTATAATAATAGTTAAATGTATGACTACAACTGTATATATAGTCACTATGTAGCAAAAACATGAAGTTAATACATTTTATATGTATTTAGTGTGTAGGGAAAGGCATCAATTACTATATACATATATATGTAATTGATTATGCATCTAGCTACATATGTAGTGCCATTTATTACACATACATATATTCTTAGGTCGACTATATATTCATATATATACACACATATATATATATATATATGTATATGTATATGTGTATATATATATATATATATATATATATATATATTATAATTTGTTAGTACACAAGCTATTTTAGTCACAAAATTGTAGTATCTAGAACAAGTTATGCTCATTATGCCAACAATCTTACTTTCATTTATAATGAAGCGTCGAATGTACATGGGGAGGACGTATACCTTGCCCCTATTACACAATGTGTACAAAGAAAAGTATATACATATATCAATGATTCAATGGTCTACTAACATCTTTGCAAAAGAGTTGTGTCTTTCTCGGCTAGTTTTAGCATCCTTATTATCTTCTTCTTTTGTTCGAGATGCTACTGTTTGGCCAGCATCACCCAAAAGCACCCGAGATAAGAATATGAAAAGAACCTTCTAAGCAGAGATAGAAGGAATATCATCCCTATGAAGTTGGTCGCTATGTTTGCAGATGATGACAGTGGTTGTTCAAATATATACACAGGTCTATGAAATGCAACCTTCTGATAGCAGCAAAGAGCCATATCAAATTGCAACATATCATGATACATTGTTGCGTTTGTGGCTGTTGTTGCAGCTGTGACTGGGCGGGCCTGGGCTTCAAATGGAGATGCATCATAATGCTTCACAGGAGAGCACCTATTGCACTGGGGTTGTCTTATATACTTCTTATACTCTGTATCTGAATTCTTGACGTTGTTAAGCTCAATCTCTAATTCAGGTAATGGAAGTTGCTACGATGGAGAAGCTTGTACTTCTCTTAATCCTGAAAATACGGTTTTACAAATGGGGAGGCATTAAAAATAAGGTAAAGATCATCCAAATAGTTTAATAAAGATATATAAGCATTCATACATGGCATAAATGAAGGTTGCTATGAGAATAAGATGACAAAATTAGTACCTTGAAGAGATGAGAAGTATCTAGGCAGTTCATCCATGTTTTGTTGCAACCCAAGCATTGTATGGGAGAGTTGTAAGATAGTTCACTTGCACCATTGAGGCTTGCCATGTCCAAAATTTTTAGTCTATAACTTGCACAATAAGGTTATTCATTTAGACCATTTGAAAGTACAACCCAATAACATTATTGTCAGTATGCACCTACAGTAAATTCAAGCTACAACAAAGTGATATGAATAGAATTCTGGTTATCATGCAGAAAATGTGAGAGAAAATGATAAGGGAAAGTCATGCCTATGAAGTAAAGTAAGTATCTTGAGGAGAATATGATATAAATATTTTTTGTTCAACCTCAACTATCTGATTGGACCAAAACGCCTGGAGTTGCTGCTGCTGCTGTTGTTGTTGCAGGTGGTGGAACTGCTGAACCTGCTGATATGCAAGTTGTTGTTGGCTTGATAGATGTGATGGAGAAGTAGGAGATCCTGAACCAACTGTCGGAGAACCAATTCCTACCATCGTGGTAGGTTGGTATGCTAGAGTATACTGTATTCAACACCAATTTCCGGCTGAGAAGTAGGTGTCAGATGCTCCATATGCTGATGTTAGCCTTTAGCTCACTATCCAATAGGAGGCAATAAATTGTTAAGAACATATAAATCAGACCATGAAAACAACTCAAATATCTCTTGAGCATCGCATTGCATTAAATATTTCTAGGGAAGAAACATCTACTTTCTTGATTCGATGTGGAAGCATATATATTAAATCTGTTCCACTATCTCAATAGCCACTAGAGAATCTGAAAGAAAATATCAAGTACCAAAATAATTGGCTGTAACATTAGCTAGTATATCCAAATATGTCGACCTTGTGTGAAACATTTATGATTAACATAATATAAACTAGAATTCAAGCATGTCAGCATGGGGGGTGCCCTAGGAGGCGGGTTAACAGGACAACATGTTGATTCTAGAAAAATTCATAATAGCCAAGATGACTAACACCCACTCACATACTCTACTATTAGTTGTGGATGTCATTACTATCCTTTGGGGCCTAGAAGAATATGATACCATTTGGCCTTTCTATTTTAGCTATTAAGGATTTGAAGACAACCATATCAAAGAGGTAACTTCTCTATTTCCTGAGGAAGATTGAGCAAATACCAAACTTACCAAATAGGTTATAGTAATTGACATAAAAGAAGGCATTTGAAATATAATTAAATAAAATGAGGTAAATGATAAGCATGAAGTGGAATAAAGGAAAATATGTAAGCTATGTATTCATAAGTCCTTTGTTAGTTGCTGGTGTTTAAAAAACAAGTATTTGTTAAGAATTGGCGCTTGAGGCAGAGACTAGCTTGTGATAGTGTTACTGGTGATGTTGGGGAAGAACACACCATCTGGATAGAGTAGAGATATTATGGTAATAAATCTAGATGACCTAGTTATAGACGGAGGAGATGCTTGACTTATCCCAGCAGCAATTCAACTTCTTGCAATCTCAGACTATATGTGTCGATTTGGGATGTAAGTTAAACTTTTTCTCTACGTTTACAATTTAAGACAATGTTAGTGAGATGCAATGTGCCATACCATGTAATATATAAGATATTGTCCTACAGACACGAAGATCAATATATTGGATATCAAGAGTTTACAATAGGAGTTGTATCAACTCAATAACTATATCCAGATAGTGTACATTTTTAGTGGAAACTTGGTTACATAGACAAATAAGAAAAAAACTTGGTAAATTGATCAGTTTAGTTATATATTATAATTGATGCATACCTAGCTTGGTGCCAACCAGGACAATTGGAACATTTGGAGCATAGAAGCACAGCTCAGCCATCCACTGATAACCAATTAGAATAAAATAAATAATTAGTTAGCATCCAATGACAAGTCGGCATGTTGCAGTCCAAATCGTAAGGCAAAGACAAGGTTTTGTGCTAGGAAATAATTTGGAACTATGTACTAATTGATAGGTAATATATATCAAGGTTGAAGTGGAAAGGGAGAAAAATGGCAACAAATATTAAATGTTTGTACTATCAATATGGGTTATAACATAGAAAATACATAACTAACACCTTTTTCCTGCAACACAAATTTGCTCGATTGTATATATGTATATGATAACAACATGCTTCCAACTTTACATCAAATATTAAATGTGTGTACTGTCAATATGGGTTATAACATAGACAATACATAACTAACACCTTTTTCCTGCAACACAAATTTGCGCGATTGCATATATGTATATGATAACAGCATGCTGCCAACTTTACACTACAACATACATAGAATGATAGACAAAATCCACAGTATGTGAGTGCCGTTCTCTTCAGAAATTGTAGAAACTATTAATAAAGCAAGAAGTAGTATGCATGGCAATAGATTTACCTTTTTGATTACATTCTCATAGCTCGCCCTGTTGATTAGCGAGAATGCCAGAACAAATACATCCACCTTCCTATAACTTAGCGGCCTCAGACTGCTATAATCTTCCTGGCCTTTAAAAGTCAGTGAGAAAAGGGAATTTCAAGATTGTACATTAATATTTGGGTGTGACGTCTAGATAAGACTTTTTTGAGATTAGTAGGCAAGTGCTAATACAAATTTAAACATTATCTGTTGTATCCCAAAGACCCAAATTGACAGTACCCCCAACAACAATGATGTTAGCACTGAAATTGTCAAAGATTGATTACCTTTTCAATGAGAAAGAGGATCACCAAGATATTTGGTACAAGGCACTAGAGAAAACATTTGGAACCTCCAATCCATCTGGTGTGGCTGATGTTGTAAGAGCCTTCCTATGTATGAATGAAACCATGTGTGTATATCAGAAAGAAACCTGCAGTAGCTATATCACAAAAATCAATAGAAAAACTAACACCCAACAACCCAAACCAATGTTCATGTTAGAAAGGGTGTACAAAGAGAAGTATTTCAACCAAGTCCTTAACAAAAAACAATTCCATGCAGCTCTATAGACCAGAAGCCATTCATCATTGCAACTCATAGAAAAAGAGAGAAAGAAATACACCTCCAGCTCCATAAATCAGAGAACAATCATTAAAGTAGATTTAATGAACACATTAGTGAAGTCATTCTCTTGATGAAGGCTCCTTGCTTGAAAAGCATGTGGTATCATACTTACCATCATTTCATCAGTGAAGTCATTCTCTTAACACTACATAGGACATACTTACCATCATTTCATCAGTGAAGTCATTCTCTTGATGAAGGCTCCTTGCTAGGAAAACATGTGGTATCATATAGCCATAATAACTGACATGGCAGTGGACATTGCAATTGGAAACCTACCGATCAAAAGCACTAGGAGATTGTCAATATCATCCATGTACTTTCTCTTCTATATGGGATACATAACTATGATCTCCACAACAATACTAATATCAATGGAGTAGATACATAAGTTACCAATGGAAGTCACAACCTTCTAAAAATGTCCTATTTGGTTTGTGTTGTCCACAAAGAAATTATGGACACCATTGGAAATGAAAATCGCCTCGGTTTATCATTAGTTGCATGTAGAGATAGAGAAGACCACGTCACTTGGATTCTTGGTAGGGATGGAATAACCAATAAGTGTGGAATGATCAATCTTCAGTGTGTCACCCTCAAGAAGATAGGCACCAGTAGGGACTATGTCACCCAACTTGAGACAAGGGTTTTTGTCTCCTCACGCCATCAACCATCTCCAAGAACCTTGGTCTTTGGTGTAAGAATAGCCATGGGCAAGGTAGCAACA
This sequence comes from Alisma plantago-aquatica, assembly GCA_963693085.1. Taxonomy (NCBI): domain Eukaryota; kingdom Viridiplantae; phylum Streptophyta; class Magnoliopsida; order Alismatales; family Alismataceae; genus Alisma; species Alisma plantago-aquatica. Next base: position 185,895,247 of record OY856409.1, read on the forward strand.
TTTCAATGTTGTTTTATTTAATGAAACTAATACTGGATTTGACTACCAGGAGGACAATGATACTAACAAAGTCCTGCCCATATGGAGGTTTTTCTTCTCCCTTGGCCAAGGAAACAACCATGATAGCAACCATTTCCCATGGATAGTGACTTCCTCCAAGAACAACTGCTTCCACGCCTTCATCTTTGCCAACCTGGTCAACTAAACATACAATAGAACATAAATCATTACTTATAACATCATCTGAATGTCTTAGTCTGAACAGGAAGCATTCACAATGAACAAGAATAAACCAAAATTTCTAGAGGAGAAACTGTGTGAAAAATGACGTGTTATTTATCAGGTGTGACAGCTGAATCACCATGACTTGATTCAGTTGGTGCTTTTGTCATGTGTGATAGTCGATAAATGAAGTTTTGTGATTATTCAAAATCTAATTCTGATTTATGGAGTGATTATTTCTTCTTCTACTCATATAAATTTGTTGTTATCAGTTGATGACTTGTGGGCTTTTGGTCATGAATCTAAGTCCTAGCTTGTGGCCTTGCTATTTGGTCTAGGAGTTCGACAAAGTAACAACATTATCGTGTACAATTCTTTGGAAGTTGCATGGGTAACATGATTTTGGACAAAAAATAATATGCATATATAGATAACAAGGCTCTTTTCACTGATAATAATTGTCCAAATTTTTATACATTGTCCAGTTTGTTATAAGCTCATATGCAATAGAGCAGGGCATATATTGTGCATATGAGCAGGAAATATATTATGTGTGTTGTTTTTCCTTGAAAGAGCCTTGGGAATGGTGACTATCTCTTCACGCCTAGTCACATTTACCATAACATTTCTAGCATAGAAGTACAAAGACAAAATGAATAATATGAAACTACATCAACAAGATTTACATATCGTGAAAAGAAAGGAAGAGGAGTAGTATAATATTTGGCAATTTGTTGTCTGAATTGAGATACATCGAAGACTTTCTTATGAATAGAGAATCAAATTTCAATGTAGAGTGGGAGGCCCAAAAGAAAATTAAGGATAGTATTAAGCCTTACTTTCATCCCATCACCATGATGGATAAACCTTCTCGTCTAATTCTTCCTTGCCCAGCTTGCCATGGATCATTGTCCTCTCGATTACGGAAGTGACTCCACTAATACAGAGATTGTAACTCATGAATATGGTTAAATGAAATTCAAAAAGTTTTGACTTTAGATTGCCTAAAATAGAATTAACAGTTGTACCCCATGTTTGTAAATTAGCAACTAGAACTTGGCAGTTGTTGTAGGCTTGTAGTTAGAACCTATTGACTATTCTTTGTCATAGTAGAGCAAGACAATAACAAATATTCAACATTATGAGTTCCAAAGGTACATGGGGAAGGGTACACCTAAGCTTACATGAAGGAAGGCAAAAAAAAGATGTGCTCTATTGAGTAACCAAACAATATCTAAGAAATTAAGCAAATGAGAAAACTATGAATCTACCATAAATTAGTTAACATGACATGGCTGCCTTAGTTAATTGATCTACCCGAAGTAGTGACATTTTGATTGCAACTACCTCTATAATTTTAGTATTTAAAAAGATACTCACTGATTGTAAAGATATATTCAGAAATATTGAATTACAAGTTCTAGAAGGGTGATTCAAGGCTATGAATAAAAAATATAAAAAAATATATGGAATCGGAAAACCACACCTCATGTATATGCATGTTTTGATGTAAGACAATTGTTCAACTAAAGTGACCAGCATTGCAGCTGACTAGCCCGCTCATCTGCTTTTCTGGATTACATCACCGCACCACCCATGTCACATGTCAATAAATCAAAATGAGAACTAAGTGTTTGGTAAATGAACTGGTAAAAATGAGATTATACAATTTCTAGTGAACTTAATCGTAGTTGAATCAAAAGATCCAAAATTTACCCATACACTTAACTGATGATAGACAATGCTATTTCACTTAACCCCTATATAAATCCCTACCTCTTATAATAAAACAACTTTCCATTTCCTAATCTAAGAAACCTACTGTCACATAATCTCATTTTACCCCACTATTTTTAGCAAGAAAGCATATGAAGATTTACGATGACCACAGTGGTGGTTCCTTAGTCTAATGGTGACACCCATGGTCAAGGGAGAAAATTCCATAGGCAAATTTGGATTTCACAACCCAAAATGGCTTGAGATTGATTCTACTTTCAGGTGGGATCCATATATGTTACTTACCAAAGAATAAATAAGATGTCTAACTGGATCAATTGACTCAGTAAAATTTAGAAAATAAGAGGCTAAAGCCAAAAGTATTGATGGGTGTGGACCTTTCACCTATGTAGTGTCAATGATGGTAATCAAAAGCATTAGATAATTATGGATCACAGGGGTACTTTATGGACCACATGGGTACGTGGGCAGTAGGGGAGAGACTAGTTTCGAAAGGGAACTCCATGAAGCAGCATTCATAGAACTATAGAAGGAGCATGCATGATATGAAAGATCTATTAATTATAGTATGGGTTCTTTAGAGGTAATGTGTAATATGCATATATGTATAGGGAATATGTGGCATCATTGGAACAATGGAGTTAGAAACAATGAGTTTTATAAGCACATATCAATAAGTAGAAACAACTAAGTAGACATGTTCACCTGGGATGGCCTCTACTAGAGAAATATGACTGTTTGGGATGTGATTTAACATGGAACATGAGTTGTTCCAACTGAGATCTTCTGAATAAATCACTCTACACATATCATTAAAACAAAACTACATATTAATCAAATCATTACAATGTAGAGAGGGGAGAGAGTGAAAGGAAAAGGAGGTACACTCACAAGATCATCGAGCCCTTTGTGTCATGGCTACCATCACAACCAAGCTGTGTAGAAATCATAATTCTAGGTTTCTAAACAACTGAAACCACCCCTCACCATCACCTCTCTTGCCACATTGACAAACACCTTGTCTATTCACAAGCACCTTTCACATAACTTCACATTAATAGCCCTTACCATCAGCCAATGCTAATCTAGATTCATATTTTACATTGTTGTAACGGAGGTACCTAAACCAGGTGAAACTACAAGATCAATGTCTGCAACTGTTGAGTGATCTTAAGCTCAGTGAAAAGAATCAGTGAGCTACTCATATCTTCCTGAATCTGTGTAAAAAAATACAAACAAATAGATACATGATAGGTTGGTTGTCTGCTAAGTTGCTCATAACACCCACATGGTTAGGGGTTGAGAAGATGTTTGATTGGGAGAGGAACATCACTAAAGATGTAATGTAATAAAATATGTCTCTATAGCTTTAAGAAATAATAACAATCTATTGTCCAATTCAAATAAGAACATTGTCCATTCCAACATGCAGCCTACTCCCAAATGTTTCAGAGCCATAGATCAGGATAGAAAATCCTACATACTGATGAGTCCTTCCACTAGCCGCTCAGGATACCAACAACCAGATATTTCACATCTATAATTCATTGTGATATGTCCATCTTCATAGATTGAAATGCAATCAACAAGTTGTTGGTCATTTATTGATAAGTAATTCTCATATTGTAGATTCTAACTAGACTATAGATCAGTGTTTTCAAGACCAAAATGGGAAAGCTAGTCAAGACAATCTTATTATGACCTGATTGGTAATACAAATATAGGTCTCTAGTCTCTCAACCAAACCTGTTTTTCTATAAGAACTAGCCAATACACCCAGCCAGTTATATCAACAATACAAGCAAGACAAATCACATTGAAAAGAACATGCATGCACCCTAGCCAGATTTCCAGCCCAGATGTAGGCTTACAAAACCTTAGCTAAATCCCTCAGCAACCTTAAAATCTTGTCCCTCCTACTTCACTCTATAAATTACATATCTTAGAAGTAGTCTTGGATAGTACCAAATCAAATGGAAGATGCCAATGGTAGTGAACCTCTCTCCCATGCAAACACTATCTCTAGTATCTACCCTATCTCCAACTCCCACTGTCCCACCATGCATTCCCCTCTCCCAGATAGTGTGAGGGTGAACAAGAATAATAATTGTCAGTTGATTTTGAGGTATTTGAAAGTGTAGCAGATATCTTGAGGGTGAATGGTAGGACAATGAATCTTCAGTTTGAGATGATTTTATATGCAAAGGAAGAACGTAGGTCACAGACTGCAGAAGCCATGGATATCAATAAGAAGGGTAAAGGGTGTTTGCAAAAATTTCCTTACACGTTATGGCATTTTTTGGAGGTGAGAGTTAACATGATATTCTTAGATGTCAATGCTTTGAAGCATCATGAAACTAGAGTACTCACATTCTAGGAAGTCAAAAGGAAAGAAACTAGACCCAAGGAAAGAAAGAGTAGTATTGAGCACTAGAACCTACCCCAATACAACTTCAAAGTGGTTAATGTGGATGTAGCTTGAGACAAGAGACTACAATAAGTTGTGTGTGCCACAACAACCTTTCATGATTTTCAGGAGACTGGTTAACCATCTTGGAACATATAGCATGAACACGAGCAGAAAATATAGTTTAAATTTGATTGATCATCTTATCAGTAAAACATACAAAAAGAGAACTATCTACTAAGTTGCTACAATCCCTACTAGTTGCATGGAATCTACAACCCTACTACATGCTATGATGCTATAACCAATAGGCTCAAATCAAATGTGTATCATCTTGCTATCAATATTTCTTATAATGTCAAATACTAAAAAAAATAAGCAAGTAATGTACATGGGATTCATTCACGCCTTCACCCTTGTACCTCATGTCACAAAAGCTATCATAAGCATGTATACCTTTTGTGTAGAATGCTACTCAACATAGTTGTACACATGATCTGCGTGATGTTTAGGAATATATATTCAAGTGATCTATGTGAAATCACAAATTCATACATCCTATGTGCACTCACATCGAACTTTAAGAAATAAAATAGGAAACTACAGCTTCAGAAGATCCTCCGGCAGATCCTCAGTACTAGGAAAGGGATAACAACTTCAAGGGAGCCTCCAAAAAATATGTACACTGAGGGACCTTTGAAGCAAGATCACCAAATAGTAACTTCAATCTATCCTTCATATGTCAACTAGTTGACACAAGGATCTAGTCTCAAAAAATAGAGTAGTTGTCCATTCCTAATTAGCTCATCCAATCTCCAGAGGATTTGGAAATTTTTCCAATCAGATCAACTTATTCATCCAAACCTCAAAATGAGATGGGCCTTCGTAAGATGCATTGAAGTTCACATGAAAATAGGGAGGAAATGGACAAGTCGATCATGTTATCATTGATAGGCCCTGCCACATTGACCTCAAACGGAAATTGAAAAGTGAAGATATGAATGTAGATTGAAGATCCATAATAGAACTTAGACCCCTGAAAAGTAAAGTGAGATTTTCAGAAGTACACAAAACAAGAATTGAAGGTAAGCAATCTACATGCTATATACAAGAGTGACCAAAAGTGATGGACTTGGTTATAGTAATGAGATTTGGATACTCCACATATATAAAACAAATGATATAATGGGTTTCCCCACAAAAGTTACTTCATATAAACCAGATTCCATAAATCCTTTCGAAGAAAGAAAGCAGGAAGTATATAAGAATACAGGTCAAGACAGCTTGCTACACATGATACTTGCTAGATGTGTTGGGAGATATATACTAGAAGTAAGATATACAACAAAAGAAACCAGTAAGTAAATCATACTAAAAATCATAAAATTGTTTAAGATTAGAAAATAAGAGAACGATTTTTATGTTATCCAAGGATCTATTTAAAATATCCAACAAAAAACCTTGAGACGTTCAGTTACCTGACCATAGTGTTGCATCATGATATTTCAACATCATTAGGTTATGATGTTAGTCGCATTATCATAGGCCTAAGGAGGCATAAATAGAGGGGGGGACCATGTAGACAAGAACTGCACAGTGACATAAGGTCTCACACGTTCACAGAGCCTGCATACAACAACTAGATGAGACCAAGTCCAAGCAACCAAGTTAGCAGAGCAGCTTACATTTCTCATCAACAGAGCTCGAATCTTCAAAGAAACATAGTGACATATATATTTAAGCTAGAAAATAGAAAACCTCAACTTCAAAAGAATCCCACTACAGATAAGCACGACATACAAATGAAGGTATCTACAACGTCAAGGTATCCTCCATCGGATTTGTATACTGATATTGATCTTAAAATAATTAGTATGTCGTAAGACTCTCATTCGTTCTGCATATGTGCCATGAAGGAGACAAAGATTTCTTTAGCCATCAGTAGAAACTGGAATGCAATGGTCATCAATCTATCATTGCAACAAGATTACAAGAATGTGGTTATCTTAAATCATATCACAAACTATAGAATGAAAAAATGTATGTCACAAAATAAGTCAAAATTATAATATATGGATGCATTTCTTGTTAATCAAATGGGTAGTTAAGAGAAAATGGGTAATTACATATAGAAGATGATTAGAGACATATCGGAAATGAAGATTATCACGACAATCATTAATAAATAAAATACAACCACTTCTAGAGGGAAGAAGAGAAATTGCTGAGAGACCATGGGCATGAGGCATCAGCTTTAGGGCCTCAACATGCATCATCAACTTTGGGCATATGCATGTGGCGTCCTCAGGATGTTGGGTTACGCCACTGAGAAGAAGAGTGATCACTGGAGGCATTAGGCTACTGGGCAGAGTCTTTGATAGGAAAAGATGCCAGCATCATCGTCATGATATTGTGGTTGAGCATCCTCAGACTATTGCGGTGAAGGAATGCTCATGCTATAATGAAGGAGGCACCGAGAAGAGAAGAAAGGTGTGAGAAGATAAAATGGTGTAGACCGTGCAGCGCGACACAACTTGTGGGTGCGAGGGAGGGGAAGTGCGGAGAGGGAGAGCTGTGGAGATAAAAGAAGGTTATGACTGAAATGAGGGCGTACAAAACAAAATTTGGAGGAATGATGTGTGATGGGGGAGGAACATAGGCTAGGAGCACAGGAGATGACTATCGAGAGGGGAAAAATTTTCATTTGAGATTGAGACATTGAGTTTAAGCTTAGTTGTATAGTTTACTACATTTACTTTCTTTACATTGTTTTTTTGTAACAAGAGGTGGATTCAACTATATATAATATAAATGTCATTCGAACAAGTGTAGTTAAATGAGAGATTGGAATCTCACCCTTCTTCTTAAACACTCATGGGAGATCCAAAGCGGAAGGGAGTCAGTGTGGTTGAGGCAGATGAGGCTAAAACGAGGAATGAACAGACCTCCTGTAAGGGGCAATCTATCGCAACTTGGTAGGGCTGCACTGGGAGGCATCAAACTCATAAATAACAATTCCTAACTCATCCCTATGAACGGAGAGACCATTAACACCTGGACGGATAGATGGTGCGAGAATAGCAGCCCCCTTTATGAACATACCTTAAGACCCATCCCCAAAGACCTGAAAGACCTGAAGGTGGTGAGTATTGTTGATTTAGAAGGCGGTTGGGACTTGGAGTTCCTACAAGAATGGATTCCCCCTCATTGGGTCCAGAAAATTTTGAATCTGAAACCTCTGCCCCCCACTGATGGTGAGGATGTACTCGTTTGGGCTCACACACAAAGCGGCCAATATACAACTAAGTCGGCCTACAAGATTCTGAGAGACGGGAAGGGCACTCAGACTGTTGGATGCTGGAATGAGATCTAGAAGATGGACATTGTGAGCATGATCTAGATGTTTGTGTGATTGTGTATGCATGAGGCCATACTCACGAATAGTAGGAGAGTGAAACGCCAGCTTGCCTCTTGCAGCACTTGTCCAAGATGTTAGGTTGATGAGGAATTGGTCCTCCATGCGATCCATGATTGTAGGTTTGCTAAGCAGATCTGGGATGCCATCAATGTTGATGAGACCATCCCCGACTTCTTCTTCACCATCGACGATGTCAAGTTATGGATGCAAGCCATCATCAAGAGAGGTAGAGATTTCTACACCCAAACCATGGTGGCATGCATATGTATTTGGGAGTCACGCAACAAGCCGGTGTTTGAGGAAAGGGAGACGCCCGTCGCACAATAGGCAAACCTCATCAGAAGAGAATTGGTGGCACACAGGGTGGCCTTCTGTAGTTCCCAGTCTACAGTGATGATCACGGCCCTACCCGCTTGGAGGGCTCCGACTACCGGGGCGATTAAGTTCAATACAGATGCAGCGGCCAAACATAAGCAGGCATGATGCACCGTTGTTGCTCGAGATGATCGGGGAAGGTGGGTGGGAGGAGCCACGTTCATCCTAAGAACCACGTACATCACGGAGGCTGAGTTAGGAGTCATGAGGGCAGAGGAGGTAGTGGCGGAGAATAATCTATCTCACATTATCATTGAATGCGACTCCTTAGTCGTGGTTAAGATGGTCAATCAGTAGGAGATGTTCAGCCCCAAATATGCTAAACAGTTGCATAGGCTCTAGCGTCTGCTATGACCAGGTTGGGAGGTTGTTCATACACCCCAAGATTGTAACATGGTCGCTGATGAGTTAGCTAAAAACAACCTAAAAAACACCTTATCATACACCGTGTATGACAGGCCCCCTGTGGGCCTCAGTGATTTCCTAGCCAAAGAATGTAATGGTAGTAGTACTACCATGTTTCAATTTCCTTGCTTAATTAGTGATTGTAAACTGTCATTTAATTTTGCTTGCACAAGGAGAGCAGGATGAATTAGACAGCATCCCGACTTCTGTCAAAAAAAAAAAGATAGACATGTAGTTGTGGCATCAATACTATTACGCGAGTGAACAAAAATTTCCATGGGTCGAGTAGAAAATATTGACGAGGATTAGGAAGGCGGAGAAAGAGAAAAAAATTTGAAGGGAAGGTAGGGTGATCACATTTTTGTATCTACGTTCATGCCACGATCCTTGTATACAAAAGATCTAAGTCAAACTTGTACGAGAAGACGTCGTTGCTCCAGATTAAGGGCGTGAATACGAGGGAGGAGGTCGATCGGTATCGTGACAAACGCCTGGCATACATCTACAAGACTAAGACCTTGAAGAATGGGTTGTAGTATCACTGCCTTTGGGGCAAGGTTTGCCGACCTCATGGAAATAGTGGTATCGTTTGTGCCAAATTCAAGTCAAACCTTCCGCCCAAATCGATGAGAAACAAAGTTAGAGTCTTCATGTATCCTAGCAACATCTAAGATAAACACATAGGTGTATAATGGATAGTATATTTGAAGTCTACTTTGTTTAGTGTAAAATCAAGTGGATGTATTATCAAAAATATTTTTAGTTAGTGAAAAGCACATGGATTTTGGCCAAAAAAAAATCCATTCAGTTGCACGAAAAAATAGTTGAATAAAGCAATAAGTTTAGTATCAAGCATTCATATTTCCAATACATATGTGGTTTCCTAATAGTATGGAGATCAATACGTCTGAGAGTGATATATCTCAAGCACCTGGCAGACTGGTGCAATGAAAACACGGTAAAGGCCACCTTCAGTGTATATTACCAGTTGTAAGAAAGTGAGTAGGGCCCCTGTGAGATTGTGTGGGTGAAGACTCTATTGGCACCTACAAGATCCATTTCCTAGGGAATGTCCCCATAAAGTATGATTTCCCATTTCTGTGTGAGGAATCTGAAGTAGTTCAACAAGTAATTTAGTCCTACAGTTTTCAAAACAATGTCCATACATTCTACTTATATCAAAAATATGATCACAAAATGCATAGATCTATAAAGAATGACAACACTAACCTAGATCTATGTACTTTAATATTGTTCCAAGTGTGTGAAAGTGTAAGAGATCCTTAAAATGTCCCTTACTTGAAAGGGCACAACATTACTCTTAAAAGTATTGGTCTAGGTTTCCTTTGGCTGGAAATGGAGGTCTTAGGTTCTACTAGTGTGGGACTTTCTTTATTAGGAACAAACTGGAAAGACATGCAATTCATATGCAGTAGCAGTAGTGACCTAGAAATATTGCACACAACTTTTATTATATAAGACGAGATCTAAAATTTTGAAGCTTCTAGGAAAAAAAATCACAACAATAGTACTAGACAAACATAACAAACATCATGAGTGGATCGATGATGATGGATTGAAGCATTCATTTTTCTTATGAGCTTCTTATCATAAGAAAATAGAAGAGAGCTACTGCTAACTATCTTGCTTGTTAGTGGAACTAAGTCATCATGAGTTCTAGTTATAGAACCACCAACATCATGATTGACTATTTCCATAGCGTCTCCTATACTATTTACGGATAGATCTAATATCTTTATTATTTCTAATCCAAGGTAAGTTCTATATACCACGTTGTTCCAGGGATGATGTACTAGAATCGAGGTGAGTATATGAAGGGGTAAAGGAAGAACAAAAACAAATGGCATTGGCATCTACTTCTTGACCTTTATGGCCAAACAAAGTATCTCATCCTGATGTGAGGTATCAAGGTTGTAAGCCGCATGCCAAGGTGTGGAGCATGTCTCCACCCACTCTAGCACTGATAGTCATCATTACAACATTTGAAGATCATGTACTTCTATTTTAAAAGTGTCTTACACCTCAAATAGTCATGTCTATGATAGTACACCCGTTGGAGGATGTGGTCATAAGTTTTAATGTGTATTTCCCACAACACTTCAATCTAGTTATTCGTATGATAGTCTACACCACATCAAGGAGGGGAACTACATATTGTTGATGATACATGTCTGATAAATCACTCTGTGCTTTGTCTACTCAAGGTGGGGTCAGCATTAGAGACTATTTATCTTTATTGTTAGTGCTATTAATCTTGTAGACATGGAAGTTGACACTTACCAAGATGTAAGCACTAATAACATTGACTCAACTTTTTTGGTATCTAATAACTATTCCAAAAATATACAAAAGGGCTAACTAGTAAAGTTTTTAATCACATGGAAGGTCAAGATGGGGAAGATATAGTCATGCAGCGGGTAGTAAACAAAACTTATAGACATGAATATAAGAAATAATTGTATCCTTGTGATCCCCTTTGACTTCTTGTCCTTCTCATGAAACATTTTGCGGTATGAAAGGCAAGGGATCAAACTGAATACATTTAATAAAAAAGTCAAATACTATCACTCATATATAAAACTTATTGAGGGATTCTCCTGTCGTACACTAAGTTGGGTAAAAAAATAGAAAGGAGATAGATATTGCCCAAAACATCAGTGAGCAATCAATAGTTGATGATCATCATGAAAGTGATCAAGTGTTATTAATTTATATATGGTTAAGCATCATCCAAAAATGATCTTAAAGAATCAAAGGAAAAAAACACACAAAATCATGTGCATTATGACCAAAAGAATGGGAGTTTCAGGATGGAATCATGTATATCATTAACAGACTACCAAAATCTTAGTAATGTTTGGGACTGAACTTTTCCCAGCCAAATAGGATAGAGCTTTCAAACTTCCAGCTTCACATGACAAGTATTGGATAAGATAAAGGATAATATCAACTTGATATACTCTATATTCTAGGAAAAAACAAGATGTACAATTCATATGATACATGAGGGAGAGAGCATGAAAGATGAGTAAATTTCTATGAAAGTCATTGAGACATCAATAGAGAAACATAGAGGGTGCACAATTTTTTGATAGTTATTAAAAAGGAAAACAAAGATATATAGGGAGATATACAATTCATTTACTTTTTAATATCAACAATACAGAGAGAGAGATTACTCACCACAGTCATAGTTGAGATCTTTTCGATCAAGAGCATAGTCATATGCAATATCATAAAGTTGGCCATGTGTGCCTTTTCCACCAACACCATCTTCATAAATTTGTGGATGCATTAGAAAAATATAAAAAATAATGAATCATGGCAATGGCACAACGAACATATGACAAATATTAGTAATACAATGTAATTGAGAAACAATGTCTTCTACTAACATCATTATCCTGAAATGAAAAGGGTTTGTAATAACCTAAATGAGGCAAGTATCAGAAACTCTAATGTTGCATAAGAGAAGGCAAAATAGACATTGACAAACATAAAGGTAAACCAACAAAGACATTGCATCAGATCCTACATGACTATAGATTACCAGAAATCTTATTCCCCAAGAACATCATTTGCTATGAATCTGATTAATCATGATGAAAGTTGGTTGTTCACCTTCCTGCTGCTTTTTAGACCTGTATCAAAGACTCCTTAATTGTTAGATATGAAACTCGTGTGAAAGGTGTTCTATCAAAAGGAAAACTCTCTAGAACAGAAGGGTTTAATGTGATGTAAATGTAGTTTGCTTGTTCTTAACATCAACTACTTGAGTATCTCGCATTTGGATATCCAAGTCTCACTATTGAAGAAATTAACATTTGAAAGGGTGACATCTTCATATATCTAGTTCAAGTTTGGTTTGGTGTTGTTGGGGGGGGATAACAATACTTTCAATGAACCTTAGAAAAGTTTTCCTGTAGTAACATATATGTAACACTTATGTAGTTATGTTCTGGAATCTCCATCTTCAACACCTGCAGTATATCCAGCAAGCTCAATAAACCTCATTCAAAATTCTAGTAATCATTAGGTGACTACTATCAACCAAAAGAAGATCATTTTGAGTACAAAGGTAATGATATGCTAAACAATACTAGAGTTTCAAGGCATGAACCCTCAAGGTGAGGTAATATGAGTTTGTAAAGAAGGTTAGACATGGTGTTTGGATATCAAAGATGGATAAAAAAACATAGAATGAGGATGGATCAGTAACATATGATCCTAAGATATCAGTAGATTCAAGATGTCATTGAAGCATCCGAACTGTAAAATTGTTGATTTCTAATAAGTAGGTTGTGAATTGAAATTCCCAAGTACCACCTAAAAAAAATATAGAGCAACTAAGAATACTCACTAGAATTGTGGAAGAATGCCCCACAACAAAAAAGAAAATCACTAGAATTCTCCAAGCTGAGCACTCATTGCCATTCCGACTATTCCTACTTAGATGCAATCCACCATTGCCACACACAAAGCATCTAGCGGCTCTAAAAAACTCAAACCAATTGAGCACAATAGGTCCAAATGTAATACATAGATGAAACGTCCAATGGCAACAAGAACACACTGATTGGATTTTGAGGCATAATTTAATATCTTATCATGATAAATAGACAAGCAAGCCAGCAATGGGAATGAAAACAAGATTCTAGAATCTACTAGCATTACATCATAAAGAAATTAAAAAAATATAGCAATCGCTTGGTAGTCGTGTACATCCATGTCAGAAGGTGATAGCAAAGGAACGACATCATTAATTACAGAAAATGAATCAACTGCCCAACTGACCTGATCAACAAAAAGCCACAACCTTGATCCTGCCCTCCACCACCGTAATTATTACATACCATCTCGGCCCTCTCCGTCATGCAACAACCTCCTAAATGAGGTTCTTGGGGTTTAGCTTATTGACAATGATGAGGTCGCACATCTAAAAAGTGTAGTCATGAGCATCAAGATCATTGAGACATTTTCCTCCCAGAATTAGGTCACATTGTAAATCAGTTTGTGCTTCCGACATAGCTCCCAACCATGACCTCATGTAGGTGGCACCGGGGGAGCCTAGGGGATAGGTGGTGTTTGACCAGTTTCTCCACAGTGAGCATGAACTATACAACATCCCTATCCTCTGGTTATCAAGCCCGTCGTTGGTCAACAATAGAGCCTTGGCGGGATGGGGATGAGAATAGGGTGAAATAGAGAGAGGGCGATCAGATCAGGGTTGTGTGGGAGGAGAAGAGAGAGCATGTGATAGGCCAGGTTGGCACAGTCAAGGTGGATAGATGGGCCGCGCATGAAGTCACACCAATATGGAAAAAATTAGTGTGCGGAAATTTCAAAAAATTTAGGCGTTTTAATATTTGGGAGGGTGGCGGAGAACAAGAGACAAACTGGGAAGAGTGTGATTTATAGTCAATTGGAATATGTAGTTAAGTTTATAGTTAATACAATCAACTATACTTTTTTAGTTACACTTTTATAATTTATAAGGAAAAGTATTTTTAACTACAAATATCATATATGTATTTAGAAAATTTGTATCTAAATCATATTTTTTTTGTAGTGTGGCAAGAGTATCCCGTATTCTAGTAAGTGTTGTAAAGTTGATTTATTCGCAAAAATGTGGAACTGTTACATGTATTGAGAAACCAAAGATGTAAAATTTGAGATTTCAAACCCCAAACACAAAACAAGATCGTGTATATGGGGACTTTCCTTTTTCATTTGATTCATGCATTCTCTTGAATATCTTTTCATATAGCCACAAGAAATACAAAGGACAAGATAGATCAAGCATGGAGTTTATTCTAACATGGTAGCCTCAATTCATATTAAGATTGTCATCAAAGAAAACAGAACATAGAACAAAATGGAATGAAAAACTGACACAACTAACTCTAACAAAAGAAAATGCAAAATGAAAGCTACAATTATAGGACGGTTGTGCCCCCCTAAGCTTGAAATCATTAGTGTCCTCACTGCATCAAACAAACTCACAGAGTTCACAACCGGATACCTATCATGGATCAATATCAAAAAGAAGGGTCACCGCCCTCCTGATCAGTGAATTACTGGTTGACTATCTCTGGAATGTCCATCGGCTGGGTGGTGGAGTCTGGCTGCTGGGGAACTCAGACTGCTGTGGAAACTCATGTTGTTGTGGCAGTGGTGAATGTTATGGTAGCGGGATTGAGTAGTGGCCCTAAGAGATATGCCATGAGTCCATCTGGTGGACCATGCCGTGCATCGTAGTGTACTACGTGCTCATCTGGTCCAAATAGCCGTTGGTATGTTCAAACCACTGTTGAACATATCCGTAAAGATGTCGCACATCGGGCATCGCCCAAGTGTACTCAGTCTGAATATAGGTGGAGGGTGGTGGTGTTGCTGCCTCTGCTGATGGTGGTGCTATGGAGCTACTCGCTCCCTGGGTCACTATCTGCTCATCATCTTTAGGCTCTAAATCAACCTTCCAATTGGCCTTGTTGCTGAGATCATTGTGGCCTGTGTTGGGGACTTCAATATATTGTGTCTTGGTGAGAAAAACCTTGAACTTTGTAGTACTATCACCATACTTCGATATAAGACTAGAAGAGAGAAGGTAACTGATATCCACAAGGTTTTTTCCAGGTGCAGGGTCCAAAATAGCCAAATCCAACCCAAGCTTCATTGTAAGAAGCGAGATGATCCCACCACACATGATATCGCCCGACTCCTACTGCCTCTTCTTCTTTGTTTCTAAAAGTTTGTTGATAATATAGTACCCTGAACTGATTTCCTCATTGTTTACCATATATCACAAGAAGAAAAGGTTTGTCTTTCCGACAACCCCTTGAGTTTCCTTTTTCACAAATATTCCTATAATGAGGAGGAGATGTACATAGCGGAAAATGGGGTTATGAATAGTTGAGTCTCTTGCCTCTCTAGCCTTGTGCATTGAATCACTGGAAATATCGGACCAAAAGGTATCACTATTGAAAGTCCGCAGATGATCAATGTAACCACCGTAGTTTCACCCGAGTAAATAAAAAAAATGACGAAGATCCATGTTAAAAGGTTTGTTAAACAAATGGAAGCTGATCTTCAGGTATAGATCACAGCGGTGTTGTGGATCCTCTTCCACTTTAAAAGTTATCAAAAATTCATAAATGAGTCATGGGTAGGTTTTAGTAACCCTTGTGCAGATGAAATGTCGACCCAAAAACCTCAGGTGGCCCATTACCTCGTTCTTAAAGCCCAGTTTGTTTAGAGTTTCCTCACATGCAAAGCGGGAAGGTAACACCCGCCTAGTAATCAGGAACTGGTAACCGACATCCTCATCGGGTGTAACCCAGAACTGGGTGGAGGGGACATGTTCTGCCTCATAAGGTGTGGAGGAAGAGCTACCACCACCATGATGTTTGCTCGAACCCTGCTTGAATGGAGCCATGGCTGTTCTGGAAGAAAGCACATCGTACAGATGATGGTCACATCGTGCACATGTAATGGATTCCTCGGCCTAAAATGGGAATGCACGACGTGTATTCTGGGGGAACGCCATGCACATGGAGATGAGAAGCACTCTGAATTCTGCGGTGAGAGATGAAAATGGAGGGGAAAAATAGGGAGCTCAACGAGTAGTTTCGACTGAAATGAGGCTGAGGTGGCTGCTGAAGAGCAAGGCAACGTGGTGGAGGCGGTGTTGGTGGCACAAAGGTGCGGAGCTTGTGCGGAGATGGCACGAGCTTGAGGAAGGATCTATTGGATGGCATGCATGGCTGAAAATCACATGGGCACTAAGGTTTCTTTGCTCTCGCATGACTAAGTTCTCAAGGGAATTGAGAAGTTAGGTCGTGCACCCCCTTTTAGGCTAGATTTTATGAGAAAAGACATGGTGTGTATGAGACATGCACAACATGTTACGCTTTAAATTGCCCTTTTGTAGATCTTCCTTTTGTGCCCAGATGCACGGTATGTATGAATTAATGCATGACGTGCGAGTTTCCAGAAACATTTGCTGCTAAGTCAAGTAATGAGTACATGGCGTGTGTTGAATTAAAGCACACTGTGTAACATTCTAGAAACATCTTTCGTGAATGGAACACGACGTGTTGGTACAAAACACAGTGTGTACCTAGAGATGTAGTTTGATTTCAGTGTCTTTCTGAAGGATTACACATTATGTCAGATAAAGACACATCATGCAGTATGGAATTTCTACAGAAATAGCATTCAGTCAGCACAAAAGTAATGATAGATGTGGCGACATCTATGTATAAATTATTACATTCATCCATGACAAGATTATTGACAAAATTAAAGAGTGTTCTTAACCAAAATAATGGAAAAGAAATCTATCCTAATGTGGGTTCAAATCCCATGAGGTTTTCCATTTAGAGTACGGAGTGAGACTCTTCAATTCTTCATTCATTCATCTTAGAGGGAGCAAGAGGCTCCCTTGTCTACTTCATCTCCATAGGTATATAGCTTGCAATGTTCTCCATTCACTTTGAATGTTTCATCCTTGCCTTGGAGTTCCACATCTCCATATGGAAAAATGTTTAATACAAGAAAAGGGCCTGACCACTTGGACTTCAGCTTTCTAGGAAATAACTTTAATCTAGAGTTAAAAAGCAAGACTTTATCTCCTTCTTTGAAGTCCTTCCAGCGGATCCTTTTGTCATTCCAAGCCTTTGTTCTCTCTTTGTATGGCTTTGTGTTTTCATAAGCATCAAGGAAAAGTTCCTCAAGTTCTTGCAACTGCAAAAGGCGCTTCTCACCTGCCTTCTTCATGTTGAAATTCAAGAATTTGATAGCCCACAAAGCACGATGTTCTAACTCCAGTGGAAGGTGACAAGATTTACCATAGATTAGCTTAAATGGAGTTGTTCCTATGATTGTTTTGTAAGTTGTACGGTACACCCATAGTGCATCATCTATCTTTAAAGCCCAATCTTTTCTTAAACTAGAGACTGTCTTTTCAAGAATTTTTTCAACTGCCGATTAGAAACCTCTACCTACCCGGAAGTTTGAGGATGATAGGGCGTAGAGACCTTATGAATTACTCTATATCTAGAAAGAAGATTATTGAATGGGTTTTCAGCAAAATGTGTGCCTCCATCAGAAATTACGGCTCTAGGAACTCCAAACTGAGGAAAAATGATCTTTTGAAAAAGTTTTACTACATATTTGACATCCCACGCTTGGGTTGGGAAGGCCTCAACCCATTTGGAGACATATTCACAAGCTATAAAAATATATTGATAACCACAAGAGGATGGGAATGGTCCCATGTAATCAACTCCCCATACATTGAATACTTCAACCTCTAAGATAGAGTTGAGGGGCATGCCATCCTGGCAAGATATACATCCAGTTCATTGACATCTATCACAAGATTTGACAAATAGATTGACGTCCTTGAATAATGTGGGCCAATAGAAATCGGCCTAGAGTATCTTTACATCGGTCTTTTCTCCTCCAAAGTGTCCTCCATAAGGAGAGGTATGGCATTCAACAATAATAGTAGGGATTTCTTCTTCAACAACACATCGGAAGATCAACCCATCACTTCCGTGCTTGAATAACAGTGGATCATCCCAATAGTAGAATTTCACATCATGAAAGAATTTCTTCTTCTGCTGATATGTCAAATCAGGTGGGAGTTGTTCGGTAGCAAGAAAGTTAGCTATATCCACAACCATGGTGCTTGTGTAGATTATAACACATAAAGCTTTTCAATAGGCAAATGATCTTCAATAGGCAATGGATTACCAGCCTCCGTAGTCAACCTAGAAAGATGACCAACAACATTGTTTCTCGTGCCTTTCTTATCCCAGATTTCAAGATCAAATTCTTGTAAAAGTAGAATCCAGCGAATAAGATGAGGTTTGGCTTTCTTCTTGTTCAGTAGATATTTAATGTCAGCATGATTAGTGTATACAATCACCTTAGACCCCACCAAGTATTGTCAGAATTTATCAAAGGTGTACACTATTGCAAGCATCTCCTTCTCGGTAGTTGTATAGTTAATTTGTGCTTCATAAAGGGTCTTGCTTGCATAGTATATGGTGTGGAGTTTCTTGTCCTTCCGTTGTCCTAGAACAGCCCCTACTGCATAATCACTTGCATCACACATTAATTCAAAAGGGGCATCCCAATCCAGTGGTTGAATAATTGGGGCTGAAATGAGGGCCTCCTTGAGCTTGGAAAAAGCTGCATGGCAGTCATCATCAAATAAATTCGACATCTTTTACAAGTAAGGAACATAATGGCTTTGCAATTTTGAGAAGTCCTTAATAAATCTACTATAGAAACCTACATGACCAAGAAAAATGTGGATGTCTTTGACTGAAGATGGAGTAGATATCTTCTTAATGGCTTCAACTTTTGCCCTGTCAACTTCAATACCCTTGTTAGATACAACATGGCCTAGTACTACACCAGATTGTACCATGAAATGGCACTTCTCCCAGTTCAGCACTAGGTTAACCTATTTACAGTGGGCTAAGACTAACGACATGTTACATAAGCATTATTCAAAAGAATCTCCATATACACTAAAGTCATCCATGAAAATTTCCATTATGTTTTCAATGAAATATGAGAAAATGGCCATCATACACCGCTGAAAAGTCACAGGAGCGTTGCAAAGACCGAATGGCATGCGGTGATAGGTGTAGGTTCAATAGGTGCAAGTAAATGTGGTTTTCTCTTGGTCGGGAGAGTAGATAGGAATCTAAAAAAACCCAAAATACTCGTCCAAGTAACAAAAATAAGAATGTTTTGTAAGGCGTTCAAGCATGAAATTAATAAAAGGCAATGTAAAATGATCCTTACGAGTCACCTTATTCAAACATCGGTAATCAATACACATACGCCACCCCGTGACTATATGTGTTTGTATCAACTCATCATTGTCTCATTTTATGACAGTTGCACCCCCCTCTTAGGTACCACATGAATGGCACTAACCCAAGGACTATCACTTATTGGATAAATGATTCCAACATCAATCAATTTGAAAATTTCTTTCTTAACCACTTCAAGCATGTTTTGATTTAAACTCCTAGGTGGTTCAATATTCTGTTTTTCATCATACTCCATGTTTATTCTATGCATGCAGATGGTGGGATGAATGCCTTTCAAATCATCAATAGAATAACCAATGACATCTTTATACAAACACAATTTGGCAAGCAATTTATTTTCTTGGTCATTGGTTAACTCATCATTTATTATAATAGGGGAAGTTCTACCTTTCTCCCAGATGTACTTTCTTCAACTTTATCATCAACAAGTGGAGTGTCTTCATTGGTAGCATGTGCTTTAGCAATGGGAAGTACTCCAGAATTTTCAGACTTGTTGATTGCATCCTCATCATCATCACAAAGGTTTAACATCAAATCAGAAATACCTTTATCATCCTCCACAATTGAATCAATAGTATCTAATAAATAAATTTCTTCAACACGTGAAGGTGCTTTCATAGCATCATAAATAGAGAATTCCATGGCTTCCTCAGCAACCTAGAGTGTGAGTTTGCCTTCCTGAACATCAACAAGACATCTAGAAGTTCTTAAGAAGGGTCTTCCAAAAAGAACGAGATTGGAAGGAATTTCCACCATATCTAAAACAACAAAATCACAAGGGAAATAGAACTTGCCAATCTGCACTAACACATCTTCCACAATACCTTTCGGGTACTTGATGGAATGATCTTCTAGTTCAATAGCTATCTTTGTCAGTTTTAGATCTCCAAGATCTAACTCTTGCCACAAGGTAGACGGAATGAGACTGATGCTACCTCAAAGGTCTACTAGACCCTTGTCAAAAGTGGTGTTGTTGATCTTGCATGGCAGTGTGAAGGCTCCCAAATCATCTAACTTTTGTGGAAGTTTGTTTTGAATAATAGAACTCACTCTTTCCGAAAGCATTACTATTTCAAATAGATCCACCTTTTTTCTTTTAGTTAAGATATCCTTTAATAACTTAGCATATGATGGCATCTCGACAATAACTTTGGCTAGAGGAAGGTTGACATGGAGCTTGTTTAGAATATCCATAAACTTCCTAAACTTTAAATCCTCCTTCTTGTTTGCAAGACTTTGTGGAAATGGTGCATTAGCCTTGTAAGAAGGTGGTATTTCAGTCATACCTTTATCCTTGCTGCAAATAGAAGTGTCAAAATCCTCCTCATCAGCCACCTTAGTGTTCTTCTCCTTGGGTGGAGAAGGTCTCTGAATTTCAGCTCCACTCCTCAAAGTTAAGGCGTTTGCTTGTTGTCTTGGGTTCACTTCTGGTTGTCTTAGAAGAGAACCGGATTGTGGACTCCTTTGTTGCACTAGAGCTTGTTGTGCTATTTGATTCTTCAACATCTTGGTATGAGTGGAAATGCCATCCACTTTAGTGGAAAGTTGGGCAATAACATCTTTCAATAGCCTATCATTTCCCCCCAGAACTCTTCATTTTGCTGCATTTGTGTAGAAATTTTTTTCTCCATCATGGCCTCCAAAGAAGAGTTTTGGGGTTGTTGTGGCTGTTGGTAACCCCTATTGTTGAAACCCGGTGGATTCCCTTGTCGGTTGAAATGTTGTTGTTGCTACGGTTGTTGTTGTTCTTGTTGGAAATTCTGAGCGTTGCTTGTGTTCCAGTAGGAGAAATTAGGATGATCTCTCCATCCTGGATTGTAGGTGTTGGAATAGGGATTGTACTGCTTGTTCCCTTGCATTCCAACGACATTGACTTGTTCAAAGCTCCCTTCATTTGCATTAGGAGCAAAGGATGAAGAAGAAGTATGTCCTGCATTACCAAAAGCCTCACATATCACTTCAGCTGATTGGATTTGCAAAGTAGTCATCTTCTCGAACTTCTATGTAAGAACATCAAGTTTGGTAGAAATAAGATCAACGACATCTATAATATGCTTCTCTCCTTGCTTTCCAGTTGAAGAACTAGTTGTAGAGGTTGATTGTGCTCCCCTATTTGATCCTCATTGGCAATGATTGAGTGTTATGTCTTCAATAATGTCATAAGCCTCCCTATAAGACTTAGTCATCAATGCACCATTAGCTGTGGCATCCAATGTTAATCGAGTATTGTAGAACAATCCATTATAGAATGTTTGAAGTAGCAGTCAGTTGGTCAAACCATGGTCAGGGAAAAGGCATTGAAGATCCGTAAACTGTTCCCATGTATCATATAGAGTTTTTCCATCATTTTGAGAGAAATTGGTGAGCTGATTCCTTAGCTGGGCTGTCTTTCTTGGAGGGAAATACTTTGCAAGAAAATCATTTAGGAGTTGGTCCCAGCTTTTGATTGACTTCTTTGGAAGAGACAAAAGCCACGCCTTGGCTCTATCTCTTAGGGTGAAAGGAAATAGCATTAGTCTCCTCCTTCAGCAAATGCCCCATTGATTCAGAAAGTATTCAGATACTCCAAGAACTCAACTACATGAAGACTTGGATCTTCATTGGCCGTACCTCCAAAATGATTCTACTATATCATCTACATCATAGAAGGAGCAATAGAGAAATTGTTCGCTTCAATTTTAGGCAGGTCAATGGCCCCACAAATATTTGTGGCGACCGACATTGTGAAATCCTTCAAAGGACGGTCATCCTCCATGGTTGAATCACTTGGTGTAGCTTCCTCAAAGGGTGAAGAAGATGGCGATGGTGATGATGGTGGAGTACCTCCTAGCAGTGGTGGTTCTACTCTCCTTGCTCTTCTTAATCTTGAAAGAGTACAGTTGATCTCAAGGTCTAACAACGCTGATGTTTGAAGACCCCTTTGTGAGCAACGCATGCAACCTAAAAAATAGCAAGAGGAATTGAGAACACAACCAAAAGGTACAAGGAAATTTGAAAATGGAAATGGTGATCTAGTCTTGAATACTAGTTAGCACTTGTTACTCTAATCAGATTAACCATAGCTCCCTAGCAACGATGCCAAAAACTTGTTGGTTTATTACACTAACGGGTTTCAATCATTAAGAATGATCTTTTACTCAACTAGCTATTTCCCAGAAGTATACGAGAGTAGTTGTAGTCAAGATCGAACACAAGGAGCTTAAGCAATCAATTAAATGCAGTAGTGCTAAGGTTCAACAATCTAGACCGTTTTAAAAGTGATTTGGTTGATTAAACTAGAAAATTTCATAATTAAGCAAATAGTAAAAGGTTTACTAAAAGAGATTAAAATTAAAAAATGAATGGATCTTGGACATTAAGATTTCACCCACACATCATAGCATCTCATAGGAACATGAAATTTAAACATACTAAGTACTTGTTTTAAAAGAGAGGTGTATGTTTCACTTCACCTCCCGGTGCAAGTGCTACGATGTCAACTCAAACCCACATTCTCATGCATAATTTTCATTTTAGATCACAACCTACTCCTCAACTCCATAATCTCCACTCTCGTGGTAGAAGAGGAGTTGCCAAGATGAGTACCTCCATACATTCCTATCTATCTTCTCAGATCAAGCAAGAAAGCGTAACACAAGCATATAAAGTGGCCATCCATACATGCAAAAAATGACAAAACCAGTACTCACAAGGTAGAAAAACAAGCAACATAGTATTTAGTAAGAACTTAACATGTTCCATTCATGCTATTACATGGGAGCTACTCTCCTATGCCCAAGAAAGGTAGTTTACTCATCCATAATCATGTATTGCAGAAATGCTACACAATTTTCAGGTTCTAGCATGGTCTAGGCTAAGAAAAAATGAGAAGAACCAAAGATGTAACCACAAGAACGTAGAATTCCGACTTTGGGATAAAATTCTACTTCTCTAGCTGCTCCAAACCAGACTAGCTCCTCTCCCGAGAAGCTGCGTGGAGTGGGGAAGCTCTACTACACCTTTAGAGAAGAGAATGGAGAAGAAGAGATAAAGATTGGGGGTCCTTTGGCAAGAAACCACCTCTTTTCTCCTCAAAATCGCCCTCCTTTCTCTAGATTTACTCTGGGATGAGAAAACTTCAAATAATGATCGAGGATAACCACCTAATAAGTTCCCTCTTTGTTTTAAACTGAGGGATCATATTTTCGAATTTATGAAACTGACACCGACACGGCGTGCATCCTTCGTGCACGACGTGTAAAGCCTTCGTTTGTTGCTGCAGAATGCACTTTACACGATGTGTGCTAAATTAATGCATGCCGTGTAACTTTCTAGAAACTTTCGGTCTTCTCGACGCTCCCAGGTGCACGATGTGTTGGAGAAAACATGTCGTGTGTTTGTTTCATTCTGCACTTTCTGGAAACTTGCATGTCATCCCAAGGATGAACATGTCATGCGTTTGTCACTCTGGCTGAACGCATGGCCCTCGGGAATCTCGCACGTCGTGTCTTAATTCAGACACGCCATGCGAGATGCTATTTCAGTAGAAATCAATTCTGAATAGTTGGTTGTACATGGGGAAGTCCCAATGATGTGAAATTTGAGTCAGACAATCCCCAAATTAGCCTTTTTAGAACATCTCTACAATGCACATCATGTGATAAGTTATGTAATAAAAATATGGCAAGATTAATATGAAAGGAGGCTAAGTGAGACCAAAATGAACCAAATTTGTGTGTGATATCATGTGAAAAGATGATGTGGAAAACACACAACACCTATTTTTGGGATAACATCTCTAACTTCTTGGTCTTCCTTAATTGGGGGTTACCGAGAAGCGGAGTCGTTATACATAATACATTCAGTCGAGTTATGTTTATAGAAACTCGAGCGGTAGCACTGTACAGAAAAGTGTTTCTACTTGCTGTGGAGTTGCAACAATCACAAATATATTCGTTGAAGCCACAAAATGGCTAGTTTTTGTTCTTAAGTGTTTCCAAAGGCTTATAGGCATCCCCAATTATAAATAGGACCCCTTGGGCTTCATCCCTTGGTTAGAAAAGCACTATGAAGGTCCCTATTATATAGTTTAGTGATCCTACAACCTCCTCTCTCTCTAAGCTTGATCACTTGCTACATCCATTAGAGTGAGTAGGAGATTTGTAAGAGAGATCGTCCTACATGTATATCTTGTGAGGCTCTCACTTCCACCACCTCCCTATCTCTCTTTACAACCATGAAGATGAATGTTCTCTTTCTTGGCTAAGAGAGGTGAAGAAGAACAAGGGAAGGAGTCCCTTGGTGAAGATCAAGGCTGAAGACTTGAAGCAAGAGTGGGTAAGCCCTTGGTGAGGAAGAAGACTCCTTGCTCAAGTGGGTAAGTCCTTGGTGGAAGCTTCTCCGAATGAAGGTGTAATGACCACATTTGTGCTTAATTGGTAAACTATGGTTTACCTGAATGATTACATGCTTGATTAGATTGAACATCGTTTAGACTTGATTAATGATAGTTGATCAATTGTGATGTTTCAAACCTAAGAAGAAACTCTAACTATGATTTTAGTTTGAAGAATTAGGGTTTGAGAAATGTAAGCCCTAATCGGCAAAATAGGGTTTTGATAGTACATGAATATGGAATTTGATCAGGATAGTAGTGTAGTAAATGATTTTTCATATTTTCTACAAATTTTTATTTAATTAAATTTTGGATATGATATTGATAACTCAATCATGCATATTGGAGAAAAATTTCAGAATATTTGAGTGTTCTTTGAATGTGGTTCTCGGTCGAACTGTACTTCGACCAAAATGATGACAGAGTGCTTTTTAGTAGTATAGTGTTTTATTTTTATTTATCTATTGGTAACTCCAAATGATCTGAAATTTTAAGTGGAGATCTAAAACTCAATAATAAACAATATGTAAAATTTTCATAATTTTTGGATGCATTTAGACCTTATCAGTAGATGAATTGCAGTATTATTTTTATGAGTGAAAATTCAACTGAAATAAGAGAAAGTATAGTGAGGGGTCAATGTGTAATTGACCCAAGAAACTCAATTGCTCTATATGGTCAACCTAACACACAAGGATCTCTCATAATTCGTGATTCAATCCAGAGAAACAAAATCCTAGAGAGAGAGAGAGTTAGGGTTTGAGAGGAGAAAGTGATGGAGATGCTGACCTAGGGTTTTGTGGTCCGAGGAATGATGAAATCATGTAAGTTTAGCTTCTTCGGATATAGTTTCATTGTGAATCTTATCTCAGATTTCAAGATTCCATCCCTCCCATGATTGGATTCGAAATCATATCAAATCAAGTCCTTTTCTCACTCTTTCTCTCCTAATCTTCAATTCTAGGGTTTCTGAGTTGAAAGGAAGAAGAAAGTGGCGATTGCTAGGGTTTTGACGTGGATTCGAAATTTTCAGATATGCAATACATTTTAAAGTAGTTTTACAACTTAGGGTGAGTGGGTAAAATAATATTTTAGTCAATTCTACTTAACTAGATGGTTTTAATTTATATTCTCGATTTCTCCCTAGATGACAATAAATGAAAAAAATTGTTCTTGAATTTAGTTTATAGAATACTTCAATTCATGTTCCAACTATGATCTGAAAACATTTATATGATGACATGGATATATATATCCATGTATCTTGAATACTACAAAATTAATAAGTTTATTGATAATCTTCTGAAGATCTGAAATTTCAAGTTATTCGGGTGCTTGAACAAAATTATAGCTGAAATTTAGATTTATGTTTATATGATCTTATTTATGTTCCTAGTGCATATAATTCTACATGTTTGATCTCTTTGATTTGATAGATGGACAAATAGAGTTTCTTATTTTCACAATACATATCCTGTGAATAGTAAGTAATCAAGGATGGAAACCCAATCTAGTATGCTTTTACAAGTATACATATCTAATTTAGTAGTAAATGGCTGATTGAAATGATTCATGTGATATTGTGGGATTTTATCTGAATATTATCTTATATGCATATATGCTTTGTTTATGAGATTCAAATTTTCTAACTCAAATACTTATCATGAAATGCATATGTTGTTATGCTATTGCAAGTAGAGATATGACATACCCTAGATAGGTATGTTATCGATGTTGTGTATAAATGTGAGAAATGTTGAATGAGAATATTTATTTAGTAGACATGATAAATGTTTGAATATATGAGAAGTTCTATATGTGCATGAGCAAGGAGAAACCCTAAGAAAGGGGTAAACAATATGTTAAGCGTTTAGTTCAGTATTATCAGTGTATTAAGAAGTTCATTTGCATGATTCTTGTGCATAAAGTGCCAAGTTGACATGTATTCTATTTATTTGGGAATTTTAGTCTGCCTGTATGTATAGTATGATGATTACTCAAAATATCACAGTATTTTGAATATAATGCTCTGCCAAGTTTAGAATGATATACATGTCATATTATAAATTTCAAATAAATAGACGTGGTACCATAGAGATACCAGAGTCAAGTATAAGTAAGGAAAAGATATAATATAGTAAAATCTTTCCAAGAATAATAAAATAATAGAGTTAGGGGCCCTGAACACCATAGATTCCCTATGAGAGGTCTGCGTTGTAGGGATGAAACGACCTAACCCTGACATTGTCCAGTATATGGGGGTCAGATCGTACTAACAGGTGGTACGGGGGACGAAGCCCTTGTGGAAGTCTCCTTAAAAATACAGTATGTAGTGTCCAACATCAACCAG
Organism: Alisma plantago-aquatica; assembly: GCA_963693085.1. Classification (NCBI taxonomy): domain Eukaryota; kingdom Viridiplantae; phylum Streptophyta; class Magnoliopsida; order Alismatales; family Alismataceae; genus Alisma; species Alisma plantago-aquatica. The sequence continues at coordinate 185,922,412 of OY856409.1, forward strand.
AGATCCTGGTGGCATTAGAGTACAGAAAAGCCAATAGGTAGCTTGACTCTCTGCCTGTGTGCTCAGGTTAGAGGAGGAGTCCAGTTTTTACGGCATAATAGGTGTGCTGAGGCCAGAGAGCCATTTTCCTATTACAGACCAGTGACGTTGTCAGACTTAGCATTCTCAGGTGTGTCAGTTAAGTCTTGTATGGTGAGATCGTATTTCGTTACGATTCTTCATATGTAGAATACACTGCATATGATCAAGGCATAAGCTAAAATATTATAATATAAGTTTAAAGAGTTTCTTATATGTAAGATGAGTTAAGAAAGATTTGATTTTAGTTTCACAACAGTTGTTTTCTTTAAATGTAATATTGAATATAGTGAGGATTATATTTCCATACTTGTTTATTTCTAATGATGTAGGCTTCAATGTTATTAGTAAGTTTTTGAATATCTAGTATGTTAATTTGAAATTACTATCTTATTTTATTTCAATTATCCATGAATGATAAATGTCTGATTCAGTACTTTAGACTACATTATTTCTTTACTCATTCACAGAGTGAGTAGGCCCACCCCTCTACTCAAAAATTTTAGGGAAACCACGTGGACTTAAAGAAGGTCAAAGCATCAAAGTAGATCTACCACATGAGTTAAGTATGATATTAGTTAAGTTTAGTCAGTCCATGTCACTCTAGGTCCTAGTATAGATGTGAGAGAGTTGTAAGTGATGTTTTATATCTTTGTTTCCTTAATAATAGAGTATGTATCTGATTATCATGTCATATGCATATGGAAGTGTGAGAAATAGAATGAATGTATGGATGTGTATCATTTATGTTGAGATCATATTAAAGTAATCATAGTTTGATACTCTTGTAAAGTTTTTTATGTGATTGGATGCGAGAAAACAAAGAGTTTGAAAAAGAAGAAAAAGTTAAGGGTGATCTTTGTATTACGTTAAATCCTCAATTTATGCCCTAATCTCATGATTAGTGGTAATTGTGAGATTGGGGTGTAACAACTTGGTATCAGAGGTTAGGTTGAGTCATCAGGGACCATTAGGATAGAAAGTAAGAGTTATAAGTGTGGTAGATAGGAGATGATGTGTCTATAGCTCTGGGAGGTCTGAGTATTTTGATACCCTAACCCATTATCCGAATACTTAGGTTGACCAGTATCAAGCTACTCTGTCTATTCTTCTCTGAATGCCCTAGCCAGGCATGCAGTGGAAGGATGGGCTAGAGAGAAACCCTAGAAATATTAGGGTTAGAAGACAAAAAAGAAATAAATGGATTGAGCATAAGAATAGAATGTGATGCAACTCTTATTTTATATTGTTGCTATGATTGGAAATCAATAGAAATGCACTTATATGTATGAATTCAGATTATCAGTTTGTAGAATATATATGGTTCTTTATTATTGTTGTGTATCATGAAGTGATTCAGTTATTGTTTATATTCTTTGTATCAAGTAGACCAGAAGTTATGTTTGAATGATTTTTCCCTAAGTGGATATTCTTTCCACATGTTTGAGATTAATAGGAGTCGGTTAATCTTGAGTAGCTCTTGGCTTCAGGACTGCAGGTTTGGCCTGGTTCGGCTGACAGGATGCATTACTGGGATCTAATGACTCCTATTGAAAATATAATAAGAGTAGACTATAGATAAATTAGACCGACATCATAGTGAGAATGTTCAAAAACTAATATGTTGAAACATATGGGAAATATTAGAATAGCTAAGAATCAGTTAGAACTGATATCTGAGATCCAACTTTGGGGCCTCATATGAGAAACCCTTCATTGGGAATAAAGGAACACGACATAAGGTTCAGATTAAGTTTAATTATTAGTATTATATGAACTCTAAATATGAAATATGGAAAAGATATGAGAAAAGTATGTAAGGGCCAAGATAGTAAGATTCAATCATGAGGAATGGATTATATAACCGAGTATAATGTTTTTATGTACTCAAAAGTGAAGGGAAAATAGAAGAAAAGAGTTAAGTAGACAATAAGTACATATAAGTGAAGAGTCTTTAGAAGAGTTAAAGTAAAGAGAATTGGATGAACATGTAAATCATAAGACTAGAATAACAAACTTAGTTGAAACAAAGAGAAATGTTAGAAATAATGACCTTGATTAAGGAATGAGGGTTATGATATAATTGAGAGCATGGAATGTATACCTTTATTGCAAAGTTAATACATTCATCCTTACTACCTTTGGATTCCAAGTCTCTATAGAACAACAAACTAATTTCTAAAAGAAGAACAAAAGTGTGGCTAAATAAATGAATAAGTCATACAAAGGTAGACTATATTCAGAAAGGAAAAACTTGATTGAAAGAGAAACTAAGTTTGACCCATGCATGAGCCGTTTGATTTAAAATGAAGGATATGTAATGTATTAAACATGAGATGAAACTAGTAGAGAGATTATTGATTTAGAATATCAACTTCACATTAGTAGAAGGATAAAAGGAAATATATGCAACATGGTATACATGATCATACACATAAAAGAAGCAACTTGATCACAAGAGAAAACTAGAAGTTAAAGATGACATGTGGAAGAATAGTATATGGTAAGGGGATTATGGAAAGTAAAGAAGGTTTTGAAACATAATGGAGTAATATAGATTATAAAAGAAAGAGGTTGTGAGATTCAAGAAAGTGCTAATTAGTCAAGTATCCTTGTTGATAATTAATTAAGCCTACATATGAGAAATGTATTATTGAATGTTTGAAGATAAGAATTCTAAGTCTCAAAATCATCTTCTCTTTCATATCTTCCTTAATGAGAGCAATAAGTGATAAGAAAATGAATCATATATGATGCATAACCACCGTGGTAGAGACATTTAGTGAATGTAATAATGACACACAATATGATTATGAAACCCTTGTAGGGTAATTGATAATGTAATCTATCTGAATGGCCAAGTAAGAGAAAGGAAATTCAATTGATAAGATAAAAAAGACTTTAGTAAAACTTGTGAGATCCAAAGTTTGAATTTCAAATTAAGGAATCAAAGTCACATCACAATAACGTCATGCTATTGATAAGGACCAATCCCTAGAATGTTTAGAGTTGTAGTAGTTCAAGGGATGTCACTAGTGATTTTTCCTAGAATACTAGCATCTCTATAAAATAAGATTATGAGATTTACACTATGAGAAGTAAACTAGCAATGATAGTAATCTAGGGTTTAAAGGTAGCTAATCTAAAAGATAGATAAGCAATATGGAAATGATTTGGAGCAAAGGATAAGAAATAGATTTGAAATATAAGAGGTGTGTTTTGAAAAAAAGGAGAAATACAATATGAGTGAAGTGCGATATGAGATAAATTCTTACAGTGATAGCAAGAATGATGAATAATCTATTTGTACCTTGTATGTTTTAATTTTAGGAATGTTTAATCTACATGATTAAAATGAGAAGAATAAATAGCAAAAAGTAAGTAGTAGTGAATGAGGAGAGAGATAAGAGAAAACAATGGCTTTTAGTAATATGTGAATTTATTTTTATAAGTATAATTTGTTGAAGGTATATTAAAGGATGTAAAATTGGTTCTACGTATGATTTCAGTGTACATGTGCAAGCAATATTTTAATTAAAGGTGTTTGATAGTTGTAGTCATTCATACCAGTAATCCATCTTAGTATTGTGCAATTGTGGTATTGTGATATGGGTTGAATGATGATGGAACAAATCGAGGGTTAATCTAATTAAGGTAGTCTCACCTATTCAGTCATATGAATAGAAGGGATGATAACCATATTGTATTGATATGTAACCCTAATGAGGTATAACTTGTTATACCTAGCTTTAATATAACTAAGTGATGGTAATTGGGTATGAATAGTCCTTCAATGAATAATACAATCATGGAATACTTTTTTACTATTGTTGAAAGCCTAATATGCTATAACCTGATGGTTACACCTTGAATTATGTGTGGTTCATACTTGAGAATAATATGAAATGTGATGGTAATGCTTCACCTTATGCATCCATGATGCAATGGGGATGACATGAGTAGTATTGTACAATTGTTGTTGAATCTAGTCTTCCAACTCAAGACTGCTTTGCTATTTGAGTAGAACAACAGTAAAATTCAAAACAACATGGTGAACTCTCTTTTGTGACTTAGAGGTAACACAGAACAATAGTACATATTGAGCCGTATGAATTGAGATATTTGGATCTGATTATCAATGTTGAGGTAACATGTCAAGAGTATGAAAATATTGAAATGGTTGTTTCTCTCTCTATCCTATGATTGATTGTGGCATAGATAATTCGTTGGATATCATTCAGAACTATTTTAGACATGTTGTGATTAGAAAAGAAATAAAGGACTTAATGTTGAAAACTGCATTCAAGTATGAAACACAAGAATATAATGACATGTAAGATTTCAGAAGTTTAAAATAAACCTTGAAAGTACTTTTCTTGCATATTTATGTTTCAGGGATGAAACCTTTTTAAGGGGGTGAGAATTGTAATGACCACATTTGTACTTAATTGGTAAACTAAGGTTTACCTGAATGATTACATGCTTGATTAGATTGAAGATCGTTTTAGACTTGATTAATGATAGTAGATCAATTGTGATGTTTCAAACCTAAGAAGAAACTCTAACTATGATTTTAGTCTAAAGAATTAGGGTTTGAGAAATGTAAACCCTAATCGGAAAAAATTAGGGTTTTGATAGTACATGAATATGGAATTTGATCGGGATAGCAGTGTGGTAAATGACTTTTCATATTTTCTACAAATTTTTTATTTAATTGAATTTTGGATATGATATGGATAACTCAATCATGCATATTTGAGAAAAATTTCAGAATATTTATGTGTTCTTTGATTGTGGTTCTCGGTCAAACTACACTTTGACCAAAATGCTGATAGAGTGCTTTTCATAGTGTAGTGTTTTATTTTTATTTATTTATTGGTAACTCCAAATATATGAAATTTTAACTAGAGATCTAAAACTCAATCATAAACAATATGTAAAATTTTCATAATTTTTGGATGCATTTAGACCTTATTAGTAGATGAATTACAATATTATTTTTATGAGTGAAAATTCAACTGAAATAAGAGAAAGTATAGTGAGGGGTCAATGTGCAATTGACCCAAGCAGCTCAATTGCTCTATATTGTCAACCTAACACACACGGAGCTCTCATAATTTGTGATTCAATCCAGAGAAACAAAAGCCTAGAGAGAGAGGGAGAGTTAGGGTTTAAGAGGAGAAAGTGATGAAGATGCTGACCTAGGGTTTTGCGGTCCGAGGAATGATGAAATCATGTAAGTTTAGCTTCTTCAGATATGGTTTCATTGTGAATGTTCTCTTAGATTTCAAGATTCCATACCTCCCCTGATTGGATTTGAAATCCTATCAAATCAAGTCCTTTTCTCACTCTTTCTCTCCTAATCTTCAATTCTAGGGTTTCTGAGTTGAAAGGAAGAAGAAAGTGGCGATTTCCAGGGTTTTGATATGGATTTGAGATTTTTAGAAATGGGATATTTTTTAAAGCTATTTTACAGCTTAGGGTGAGTGGGTAAAAGAATATTTCAGTCAACTGTACTTAATTAGATGGTTTTAATTTATATTCTTGATTTCTCCCTAGATGATAATAAATGAAAAGAACTATTCTTGAATTCAGTTTATAGAATAGTTCAATTCATGTTCCAACTATGATCGGAAAATGTTTATATGATGACATGGATATAGATATCCATGTATCTTGAATACTACAAAATTAAGAAGTTTATTGAGAATATTCTGAAGATCTGAATTTTCAAGTTATTCGAGTGCTTGAACAACATTATAGCTGAAATTTGGATTTATGTTTATATGATCTTATTTATTTTCCTAGTGCATATAATTCTACATGTTTGATCTCTTAGATTTGATATATGGACAATTAGAGTTTCTGATATTCATAATACATATCCTGTGAATAGAAAGTAATCATGGATGGAAACCTAATCTTGTATGCTTTTACAAGTATACATATCTAATTTAGTAGTAAATGGCTGATTGAAATGATTCAAAGTGATATTGTGGGATTTTATATGAATATTACCTTATATGCATATATGCTTTGTTTATGAGATTCGAATTTTCTAACTCAAATACTTATCATGAAATGCATATGTTGTTATGCTATTGCAAGTGGAGATATGACATACCCTAGATAGGTATGTTATCGATGCCATGCATAAATGTGAGAAATGTTGAATGAGAATATTTATATTAGTAGACAAGGTATATGTTTTAATGTATGAGAAGTGCTAAATGTGCATGAGTAAGGAGAAACCCTAAGAAAGGGGTAAACAATATGTTAAGCATTTTGTTCAGTATTATCAATGTATTAAGAAGTTCATTTTCATGATTCTAGTGCATAAAGTGCCAAGTTGACATGTATTCTATTTATTTAAGAATTTTAATCTTCCTATATTTATAGTATGATGATTACTCAGAATATCACAATATTTTGAATGCACTGCTCTGCCAAGTTTAGAATGATATACATGTTGTATTATAAATTTCAAATAAATAGACATGGTACCATAGAGATACCAGAGTCAAGTATAAATAAGGAAAAGATACAATATAGTAAAAATTTTCCAAGAATAATAAAATAATAGACTTAGGGGCCCTAAACACGGTGGATTCCTTATGAGAGGTCTGCGTCGTAGGGATGAAATGACCTAACCCTGGCAGTGTCCAATATATGGGGGTCAGATCGTACTAACATGTGGTACGGGGGATGAAGCCCTAGTGGAAGTCTCCTTAAAAATTTAGTATGTAGTTTCCAACATCAACCAAAGATCCTGGTGGCACTAGAGTACAGAAAAGCCAATAGGTGGCTTGACTCTCCGTCTATGTGCTCAGGTTAGAGAAGGAGTCCAGTTTTTATGGCATAATAGGTGTGCCAAGGCCAGAGAGCCATTTTCCTGTTGCAGACCAGTGACATTGTCAGACTTAGCATTCCCGGGTGTGTCAGCTAAGTCTTGTATGGTGAGATCATATTTCGTTACGATTCACTAAGCATGTAAGTGATGTTTTGTATCTTTGTGAGATCATATTTTGTTACGATTCAGCTAAGTCTTGTATGGTGAGATCATATAGATGTGAGAGAGTTGTAAGTGATGTTTTGTATATTTGTTTCCTTAATAATAGAGTATGTATCTGATTATCATGTCATATGTATATGGAAGTGTGAGAAATAGAATGAATGTATGGATGTGTATCATTTATGTTGAGATAATATTAAAGTAATCAACGTTTGATTCTCTTGTAAAGTTTTTTATGTGATTGGATATGAGAAAACAAAGAGTTTGAAATAGAAGAAAAAGTTAAGGGTGATCTTTGTATTATGTTAAATCCTCAATTTATGACCTAATCTCATGATTAGTGGTAATTGTGAGATCGGGGGTGTAATAGAAGGTGAAGTCAAAGGCTGAAGATCCAAGAAGAGTGGGTAATTTCTAGAAGGCTAAAGACTTGTGCAAGAGTGGGTAAGTCCTTGGAGAAGGTCGAAGACTCGTTGCAAAGTGGGTAAGTCCTTGGTAAGGTGGAAGACTCTTTGTATTAGATAGGTAAGTCCTTTGGTGGGTCATGCATTGTAAGTCTTATATATGAATATAAGAGTGCAATCGTTAAGAAATCCTAGAGGTTGACCTCTCTAGGTAGTGGACTGACATGCTCCTAGTTTGGAGTGTGGAACCACTCTACCTAGCTTGTCAAATGGTGCTTGTTCAATCTCTCTCTCCTTTTCTATGTATGTTTTAGTTGCACTCAAACTTCCAATTCAGCAACCTTATTTTGTGATATAACTTGAAGGTCTAATGAATTTTGTTTAAGTGCATTTAGATCTATTCACCCCCCACTAGAGAATCCAATCACCTATCGAGGATCTAATAGTAGTAAGAGTAACATTTATCACTGAGTAGTTGGAAGATTGGTTAAACTAAATTGTTGCTAAAAGCAACAAATATTAAAGAGGTAAATAATAGGAAATAAAGAGCACCAGGGCATGGGGTTTTGCTACTCGGGGTTGCATAATTATCCTAACAAGATCCCACTCTCCAATTGTCATTCCTAAATTGAGGTTTAGTTGTTGCACCCTCACGGGATACATGTCATCACCTAGTATAAACTCCCTTTTAACCGGCCATCATCGGCACCCAAGTTCCATGTCTATACTACTGAACTCCTTTACTTACGACCGACCATCCTCGACACGCAGCAGATCAAAGTCCAAACACCTCACTATCCCTTACTAAAAACTCAGGGAGATAATAAGATTATTCTAGTGTTCTAATCACCCTCACAACAACCTACATATCCATGATTATAACATATATGCAAAACAACTCATCAATTTGCAAAGTAAGGCATCAAGCATAATGACACTTTATTTAGAAACTATATTTTCAAGTTTAGATACAAGCTAAGATAAATATAGGTGATCAGGTCTAGTTCCCTTGCCCCAGCAAAAGGCATCTACTCACTCATGGTGAGGGACAACAACAAAGACATAATAGGAATAATGGAGAAGGCCATGGCGCCTGGTGAAGGAAGTCCAATCTCTTTGCTGTGACCTCCACCTCCTTGCTGCTCGCTAGGGTTAGCGCTATAAAAATGTGGCTTCTAATCACCAATCAGAGACCCCTTTTGATGGACGATAAGGGTTCCCTTTTATAGATCCATTCCCCACCTATGAAACCCTAAACCTGAATGTTTTTAGTCGAAGGCATCTTATTGCATGGCCCGTACTCGGTCCAATAGGTGACTCACGTGAGTTACTCAATTTGGACCTCACATCTGGTTCTCTGGATGACCAATATGGAGTGAACCAGAATGGACTAGATGCTGGGATCGCGTGCCATGTCAATGAAATCAGGAGGACTCCAGGCGAAGAGAGGCTTAAGTTGGGTGAATGGTAGAACCGATCGCTCCACAAGATGGTTGGAAGGTGATCAAAAGGAAAGATTTTGGGCCTTCCTTCCCTTGAGGCATAGAATCGTGTGGTCTTAGTCATCCATTTGGGCATTATTACGCAACCTTGGCTGATTCTACACAAAATATATATATATATAATGCATTAATATTGATAAAAGGAAATATAATTGCATTGAAGTGAATATAAAGCTAGAACTAGGAAATAGAAACACAACAGCCCCTAAAAATAGAGTAAAACAACATGTAAAAATGGGTATAAATACATTCATTGTTGTTCCTCTCTTTGATGGGTAGAACTTGCTCGAGTTCTCACATTACCACAACTACGAGAAGACAACAATTGTCAGATCTTATTGTTGTATCTCTAGAAGGCCCAAAATGCCCCTCTATTTATAGGAGGGCTAGGGTTAGGGATTCAAGTCTAAGTGGGAGTTGGAGAGACAAAATTTCATGAATTTCTTAGAACCAACAATTAGAAAAATGATCGGTTCAATAGTGAACTGCATGTGAGCCAATCGGTTCAACCCTTGAACCAATTATTTTATAATATTTCCCAATCGCAATTGTATTGGTAGTTAATGTTCGATTAATTCACATCATAACATCAACACCAATACTTTATCCAATCAAATTGATCAACCAAATGGTCGTTTTGCAACCTGAACTGGTCAGTTCGTGGACTTGAGCCGATCGGTTCACTTTCTTAATCGTCTGTCTCATGGTCCTAATTGCCAATTACTATTTGATTGACCTGACACTTGAATTGATCCGTTCAACACTTGAACCAATCTGTTCACAGTCCATTCAGTCAATTTTCAGTCATTGTTACTTTACATTGAATATGTAACACTTTAGTAATCAAGTTTAAACTACATTTATGAATAAACTCCTATTCGAAGTGTACACCATGTGTGTGACCCTATAGGTTCCAAGTTACGTTGACAATGAATGTCCATAACTGATTTATGACATCACAAACAACGAGTGGTATATATCATGACATCATTGCTACCCATGTAATTTGGAAAGTCAGAGAACAACTTCAATCAACAATCTATGATTTTTGTTGTAGTGATTATATAGTTCCTTTACCTCTATTATCCAGATTGAACTCAAGGCATGGATATGCCATCCTCTTTAACACTCAATCCATGTTCCTTGAACTAGAGCAAATTGTATGAGATATGTGTAAGCTCAATATCACATACTGACTCACACCGGCATGACCATCCATTTCTTAGTCTTGCTTATCAAGTGGCCAGGATATCACACTTCTATAGGAGGGACAATTCCCATATACATTACTCACAATCATCCCCATGTGTCATAATGCACCCGAGTATCACCTTTATGGAACCTTATTCAAGGTCACACTGGATGATGTCAAAGTACATCGAACAACATTTAATGACAGTAGTGACTTTAGGTCTAAGAACCAAAATCACCACCACCACTGTGAGAGATGACTTTGACTACCAATCATGGTTTCCACGTGTCACTCTCAAGGTGGGTCTATTTGATACATGGTTCTCTAACAAGTATCTATGTGTTTGGTTTGATACCACATATCATGATGAATGAGATTTTTCCATCAACCAACACACACTCTAGTTTCATGTGTTATTGTTGTCTATTAACCTTCCACAATAACATTTGACTAGGGACATAACAAGAATGTATATGATCTTGGCATCTGTATGATCCCATTGTTTATGTCCTCAACTCAAAGACATAAGTCATTGAGTAATATCATTTTTTAAACATTTATCGTGTTACATCATTATCTCATAACTAGATAAAATAGAATAAATTGGAAGATTTCATTTATTATTAATCAAATCACTTACAAGATATGCCATTACAATCATCATATGGTTGGCTCTCTAGGCATAAATACCAACAATTTAGTCATAGGATCTCATCATTACAAAGTTCTATCAAATTTTTATTCAACCAAGCATAAGGAAATAACTCCACAATATCTATCAAGAATACACTAGTATTGTGAGATTGACCTGCAATGTCCTCCTTAATATTGATCATCAAAGTCGACCCTTCTTCTAAGTCACTTAGCCATAGTGCCAACCCCCTGCATTTAGGACCTAGAGAGTCAAATAGGCCCTTTGCAATCCAAGCAGATTTTTTTTGAAGTTAAACATACAAATTTCATTATGGAGTAGCCATACGTCATCTACATGAGGAGAAAAACAAACTAAAAGACCACATAGAGATCAAGAACATATACAAAGAACCACAAAAACTCATGTCGGAATCTAATAAGGAGAATGATGTATATATCCCCGTTCTCCTTCGCTGGCTAACACAACTTTCTATGAGGAATACCTTCAACCTGAGTATGTATATGTGGTAGAGTACCTGTACCAAATTGGTGTTCCAAAAGGATATTTTTCCTGCACTTGCTGCCATACAAACTCCACAATAAAATTGACCGAGAAAGAAAAATCTACCATGAGAAGAGAAAGAAGCGTCGATTAACAGTGAGATAGACAAAATAAGAGAACAATCTAGCCTACATAGAAAGCCAGTAAAAGAGAAAGGGGATCGAAAATGCATTGCAGCCGGGCTCAATGACAGGGAGGAAGAAGATTGTTGCCTCCAAAGACACCACACCCACACACCTCCCGAAGAAGAGACCCTACTGATGACAGGAGAGAAGAGGCCGAGGGGGAGCGGGGCACCACTTTCCAACAGCCAAACCCCCTCCCCCCAGCCAGCCACTTGTGGAGGAATGAACCCTAGCGGTGCTAGGGTGAGAGAGCGGGGAGTTTCCCATTCTCCGAGTGTTGTTTTCTTGTTATGAAAGTTTTCTTACAATCCAAGAAGGTAATTGAATATCTAGAGGAGGAAGTAGACGATGAATTGTAGGGGGTTTCTTAAGTGTTATGATCTACAAAGATATATTCTCATATCAATTGCCAATTATATACACAAGCAGAAAGAAAGTAATCATAAATGCAAACGCAATGAAAATTTAGCATACATCAATATAGATAACTCCCACTTTGGACCACACTACCTTTTGCTTCACCTATCGTCTTGTGCTCGTAGTGGTCATGTAGCAGTGGCATTTATTTGCAAGAGACATAGACAAGCTTGATAGACACATGAACCACACTGACTGGTGTTAGAAAACCATGTATCATGTCTACAAGAAGGGACGGGTAAGCATTGCCCAGTGCAATGACATAGTGTTCTAGTAAAAACAACATGACTTCAACCCAAATTTGTATATAGTTTTATATATACCTAAACACAAACATATTATAAATTCACCTAAAAGATTATTCATTAAAAAAGACTTACACTGGGTGTACCAGTTGACGAATCCATGAGATTACTCCCAACCACCTCTGTCATAGGGGGGTTCACCTCATATGAAGAGTGGGGAAAAACAAGTTTTGTATAAGGAGGTTGAGACTGAGAAGTCTGATACTATCACATTGCATCATCTATTCACTTTACAAATGTCTTAGACTTGCTCTTGTGACCAGATCCCTTTCTTGACAGATTTACACTTCTATGATGACCTAAAAAGGATCTTATACCGACACCAGCCCCAGAGGTCCTAACACTCCAGGATTCTCTAGAGTATCCAAAGAAAATGTCAATTCATGCCTTTGTCCCTCATGGATAAACTTGCCTTCTTTTGTTTACTTGTAGAGTTCCTACTAATCATCACCAATATTAATTGGTCAGTAACATATAAAAATCAATGTTAAAAATAAAAATGCACTCTAAGAGTTGAATTCCCCATTTTAGAGTCACCTCATCGATTGAGGGGTTGGGTATTTCTACAAATAGATTTGTCTTCACACTTATCCGCTCCTCATGGCAAAGTAAAGGTGCAGGAGTAGTAGAAGACTCAGCAGACCCAGGAGTAGGTTGCTTAGAAGAAGATACTTCTAATCTCTATTGGAAATGCCTTGTGTAGCCACCTGGACCCAAGTTTTGTTTATGCATATTATTTGGATGCCTTTCTTTTTTATCATCATGTAAAGGTTGATTAATCTAAATCATATGTTAATTTATGTAATACATTGAACTCATAAGAATGCATTTTAAATGAGGAGGCTTAATACCTTGAATTCATTTGTTTGTCTTGAAGCAACAAATGCTTCCCACACCTTCGGATCAAGATAGGACCGTTGCTCACTGGTGGACTTCTTATTCATATTGCTCGTTATGTATTCTCTTGTCAGATTTATCTCATAATTCCTTAATATCCCCCAAATTGCATCACTTTTTTATGATGCACTTTTTCATCAAGGTCAAAGATGCTCTGCAAGATTTCATACACTTAATGGCATATTCTTATAAACGGAATTGTGAATATCTTTAAAAATTATAATATCTTACACACATGTCCTTCCATATGTAGTCTTCATGGAAGGATCAACTTTATACCTAGATTCTATTATTATATTCACTTTTCTCTGAGTAATAACCCTTGATATTGTGTGAAAGTATTGTAATTATTCCATATAGGATTTCCTACATCATCAAAGTCAACAACTAGATCTAGTCCTTTAGCCCTTTGCACTACTAACTTGTTCATCAAGGTGATGCCTCTTTTATGTGCACAATCATGTTGTTCCTCTACAAAGGCAGCACGATTCTCATGGTGCACATCCTCAGGATGCTCATCCTAAAATTGTCAAGAAACACATATACATGATAGAAAATGTAAAATGCACATCTATGTAATAACTATGATATAGATTGTAAAATGCACATCTACATAATATATAATACAAATTATACCAGACTCATCTTCACGGTGCACATCATCATGGTGCTCATTTTTATGCTCAGAATCCATCTAAAAAATATCATATCAAAAATATTCAAAGAATGAAGTATAAGTGATAAAGAATATAAAATGTACTTGTAGAAAATGAAACTTATATAACTATAACAATAATGTAAAATGCACATATAGCATTAAAAAAAAACATGTATCTAGTATAGGTTGGATCCTTGATAAATTAATATTCAATATGTGTGATCTCCACATATATATAAATCAAGAGTTAGGTTCAATATTTGGTGTTGGCAAGCCAAATGAGAATGGACTAGAGTCATCATACTTATCATAGTACTCTTTTTCATGTATAGGATTTGTAATGAACTACCTTTTCCATGAAGAATGACCGACCATTTATCATTTGCAAGATCATCGATGTAGAATACTTGTTTTTGTCTGATGCCAATATGAATGGTTCACCCCTCTTGTCATTTCTTTCAAAATTTACTAATGTGAAACCCAATTCATCCACTACAAGATTTGGTTTTATTAACCTACTTACACCTAAAGACAGGAGCTCTAAAATCTGTATACTCAAAGTCCAATGTGTCTTGAATGACATCATAATAAGATAGTTTAGCTTCACCTGGGCTCTTATCCTTTGCACTAAAAAAATATAATAAAGAAGAATTTGAATGACACTCTTATCATCTTGACGTATTGTGTAATATGAAGATCCATTTATCTCAAACCCCTCATAATACATAACATTATATTCATTTTTGGTTTAAAGGCGATTCGTTTGATATTTTAGCAGCGTTATTTGGTGTTTTAGATAGTTGACAGAAGAATTTATATTCAAAGCACCCAATAAATGTTCTATTATGCTCTCTATAAAGATAATTAAACTTCATCAAGGATATTTTATCTTGATAAAATTGGTATGTTTGGTGATATAAATACCCACTTCATTTATATTTATGTAAAATATACAAGTGTGCTTGTTCACACATCTCATGACCAATGTTAACCTAAAGTCCCTTTTCTAGAATAGAAAGCAATATTCTTGTTGTTGGCATGAGCGTCATTACAACTCAGAAAGTCATTGCAAAAGTTTGTAACCTCTCTAGCCACATAATACTCACTAATACTCCTTTTAGGTAGATAATGATTTCAAACATCACTTTTAAAAACACTTATGAATTGTTCAAAATGATATATCCAATGCAAGAAAACAAGACCCACCATTTTCACTTCCCTAGTCAATTGGATAACAAGATGTACCATTATATCAAAGAATGAAAGGGGAAAATAGAGGAAAATACAACTCAAGTTGGAAAAGAGTCATGACCACTTCTCCTTGAAACTTATCAAGAGTCTCAAGATCAATAAATTTTCTACATAGTGCATTGAAGAAGAAACAAACCCTAATATAACTATGAGCAATATTTGTTGCATTAGTGTGTGACAATCATGAGATTTAAGACCTATCAACTTCAAATTCTTCATTGATATCAATCTACCAATATTTGAAGAGTATCCCTGTGGTACCTTAACATTAAGAAAGCACTCATAAAAAGTTCTCATCTCATGTCTGGACAACATGTAATAAGCAGGAGGTATATATATATTTTTCAGTCAATGGTAACCTTAGTTGTTAAATTTTTCCTTATACCCATTTCATGTGGGTCCATTCTGGATTTAATGTCATTTTTAGTCTTACTTTATATATATAACAGAGTACTAATGACGCTATAACATACATTTTTCTCAACATGCATGACATCGATACAATAGCTAAATGATAAAAACTCCAATAAGGAAGATCCCTGAATAGTGGCCTCTTTTGGAATAAATATTTTTCACTCCATGTGAGAATAGTGGATTTTGATCTCTTACCAAATGCATTGACAAAGTCTTTTAGTCTTTCATAAAAAACCTCCCCTGATAAAGGTTTAGGTTTACTCCATTGCTCATTTGATCCATTGAATGCTTTGTGCAACCTTAGTAAGGATGCACTTTTGGAGGAAGCCTTTGATGACCAAGAAATATGTTCTTGTCGCCATATTTTATTTTTATTGATATAATGTTCTCCTCACATATAGGGCATTCTTTGGATCCTTTTATGTTGTATCTAGTCAAATTTCCACATGTTGGAAATTCATTAACAGTGAAAAACAACATACCATGCAAATAAAATGTTTCTCTATGCAAAGCATCATATGTCATCGCACCTTCTCTCAATAGTTTCTTTAAGTCATCAATCTAAGGTTAAGAAAACATCAAAATCATTGCCATGTTGTTTGGGGTCCGATATCAACAAGGACAACATGATGTACTTATTTATCATACACAACCAAAGAGGAATGTTGTATATAACATTCATAACAAGCCAAGTAATATGTTGGTTTCATAATATCCTGTATGGATTCATCTCATTGGTACAAAGCCCAAGTCTGAGATTCCCAACTTCTTCTCTAAATTTAGGGTAAAATAAATCAATTTTCTTGCATTGTGGGAAATGTCGTAGCATCCCATAATTGTTTTTCTTTACCTCTACATGTCAAGATAAATTATGTGCATCCATGATATTAGTAAGCATTGAAACCTTGGTATTGTAGGTAGATACCACATTGCCTTGGTAGCAGAGCCAATTATGGACTTACTCAAAGTCGTCATTTCATACCTTGATGCCCCACACTTTAGCAAATCTTTCAAATCTATATAGTCCTTTTAAAATAACCCACTGTCATTCGGGCATGCATGTATCTTCTTAGCCTCCATTCCCATTGGGAAAAACTTTTTCTGTAATTTGTATGTTGAGATTGGAAGCTCGTTGCCTTCAAAAAAAAATTCTTCCATATGTGAGGCTTTCGTCCATCTATTGTTAGCCTTTAGAGTATAAAATCTCAACACAATACTCAACTATTTAAAATTAGTACAAGATAAGTATAATGGTCTCTCAACATCATACATAATGTTTTAAAATAAGGAAGGTGTGGATCAATAAGATTTACCCCACAACTATTTAGCATCACATCAACCATGTCTATCGAAATCAGTTCTTTCACATCTACATCATCGAAGACAATTTCTTCTTCAACACAAGTACTGCTATCGACATCTACTGATCTCATAATAGGAATCTCGCCACACCAATACCATTATGTATAGTCCTGTACAATCCCATTGTGTATGCCATGACTTTTGATTTCATCAACAATGTTGACTTTCAAGTTGTTACTACAATTCCTACATAGAGAATAAAACTCATCTCTAAGTTGTTTCCTATGTTCCACCGCAAATCTTAAAAATTGATTAAGACTAGTAATCAACTCTGGAGTGCACCAATTTTAAATGGACATCCATGATCCATCCATTCTAATGAGTATTGAATCAAGTATTTAGATATTAGGATTTAGAGATTAGGGTTTATCATTTAGGGTTTAGCATTTAGGATTTATAGATTAGGGTTTAAGGTTTAGGGTTTATTGATTAGAATTTAGCGTTTTGTAATGAATGTGTACCACACATCCCATTAGTGAACACCTTATCATACAAGTAAGTGTATAATGTGTACTCAATTTTCAAGAATATTTCAGTAGTAATTCCCCACTGTTCTCCAAGTACACTGATGTAGATGGGAAAATACCCACCTACATCTATAGTTAGAGAACAAACACGATAGTGCTGGAAAAACATCTTGAAAATTTAATACACAATATATACATCCCAAGTGAGATTAAGTGTTCAAGAACAGTCCCAAACTAGGGACTATCCAAGATTTACTCCTAATGAGTAAATGTTAGGTGGGTTTCTAGGTCAACAAAATACATGTCTAGATTACGATTTATAGTTTAGAATTTAGGTAAACATAACAATTTTAGTTTAACTCAAGCTAATTTAGGAAATCCATATCAGTTCAGTTTAATTAATTCTTAGATGTGACTGTTAATCCATACAACATTCAAATTGAACAATACACCAAATTATACAAGAAGTTATACATGAATTCCAACTATACAAGTATGATTTCTCCAATTTCTAAATTAAAACTACATTTACATTTCATCATTAAATGGATATCAATTTAGGTAAATTCATATCAAATTTTAACCCATATCAAATGCACTCAACAAACAACTATAAAATAATGCACTCAACCAGATAATGGAAGTATACAAAGATAAGAATGACCTTTCTTGGTAGGGCCATAGGGTGCGCTTGTAGTAGTGGAAGAGGGCACGTTCAATGGAAGCTGCAATAGGGATGGCAACAAGCAAGTAATGGACATGATGACAATAAGGAAAGTGGTAGTGCTAGAGGTGACAACAGTAGTGTGGAAGAGGCGGCAGAAATGGAAAGAAACATCAGGCGACAGTGGTAGCAACCAACAGAGGCAACAACAAGGTAGTGTGTGGTGGCGTCTCCAACCAGGACATAGGTGGCGATGGCAGTGAAGGCTACAATGGAGGTGACAACAATGTATGGAAGAAGCTAGCTCATCGTTGTCATTGTTGCCAGAGCTAGAGATCATGCACGATGAAATAGAGAATGGGGGAAAGAATGTTTTCTGGGTGTTTTTAAGTGGAACTTAGTCATCAATTGTTATAGAAAATCAATGACTAAGACTTTAGTTGTCAACTATCCAGGAAAAAATTGACATCATAGTTCAATCTATGTCATCGATTATCCACCAACAAACTAATGCCACATGCACTTATCCCTATTAAAAAATTTAACCTTGCTAAGAAATGTGTCATTGATTGTCCCTAAAAACTAAGGGCATAGTTCAATTTCTTTTTCCAGTTTTCCACCAAAAAATCGACATAATATATACTTATGCCTATTAAAAAATGCCATCCTCATTGAGACTTGTGTCAACATAACATGTACATAACCCAATTTGGGAGAAAATATTTTTCACTGGTCACTTCGCAAGAATCCTTTGTTGTCAGTTCTTTTACAAAAAAATTGACACCATAAGGTTTTTAAAGGTAAAGTTTTCTTGGTGGACATGACCTACCACGTCAGTTTTTATGAAGAACAACCGATGATAGAGACTTTTTCAAGGAAAAATTTATTTTGCGGGAAGGGATCTGTCATTAATTTTTATACAATCAGGCATTAGGCTTATATCAAAACTTTTTACTGGAAAATTGAATTTTGTGGGCTATCTTAGATGTTGGTTCTTCATAAAAAAAATTGACATTATAGTAAAAGCATACCCATATTCTTTTTTAATCGGGAAGATTTGACCAGTAGTGAAAATTGTGCTTTACTACCGATGCTATAAGTCTGTAGTCGGTTTTATGTAAAAATTGATGTTAAGAATAGTGGCATTGGAGGTTAAAAATGTACTAGTGAGTCGCTCCAGATATATTGTTTAATATGCAGTCTAGGTATATCTTTGAGAAACCAAGACAAGGTAGATAGAAGCCTCATCTCAACTACTTAGGATGCATACTACAACGGCCTTGTCCCAAGCAACATGTTGTAATTGTAGGGATAGGAAGAAAGCAGATGGAAACTCATCACACTAGGCTAGACTTCATGCTACACCGACCCTGCTTGAAGTGATGTACTTTAGGGCGGCCTTGGCTAGAGTGGCTATTGATGTTTCTTGTTGACGGCCTGGACCCCTACAATAATCCAATGATAGCGATTGCATGTATTTCAAACAACAATGGCGATATCTCTGAAGTTGTATCATAGTCTTATATAAATGCTTTGTATGGTGTTGGATGGAGATAAATTTTAGATTTAGGCATGTTAAAATGTATAAGTCCATCTTGTGTATATATTAGAGTGGATACAAGAAACATTCTCATATTTATGAACTTAAATACATGCAACACTAGTAATAAAATTCAAACAATTTCTAAGAAAGGCCTTTTTAAATATAGACATGTGTCACTTTTAAACCTATAGACATTTAAAAGTATAAGATATTGTGTTGTTCTGTCACTAGTCCCAAATAGAAATTTTAGACAACACATGCCTTGTAAATTTTATTACACATTTCATTTAACATAGAGACAATAAAAAGTATAGCACTGAGTTTTTTTTTTTGTAAAATATGAAAATTTGTACATAATTGTGTGAATACAACTATTGGACTTCAACACAGATTTCTATTGATAAAAAAATGTTGAGTTCAGTGATCTTAACTCCTCCCTTACGATTCTCTAGAAGAAACATTCAAAAGTTCACTAGATCATAGTAAGAGATAGAAACTCCAATTTTTCACCATACATTTAACAAGAGGAAATTTAACTCCTTCATCCTCAATCTGAAGACTAATAACATGACAACTTACATCAAACACATCATTACTTTGCACATTGTGAACTACTTCAAATATATTTTTAATCATAAGTGTAGCTACTTTCACTTCTACAAATCAATTGAGAGTTATTATTCCCCTACAAAAAATCTCTGATCACTAGATTCTTACCTGTGAGTTTACTGAAGCATAGATTTACTCATACATCTCCTAGATGAACCTAGAAATTTCCTAGACCTGATGGTATCAATATGGTATTTTACTACTCTTCTTAGAATTAGATTAAGCCATACTTCTCGAACCTCTCCTGATTGATTCAAGATAACATGGACATCTCTGTTTAGATTAGGGTCATGAACAACACTCACATATCTCTCATTAAAAAACAAGAGAACCCCACCAACATTAAACAATTTTGAATAATATTAACAATTTAGAATGATTATCCATATTAACTCTTCTTATATGATTATTTCTACAATCCTTAATAATAGATTTAAGCCTCATCTTATGTCAATGATTGGATTTGAACACTCATCTTTCATTAATGGTAGAAAAATCCAAGATGTGAATTCATTCATTCTTGCCTTATGAAATATTTTCCTATACTAATGCTCAAGTTAGGAATTGGGAAGGACTTTGATAATGTCAAAAAGAATTTCATCATTTAAAGTCTCTATGGTTATGGATTTTGGATAAATGGATTGATAAGATCCATACTTGTACTAGGAGTTGTCAATTCTCTACACTCCTCAACAATTCTTCCTTAAGCTATTCCTCTAATTCCAATGGACTCGTGAAAGGGGACCCACTTTCCCCGTACATTTTTATTATTGCTACTTCCATTCTTTACTGTATGATGAAATTGGCCTCAAAGAATAACATTTTGGATAGGGTTCTCTATGAGTAGTATACCAAATAAAATATCATCCAATTTTCTAATCATACCATCATCTTCATCGAGCCTAATGCAAAAATGTTATTAACCTCATCAATATCTTAGGATTCTTCTCTCTCATATCTGGATAGAGAATGAATTTTCATAAATTGAATTTATTTGGCATATATGTTTTCTTGTACGACTTATAAGGATTTCAACATCTTATAGGTTGTCAAATTGAACACTTTCCTTCAAATAACTTGGATTACTTCTCTATCCCCATAAACCTAGTGAACTGATTTGGGAACTTATTTTAACAAAAACCTTCAAAACTCTTAGTCACTCGACTATGAATTTTCTTAACAAGGTAGCTAAACTTGTATTCATGAATGCTCTCTCACTCCAATCTCCTCATATTTCATGAGTTGTATCCCAATCCCTTGTCCTATCATATGTACGATAGACAACACGCGGTGAGCATTTCTATGGCCATATTTGTGTGGGGAAAATGCATACACCTTGTGAAATGGGGTTTCTTATGTCTAGTCTATACTTTAGGAGGTTGGGACATTCTTGATCATAAGATCCAATTCATAAGACTTTTTAGTAGAGTGCTAGCTATTTTGTGTGAGGAAAGAACTCCAATTTACTCTAATCTCATTCTAAGGAAATACTACACAAAGAAGAATCATTGGCACTCCTTGAAAAGAAAACACATTCCCCCCTTTTAGACCTTTCTTCAAACAAATATTTTCATCACTCAAAATTCTATATTTACTCCTCTAGGCTCTTGCGACAATATCAACTTCTAGAAGGATCCATGGTACCCTGTTGGTTTGATATGTGACTTCCCATGATCTTTGGATCTCAAAAGAATATCTCTTATTGGATGCTCAAAGAGGAGGTCATCTTTTTGCTTCTAATAGATCAAACAAGATCAAAACACTACTCTCTCATTCAGGCCTTACTAATGATGATCTTAACCACTTAGTTGACTCAAATAACGTTGTACATTTGCAACCAATTTTTTGGAAAATGGATCCTTATTTAAAAATCACTGGTATCTTTCTTAGGAATCTTTTTTAATATGAATCTTTTGTTTGGTTCTCACTAGGTGTCTATAGGTTTTCATGGAACTTACAAATGTATCTTCTTCTTCAACTCATATGAGAACATTTGCCACATATTTTTTATTGTTTTGTTTCTTCTAATAGTCATTGTAATTATTTCTTATCTAGGCGTTCTATTCCTACTGATCCTAAAGCATTGTTGTATTCAAATTATTTCATTCTTCTTCCCTAAACCGTGGTTTGACACTCTTAGCTCTCTTAGCTTTGTTATCTTATGGACTATTTGGCTCGAGTGTAAAAATAGATTTTATAATAACTCCTTCACAAATTTTGGCTCACCGGTTAACTTCATACCCCTATGCTCTCTCTAGTCCTCTTCTTTTGTGTGATGGTCATGTAGGTTCATTGAAATGGCCAAGCCGAAGGACAAGGGTGCCGCCACCCTCCATCTTGCCTACAACCCTAGAAAAATTAAAGATTCTTCCAAAGGTTTAGTGACCTTTGAGTCGCTCCTTGAGGATTTTGAAGAGGAGAAGTAGGCCCTGAAGGTGTTAGTTGTTGCTACTTGATGCCTTTCTATTGATGTCCCTCGTTGTGGCCCTTTTTTCTTTGTGTATTTATATTTTTACTTTTAGTGTGTTGTAGTAAGGGAAACCCATCCCCTCAACGATATTTGGTTTTTAGGACCCACACATTTTTTTCTTCTTTTTAAGTACTTTTTTTTTAGTCTTAGGGAGACCCTGCTCCCCCTCCTCAAACAGGTGCCAGAGCCCGGATGACCTAAGGAATTGGTAAATACAGTGCGGACCCAGGTCCCCCAGGGAGGACAAGCCGGACCGAACCACTTGAGCCACATTGGCCGGGTTCTTTTTAAGTACTTGTAACAATATAAGTCATCGCGATTAGTGGTGATTTGTCTTTTATTATTTGTACATGATGATGATTATATATGAAAAAAATAATTTAGACGAACATGCGGGCATAACAGTAAGGGTACAATTCCTGTATGTTTTATTGTACGTGAATTTTCTCACTAAATTAAACGCGTACCTGCGGGCATGCCAGTAAGTGTATTATTCCTGTAGCATGCTGGTAGTCACATGGTGGCCAGGGTAGGCACGGGCCCTACTTGGATTTTGTAATTACACATAACCACAAGAGAAATTAAACAATATTTTCTACAAAATTATATATAGTGCCCTATCTAATATTTCCAACAGAAGTTCAATGTTATTGGTGCCCTCC
Source organism: Alisma plantago-aquatica (assembly GCA_963693085.1). Lineage (NCBI taxonomy): Eukaryota > Viridiplantae > Streptophyta > Magnoliopsida > Alismatales > Alismataceae > Alisma > Alisma plantago-aquatica. Next base: position 185,945,639 of record OY856409.1, read on the forward strand.
TTGATCAATTTTTTCATTGTACGTGTATGTTCTCACTAAATTAAACGGGTATGTCATCGTTAGGGCATACTCGCACTATACCCACATTGTTTATCCCTAGAAGCCCCTGTCTCGATGAAGAAACAAATCGATTGACTAAAAGATTTTATCGTCCTCTTTCACGTACGCCAAGTGGATGCCAATTGCCAAACCGATAGCAGCCGCGAAGTCTGAAGAGTGTCCTTTCGATGCATTCGTTCATGTGGAAAAAGGACCGAATAGATATTCATTTATGGCAAAAGCTAGCGCTTAGCATATGATGATGAATGATAGTCACTTTCTCCCAGTCAATTTTACTTGTGCAAAACTTGCACGCAACGGCTGTTACAAACTTACAATGTGTGGCGGAGGTAAATTTTGACTGGGATGGAATGGTAAGCGGGAAGTCATGGGAGAGTAGGTGAAGCAGAGAGTTGGTGGTGGAAGATAGTGCCCCACTTAGCTGGTCTCTCACCAACCTCCCAACAACAACAATCGGAGAACTGAGTGGGAGCACACTACCAGTTGCAGGCAACTACCAAGTCTACCATACTTGAGTGAACCCAATTCCGGGCCTGTGAAGTTGTCACCCCTCTCAACAGACGGGATAGTACTTCCTTGTTCCCATGTAATCTGTATGCCTTGTCATTTTACCTAGCTTTGATACTCCTCCCCATCTCCGGCCCGTGTTGTTGGTGAGAATGAGATGGGTTGGTGGGGTTAGGCGCCTACCTTTCATTGTCACATCGATAATCCCAACTTGAGAGAACTGCATGGGTCCCATGTTTGGGCTTTGGTTATGGCACGTTGTGGTGATTCAGATTTCAACCATGGGTCGTTCTTACATTTGTTTTCTCATTATGTTGACAGTTCCTAAATTACATTTCCAATAAATAAGATTCTGCTCTAAAGCATAACAAATGAGATTCTCTTCTTGTCATTGTTGGTTAGCTTTTGGGTTGGTGGCTGTCATGCCTGCATGTTGGCTTTACGATGTTCATGGTCGACCATCATGCACCAACTGCCTTTGCCCTGTATGAGTGAGTAAGGTGAACGATTGCTTGCGATTACAACCATGTATGAAGGTGCTTAATAGGAGATTGTTTGGTGGGAGTACGGATGGAGTGTATCATTGTCTTGTGTATCTTTTTTAAATAGGTACACAGTTGCAAATTACCATTGGCGTGTTCAATCTGTATGAATCCCTATTCTTTCAGTAACAATATGCTTGTCTAAGTAGTTGAAGGGTAATCCGTCGTACCTGCATTTTTGTTGATCGAACAGCTTGAGCTTGACATTAAGTTACTTTCCACGTTGGGCGGTTGAATGACATGGAGGAGGCTAGGATTTGGATTGGCCGGGGGTGTAGATGGTCTTTGGTAACTGGAAACTCAATAAAGGGAATGGTACTAGGATCAACAGTTGATATGGGGGTGCTTGGGTGATGTTTCGTTGTCGAACCATCCAAAAGAGGTTTTACATCAACTAGAAGGTGCTTATGGTTTATGTGAGCCAACTGCAAGCGTACGTCTTGCATGTTTATCGGTCTTGTATGTGTTATGGAAGGAGGGATGCGTGAAGAGACTACACAAAAATAACCCTCCCTTCCTCGTATTGAAGCAAGCAATTTGAAAGGGGTAGATTCAAGTGAGAGACAAATCTAGGAGGCAGGATGTTGATTTGTGGTGCCTTGAGAAGTGGCCAAGTAAGGAAACAAAGATAATTGGGGAGCAAGGAAAGACAATCAACAAAAACAACCGACAAGAGGAAAGAAAGGGATAAAGTAGTAGATAAGCAATAGCAAAAGTAGGAGGCAGAAAAGTGGTAAGGATAACACAAAACTTCCATCCTATCACATAACATATGCTCATATTGGAGATCGAAGGACGAAGAAGGTAGAGATCGCCATGTTTTTGTGCCTCATACCTACATGTAGGCTTTGCTAATTGAATTACTCTACTTTAAGAAACAATGGGAAGTGGGCTTACAGAACATTCTTACTCACCTTTTGGTCTATGATAAGGAGAGTGTTGAATAATAGAACATTTAATTAATAAATCACTATACACCACAATACAAAATAATAGGTGTTATTTTATTGACCTTCGAATGTAAAGAAATTTAAAAACTATATACACTGACTTTCAGACTAAGATGTTCTAAAGAATAAAAAAGTGCACAACATAAAGAATTATATACACTGACTTTCACACTAAGTAGTGATAATTAGAGTTACCCCACATCATTAGAAATGAAAAATAGACGTGCCTCAAGAAGTGGAGCCCAGTTAGAAAATGTTCCATGTTTTATTTTTCTCTAATTTAATCAGATGTGAAAAGAACAAAAGATACTTCTCAATCTAGACTAGAATAGGAGAATAGTTACTTTACAATGAATATTGACGTCTGATGTAGACCAACCAAAGTAATAAAATATGATACAAAAGGGAGAATGACTAGATAGTCTATAGAACAAGTTGTGAAATCAAACAACATGGGGCTACGTGACTCATTAGTTTTGCTCATACATGATGCTATTACAAACATTTCTTGATCTTGGAAGAAAGAACATACAATGATTACTTCACCACCCTAATTTGTCGACGGTTAGAATGTGGTGCTTGGACTACCTCTTGAGGGGCATGTCATGCTCAACGAGGAGGTCAAGGGGTTGGAAGAACATCGTGGACACTAGAGAAGGATGATGGTGGTGAGCGATGTGGGATGTGAGAGGGATAAGGCGGAGTATAGGGATGGTAGTATGCGAAAACATGCCAAGGAGTGGGGAATAAGAAAGGGTGAGATGCACAATAAGAGGGGAGAGTGTAGGCGTGAGTGGTTTGCCAATATATTATCTTATAAAAATTTTATTTAGAAAAATATAGCTATTTTGGGTTCCACATTCCTAAAGGGTAGAATAAAAGCGTTGACACAATGGTATATTTTCTTACATTTCGGTTTTCACATCAATTTTCATAAATCCTCATTGATTGGAACACCTACCGTTGAAGCTCATCTAAAAACATAGAAATATATTTTAGGTTGTCAAATTGAGAATTTTCCTATTAAGTACCTTGACCTTCTCCTCTTGCCTCTGAAATTGTTCCAAAATCTTGGGATCCCATTATTTAAAAAACTTCAAATTCCCATAAGCATTCAAATTACATATTTCTCAATAGGGCGGGTAGATTGGTTCTTCTCAATGCTTCTCTTGCACTATTTCCCTCCTATCTTTTGAGTTGTATATTGGATCCCCTAAGATGAGGCTTCCTTTTAGGGACACATACGCCAAAAAAATTTGTCTTGTTATAAGAAGTCCTTTTATAAACCTCATAGCATGGGCGGTTGGTGGATCATTGATCTCAAACACCACTCTCTCCACCTCTTTAGTAGAGTACACAATTCTCTTTGTGATAAAAAACAAACTATTTGGTCAAACTTTAATATCTACAAGTTTTTCTCTCGAAGGAAACCTTGGACTACTTTGAGAAGTAAGACCTTGTCCCCACTTGGTCTCTTACCTTCATAGATCTTCCTTCATCACCGAAAACTCCATTGCTCATCCTTCCTCTTTTGTAATATTGAACTTCTAGACTAATCCTTGGAATCCCAATGGCAATCTGGTCAATCTTTCAACTAACATTTGTATTCCTCCAAATTACCTCTATTTGGATGCTAATTCTGGTTAGCAATTTTAAACTCTCCTTGATCCATCTTTCTTTAAAAGTTGTCCCTCAATCACAACTTTTCTTTGATAGATCTGACTGATCTTGTCGTATAATGTCCTCCTCTTCCTATACATACATTTTGTGGAGATTGGATAAGGATTTCAAAATCTCAAAATATTATAAATTGTATTAACTCTAGTGTAACTCACTCCCTTGGTGGACCAATCAACAAAATAACATGTCATTTTGGTTAGTATTTTTTGTGGCTTCTTGCCAACTTTAAGTTGTTGTATGGTTCACATTGATATTCTAACAGTTTTGGAGTGCATGTATCTGTTTTATATGTTTTAATATTTAGATAACAATCATCACATGTTTTTTGTGTTGAATATATCCAAGTTCATTGATGATTTATTGGGCACCTTTCTTCTCCATGATGCTTGTCCTTTTCCTTATCACCCCTTGTATTAGATCAATCATCATAGGTTTGGTCTACTATTTATGATGGGAATTCTAATGTCTATCAATTAATATTCTAGGTAAAAATATTTATGATTTGATAAAGAAACAAGGTGTCAACGAGGTGAATGTGATGGAAATGTGAATGATAAGATGGATGTGTGGGATGATAAGAAAATAACACTACATAAATATAGGAATAATGTGTGGGTCAATGTTGAGAACAAGATCCGTGAAGGCCACCTTAAGTGGTTTAAACATGAAAAATAGATTAATTGGTTCATCAATGCAAGGATATCCTATAGACTCAAGAATAGTAAGGGAGGAAGAGACTGGTTAAATGTGCATACACGTCTATTTAGGGCTAATTTACAATTTTAGACTAATGCAAGTCATATTATATATGACTTAGAGACTGGTTAAATGTGCATACAAGTCTATTTAGGGCTAATTTACAATATTAGTCTGATGCTAGTCATATTAGATATGACTTAGAGTTTTTTTTAAGTAAACTTAATTATGATTTATGTCAACTAACATATGATATAATTATTAATAGATGTCAATTTAGATTTTATTAATTGTAATTGTGGATCTTTAAACCAAAATATTGGTTAGAGTTGTTGTATGATATGCTAATATAGTTTCTAAATAATTTAGACCAAGTAATCCATGTAGTTTACGATAGGTGTAAGGTTTTCTTGGATAAAAGTTGATGAATGCATATACATCATAATCCAATCACCTCGTTTAGCCCAGTTTTGGTTGCATTCGTGCATTTACTGGCTTTATCTTCTAATATGTGCATTTACTTGGCTTAAATGCTTTATTGAGCTTTTATTGGCCTTATCTTCTTACATGCAACTTATATTGGCTTAATTGATTTTATTCCTATTTCTATTGATTTTCTTCACTCTTGTACAAGTCGTTTTGAGATTTGGACCTCATCTCCTAGGCCCATATCCATTTCAACCCTTGGATTAGGCTCGGTCAACATTGGTCAACGGAACCTTGCTCCCTCACCCTTGTTGCTGTGCCTTAACCCCACCATCATGACCTACCTCTGAGGTCGCGGCTTTACTGCATCCCACCACAATCGCGGTCGCGGCAACGCTCCAACTAATCGTGACCTCCCTCGACTCTACCCACGGTTGCTGCTGATCGCGACCAAGCCAAAAGATCACGAACACTTGTCCGCAGTAATAACTGCGACATTCACTAACTCTCTGTGCCTCCCTTGCATAGCCGCGACTGCGACAACCTCTTCATGAACCCGCGATCTCTTCCAAGCCACGCCGCGACCGTGGCATTCAAAAAGCCTCAACCGTGGTGTCCAAAAGTCATGACCGTGCAAAATGTCACGACCATGGCATCATTAGAAAAGTCGCGACCTGCAGCTAAGGCACGACCGAACCAACAAGCCGCGACTGTGGCAAAACTCAATCGTGACCTATACACCTGCCAAGAAAAGCCACGACCGTGGCATTCAAGACGCCACGACCGCGGCAAGCAAAAAAAGTCGCGACTGTGGCATCATTCAAAAAGCCGCGACCTACTGCAGAATTACTAAGGTCGCGAATCTAAGTCGGTGCCCAACCTACCTATAAATAGAACACGACTCCAGTTAGTCAAATCATCATCTCCAGACGCCGTTAGGCTATAGGACTGTCCTGGGCCTAAGGAGACGACCTCCATAGACAAGAACCTGCCCCCGTGGTGGTTTTACGGCCTGTTCACCCAGATCTGGAGTGAAGACTCAGATCTGCAGCCACCTCGTCTAGATCTAGATCTAGACCTGGATCTAGATCTACTGCATCTATGCCACTTCCACGCCACCATCTCATCCACGAGCTGCTCCTCCTACTGCGAGCGAGGACTACGATAAAAAGAAGGAGGTGGAGAGAGGAGATCTTCCCCATCTTTCGTGGTGTACTTCTCTCTTCTTCCAGATCTGCTCCGACATGTAGAAGACCATTTCTCGACAGAGCTACGATCATCTTCTTCACCATGCTCATGGCGGAAACTTCTTTCTCTCTCTTGTTATTCTTGCTTCTCTCACCATGAGCGAGTAGTTTACTTTCGTTGGGGTGCGCGGACTAGCCCCGCTACCCATGCTTTCATATCTTTTTGTTAAACATTCCATTGCATGTATATAATCTTTCATTTCATTGTTAATCGTTGATGTGTGCTTGTGGATTGATCACCTGCTTGCATTTATCTTGTTTGTTTCCTATGTTGCGAGAACTTCAATGCGTAGGTTTTGAATGTTGATTAACGTGGTTGACTCCCAAACTAGAAATAGAATGGGATTCCTTGAGGTCGTAAGTGTTTGATCCGTGTGGTGACGAGCCATCTAGCCCACGATGACGCTTCTGTGTGCCTGACTTCTGTATAGGGGGCCCACAACTTCATTTAGATTTCTGTATCTTCAGAGTCGTAAGTAGGTGATCTGGGTGGTGACGAGACATCTAATACCTAAGGTGATGCTTACGCGAACCTGACGCCCGTATGGGGGGGGTTGTAGCAGCTCTATCTGAATGGTTATATCTTGTCTAGATGTTTGATGTTTGGATGTGATTGCATGTGTAGTGGTGGTGAAACCTGGGACCATCCCAGCGATTCCCATCATTAATCTTTAATCAACCGTTAATCCTGCTCTTTTACTTTTTTTGCATTTAGTTTAATTAAACTCAAATCAATCAACCTTATTCTAAATTTTAGTCTTGATTCAACTAGATTCGACTAGAGAAAGACTCTTAAAAATGTTGTCCCTTGGGTTTTGATCCTAAACTATACTGCGATAAGACCCATCCACTTGCGGGTGGTATTATTACACGTTGTTTTGGTTAAAACTTAGGGATTTCAACCCTAAGTGAGTTTGTTAGTGCGATAATATAAGCCACGTCAAATTCTGGTGCCGTTGCCAGGGACAATGGAATCATCTAGTTAAATCTAGTTCTTTAGAGACTAATTTAGTTTTTTCTTTTACTTTTGATACCATCGATCATATATACTTGAATTCGGTGATACTCCATCCATCTCACCAGCAAAAGATCTTTTCATCCTAGGCACCCACAAAGTCTAGTCTATGCGCCGCTCGAATAGTCCCAGACTCTCTGCTAGCTTTGACCCTGAGATAGACAGAACCTTTCGCCGTCAGTACAGAGAGAACCAAGCAAGAATGGCTCAAGAGGAGGAAATCGCTCGAAGGGTAGCTCAAGCCCTTAATGTACAGAGAGATAGGCTTATGCAAGAAGCCCGAGCCGCATTTCAAGAAGAAATCCAAGCAGCTCAAGCAGCAGCTCAACAAGCTGAGCTACAAAAAGACCGTAGAGAATTATCGATCCCTAAAGCTGCGGATGTTCATCACCCAGTGCAACCTCCTCCCATCAACACTCTGAATTTCAAGATAAGAGCCCATTGGGTTACGCTGCTTCAAAATAGTCCTTTCTATGGTAAGCAAGGAGAAGATAGTCAAGAACATCTTCTGAGGTTTATAGATCTATGTGCCATGACAAAGCAAAATGGAGTCACAGATGATGCCATCAGACTCCATCTCTTCAAATACTCTCTTGCCGATAGAGCCATGAGTTGGTATAACTCCTTGCAATGCGAACCCATCACCACTTGGGAACAACTTCAAAATGTTTTTCTAGAAAAGTTTTATCCACCTTCTCTCACCTATGAAATTAGGGGCCGAATAACACAATTTACCCAGGTCCCTGGAGAATCCCTAGCTGAAGCATGTGAAAGATACAAAGAGCTTCTACGCAAGTGTCCACATCATGGCATTCCAAAGAATCAACTCATTGAAATATTTTATAGAGGTGTGGATGATGATATCAAGAGGTTTTTGGATTCCTCGTCTGGAGGAAACTTCATGTGTCAGAGTTATGATAGCGCATGGAAGGTTGTCACCCTTGGAGCTGAAAACCAAGCCAACTGGGGTAGACCTGTTGGCAAAGGAGTGTTGAAAGTAGCTATGGCCGAAGCAACACCCGAGCACAAGTCTGTCGCTGAATCTCTCAAACTCCTAGTTGCAAAGCAAGACCATCTAGAATCGTCTCTCGCAGCCTATGAAAGAAGATGTTTGCCCCCTCGACAACAAGATCAAGTTAAGTTAGCTTCACTCTTCTGTGAAGCATGCAAAGGAATTAATCATTCTACTCTAGCATGTAACATTCTCTATGATGTTGTTTTGAGAAATACCTGTGCCCAAGGAGATAATGGTTAAATGGAAAGTTTGAACGCCATCAATACCATCCCTAACTAAGGGTACTATAATTCCAATCAGAATAGGAACCATCCAGGTTTTCAATATGGAAACCCTTCTGGAGCAGAAAACTCGCAACAACTTGGTTCAAATACTCAACAATGAGGCCCGCCAGGATTCCAGTATAACCAACAACTAAATTTTGGGAATCAAGGAAACTTTAGAGGTAACTATCATAATATAAACTACAACAATTATCAGAACAATTCTCAGTTTCAGAATCCCAACCAAGTCCCCTATCAACAACAACAACAAGGGCAACAAGCCAGTCCCATCCCTCCTGATGACAAATTGTCATCTATTGAGAAGATGTTAATGTCACAGCAGACTATGATAGCTAACCAGCAAGCCCATCAGAAGGCTATTGAATCTCAACTAGCTCAACTTGCAACCAGCATGAAGCCACCAGCTGAAGTCTTTGATGGACAACCCGAAAACAATCCTAAACATCTTGAGCAATTGAAGGATGTCACCACCAGGTCTGGAAAAGACTATTCAGACCCCCTGCTAAGATACCAATAGTGGCAACAAACGATGATGACTTTGTGAATGTCCAAGACTCTACAATCCCTGAGTCTCAACCGAAGGAACAACCAACCGCTGATAAGACAGACAAAGCAAGATTTGAGGAACCATTGACTGTAGAGGCAGAAGACACACCTGAGCCGAATGTGCCAGTATACAAGCCCCGTCCTCCCTTTCCATCTCGTTTGAAGCATACAAAGCTCGATACTCGATTTAACAATTTTAAAGAAGCTATGAAGAAGCTTCACCTAGATATACCCTTTCTAGATGCGCTAGCCGAGATACCAGCCTAGACTAAGTACTTAAAGTCTCTCCTCACAAGGAAGTACATAACTGAAGAATATGAGACAGTTAAGCTAGCATCAACCACTTCCGATATCATCCAGAGCAAGATGCCCAAGAAATAGAAAGATCCGGGATCCTTTGGGATTTCATGCCATATCGGTGACTCTTCATTTAAGAAGGGATTAGACGATCTCGGTGCTAGCATCTCAATAATGCCACTTAGCCTTTATAAGAGGTTAGGGTTTGCAGAACTTCTCCCGACTGGAATGACCATTCAACTTGCAGATAACTCTATGACTCTTCCTTTGGGAATCATTGAAGATGTCCCTGTCAAGGTTGGAAAAGACTCTTATGTCCCATGTGACTTTGTCATCATGGACATAAAGGAAGACGCCAGATACCCCCTCATCTTTGGTTGTCCGTTCCTCGCCACTGCATGAGCTTTGATTGACGTTGAAGCAGGGACTTTGTTGCTCAGACTAGGGAAAGAAACCCTTGAGTTCAAAGTTTTTGAAAGCATGCGAAGACCGAGCATGCAGGAAGAAGTCTATTTGATCGATTGCATTGAGAAAATGTCTCTCCTCACACAAGAGGAATATGAACAAGATGATCCTTTAGAAGTGTCTCTAACAAACCCATCTGTTGAAAATTTCATCAACGAACAAGTTAAGGATTGTGTCCTTTACCTCGACTTTGTAGAGGAAGATCCTGAAGCCAGGTTCGAGGAACTCAAAGCTATGAATGTAACTGAAGAGCCATGTGAGAAGCGAGAAGCCCCTTCCCGAGGGACTTAAGTATGTGTTTTTGGATGATCTCAAGGTTTGTCCAATTATTATAAATTCTGATCTAATGACCGAACAAGAAGATAAACTCCTGAAAGAATTAAAGGAAAGAAAGAAATCTATCGGCTACAAGATGAGCGATCTCACCGGGGTCAGCAAAGCACTTTGCATGCACAAAATCCCTATGGTGGAAGACCACAAGCCGATTGTTGAGCATCAATGGAAGTTGAATCCTAATATGAAGGAAGTAGTCCGCCGCGAAGTTATCAAGTTGCTCACTACCGGAATCATCTATCTGATATCTGACTCACCTTGGGTGAGTCATGTGCATGTCGTTCCAAAGAAAGGTGGTACTACTGTGATACAGAACGAAAATAATGAACTCATCCCCAATCGAACAGTCACCGAGTGGAGAATGTGCATTGACTACATGAAGTTAAATAAGGCAACACGTAAAGACTATTTTCCGATTCCTTTTCTAGATCAAGTCTTAGAGTGATTGGCTCACCAGGAATATTTTTGCTATCTCGATGGTTACTCTGGATTCTATCAAATTCCTATACATCCAGATGACCAAGAGAAAACCACTTTTACTTGCCCCTTCAGAACATACGCCTTTAGAAGGATGCCATTTGGGCTCTGTAATGCGCCTGCAACCTTCCAACGCTACATGGCAGCCATATTTGTTGGCTTAATCAAAACCATTATGAAAGTTTTTATGGATGATTTCTCTGTATATGGGGATTCATACGAATCATGCTTGAAGTACCTCTCCTTGGTCCTCAAATGATGTGAAGAAGCACATCTTGTGCTAAATTGGGAGAAATGTCACTTTATGGTAAAAGAAGGCGTTGTCCTTGGCCATAGGGTCAGTAACCGAGGAATTGAAGTGGACAAGGCCAAGATCAAAGTGATCTCCAAACTATCTATCCCTACCAATGTAAGAGAATTCCGCACATTCCTTGGTCATACAGGCTTCTACAGAAGGTTTATCAAGGATTTCTCCAAGATAACCAAGCCCATGACAAACGTGTTGATGAAGGACGCTGATTTCCATTTTTATGAAGAGTGTATCAAGAGTTTCAACAACCTAAAGCATGCCCTTACAAAAACACCCATCATTCTAGCCCCGGATTGGGATCACCCATTTGAAATTATGTGTGATGCCAGTGATTACGCTGTGGGTGCCGTTCTAGGCCAATGTATAGAGAAGACACATCATGTTATCTATTATGCATCGAAGACCCTTGACGAAGCTCAGAGGAACTATGAAACTACTGAGAAGGAACTCCTAGCAGTCGTATATGCCTTTGATAAGTTTAGACCCTACCTCATTGGTTCAAAGGTGATTGTATACACCGATCATGCTGCTATCCGTTATCTTCTAAAAAAGAAAGATGCAAAACCAAGGCTAATAAGATGGATTCTCCTATTGCAAGAATTTGATCTTGAGATTAGAGATAAAAGAGGCACAGAAAATGTTGTAGTAGACCACTTAAGTCGTATCCACACTCTGGAAACTGAGAAGATACCAATTAACAACTCTCTTCCAGATGACCAGCTTATGAAAGTCTCAGAAGCTACTCCTTGGTACTCGGACGATGTGAACTACCTTGCCGCTGGTGTCATCCACCCTAAGTGTACTGGCAATGCACTAAAGAAATTCATGCATGATGTGAGGCAATATCACTGGGATGAACCGTACCTCTTCAAGCTCTGTGTTGATGGTCTCTACAGACGTTGTATCGCTGAGGAAGAAGCCCAACTTATTTTAGAACAATGCCATGCAGGCCCAGTCAGAGGCCATATGAGTTCTAAGAAAACTTCTTTGAAGGTTTTGCAATGTGGTTTCTTTTGGCCAACCATATCCAGAGATGCTTATAACTTTGTGTTGTCATGTGACAAGTGTCAGAGAATGGGAAACATTACAAAAAGAGATGAGATGCCACTTAAGCTATGGCAAGAAGTCAAGATTTTTGATGTTTCGGGAGTGGACTACATGAGTCCATTCCCATCCTCACATGGATTTTCCTACATCCTAGTTGATGTTGATTATGTCTCCAAATGGGTGGAGGCCATACCAACCGTCACTAGAAATTCAAAACCTGTCATGAAAATGTTCAAAGATATTATCTTTCCCCGTTTTGGAATCCCATGAACCGTGATATCCGACGGAGGTTCTCATTTTCTAGAAAGAAGTTTTGAAGCATTGTTAAGACAATATGGTGTAATGCACAAGGTAGCTTCCCCCTACCACCCAAAAACAAGTGGGCAAGTAGAGGTTTCGAACCGTCAACTCAAAGCTATCCTGGAAAAGACAGTAGGATGCAACCGAAAGGATTGGTCAGTGAAAATCAATGATGCTTTATGGGCCTAACGAACCGCGTTCAAAACTCCTCTTGGAACAACACCCTTTAGACTTATCTATGGAAAATCATATCACTTGCCCGTAGAACTAGAACATAAAGCATGGTGGGTAATAAAACAGCTGAATTTTGACATTAAGAAAGCTGGCGAAGCTAGGATTCTGCAACTTTAAGAGCTAGAAGAACTTCGGATGATGGCTTATGAGAATGCACGAATCTACAAGGAATGCACGAAACTTTGGCATGATGGTCATCTGAAGAGGAAGGACACTCAAGTGGGAGACCAAGTTTTGCTGTTCAACTCGAGACTGAAGTTATTCCTAGGGAAACTCTATTCTCGATGGTCTGGGCCATACATTGTCAAAAGCATCTATCCACATGGTGCATTTACCTTATGGAGTGAGAAGTCAGGTGATTTTGTGGCAAATGGACAACACTTGAAGAGATATTTCACCACATCTGATACTAGCACTGATGAATTTATGAATCTGTCCAAACCGACATATCTTCCCATAAACTAAAGAAATCACGTCGAGTCATCGGCATAAAACAAAGGCGCTTGTCGGGAGGCAACCCGATCTTTAACTTAGCTTTTACTTTTAGTTTTATTTTTAGAAAATTTTGCACCTGGTAGGCAATGCATCGCAAGATGCAGTCTTAAGTTTTGATAGTTTCTATTTTTGAGATTGCAGATGGAGGACGCGTCGCCGAAAGGAATGCAACCACATCTGGTGGACCAACCGGCACGAGTTTTCCCCTCCATCTCAGATTTAGAGTTTGCTTGGGACGAGCAAAATTCTAAGTTTGAGGTGGAGGGTGGGTGGTACGTACTTTACTTTCCACCCTCTCCTATCCGTTTCAGACTTAAGATTTCATCATTGAAACTTTGTTGCAATTTTGAGCAAATTTTTCAAAAATTTTCAAAAGTTTTCATAGCTGTTTGTATAGAAACTCGACGAAGTTTTGACGCTTTTGTTTCAATCAAAGCCATTACCTAGCCGGCTATCCTATTTTTCTCTACAATTTTGAATCATTATACCCTCCTTATTCGAAGTGAAGCCTCAAGGAGAACAATTTCTAAAACTAGCCAATGATTAGAAATCACTGTGTGAAGCTTATGAATCCTAACATCATGATTAGTAGATATGGCAAGTATCTTTCGAACTGAGAGGGATCAAACACGTTGTGCTTCCTATCAGACTAGTGGAACAATAGTATGGAATCTCCAACGGATCCTCATCAAGTCATTATTTGAGCAGAGTATGATAAGGATAACGACCCGGTGCACTGAATTGTAAATCAAGTTGCACTATGATCTGAACTCTCTTCTACACTTCTTCCATCATCTTCTTACCCCTTCGTTCATCAAAAAGAAACAAAAATAACCAAAATAGTACCAAACCCTAAGTTCGGGGTAGTACACTCTCTCTCTTTACGCTTCTTCCATACCCCTCGCTACGAAATAGGGGCGTATCACCAAGAAAAGATGCCTAAGCGCACACAAAAGGAAATGCAATCTCGAGTCGAATAGAGGAGAGATTTGCACACAAAAAAATGCAATCAATGAAATTGCAAATCATATAATAAAAATCTCGAGTCGAATAGATGAGAGATTTATTTCTTCCTTCCATACCACCCTTCACTCCCTTTTCCACCTAAAGGCACAATGAATGCCTCCCTGATCCTAAAAACACCAGTGTCAGATCAGTTGCACACTTGTTGTTCTGCGGGTATCTCTGGACCCTTACGAAACTCTCTGACACGCTAGATGTTGGAAAAAGTGGAGAGGAAGTGATATTGGGAAGCGAACTCGGGAACAAAGATATGGTAAAATGTGTTCTGTGATCTCAGGATGTTGAGACACTTAGTCATACCGTGCAGAAAAGAAATAATCATGATGTGAAGATGAGGCAATCACACGAGTTGAAAGTATGAGCTTGGCGATTGTTTCAAATCTTGTGTTACTCGAGGACGAGCAACGTTTAAGTTCGGGGTATTTTGATAAATGCATATACATCATAATCCAATCACCTCATTTACCCCAGTTTTGGTTGCATTCATGCATTTACTGGCTTTATCTAATATGTGCATTTACTTGGCTTAAATGCTTTATTGAGATTTTATTGGCCTTATCTTCTTACATTCAACTTATATTGGTTAATTGATTTTACTCCTATTTCTATTGATTTTCTGCACCCTTGTACAGGTCGTTTTGAGCTTTGGGCCTCATCTCCTAGGCCCATATCCATTTCAACCCTTGGATTACGCTCGGTCAACCTTAGTCAACGGACCCGTGCTCCCTCACCCTTGCTGTTGTGCCTTAACCCCACCATCGTGACCTACCTTCGAGGTTGCGGCTTTGCTGCATCCCACCACAATCGTGGTCACGGCAATGCTCCAACTAATCGCGACATCCCTCGACTCTACTCACGGTTGCTGTTGATCGCGACCAAGCCAAAAGATCACATATACCTATCCACAGTAATAATCACGACCTTCACCAACTCTTCGCGCCTCCCCTGCATAGCCACGACCGTAGAAACCTCTTCACGAACCCGCGATCTTGTCCAAGCCACGCCGCGACTACAACATTCAAAAAGCCTCGACCGTGGTGTCCAAAAGTTGTGACCGTGCAAAATGCCATGACCGAGGCATCATTAGAAAAGTCGCGACCTGCAGCTAAGGCACGACTGAACCAACAAGTCACGACCGTGGAAAAACTCAATCGTGACCTCTGCACCTGCCAAGAAAAGCAGCGACCACGACATTCAATACGCCATGACCGCGGCAAGCAAAAAAAGCCGCGACCGCGACATCATTCAAAAAGCCGCGACCTACTGCAGAATTACGAAGGTCGCGAATCTAAGTCGGTGCCTAGCCTGCCTATAAATAGAACACGACTCCAATCTGTCAAATCATCATCTCTAGACGTCGTTAGGCTGCAGGACTGTCCTGGGCCTAAGGAGACGACCTCCATAGCCAAGAACCTGCCCCCGTGGTGGTTTTGTGTCTTGTTCACCCAGATCTGGAGTGAAGACTCGGATCTGCAAGCCACCTCGTCCAGATCTAGATCTAGATCTACTGTGTCTATACCACTTCCACGCCACCATCTCGTCCACGAGCTGCTCCTCCTGTTGTAAGTGAGGACTACGAGAAGAAGAAGAAGGTGGATAGAGGAGATCTGCCCCGTCTGTCATGGTGTACTTCTCTCTTCTTCCAGATCTGCTCCGACGTGTAGAAGACCGTTTCTCAATAGAGCTGCGATCATCTTCTTCACCATGCTCATGGCAGAAACTTCTCTCTCTCTTGTTATTCTTGCTTCTCTCACCATGAGTGAGTAGTTTACTTTCGCTGGGGTGCGGGGACTAGCCCCTCTACCCATGCTTTCATATCTTTTTGTTAAACATTCCATGGCATGTATATAATCTTTCATTTCGTTGTTAATCATCGATGTGTGCTTGTGGATTGATCACCTACTTGCATTTATCTTGTTCATTTCCTATGTTGCAAGAAATTCAATGTGTAGGTTTTGAATGTCGATTAACGCGGTTGACTCCCAAACTAGAAATAGAATGGGATTCCTTGAGGTCGTAAGTGTATGATCTGTGTGGTGACGAGCCATCTAGCCCATGGTGACGCTTCTATGTACCTAACGCCTGTATAGGGGGCCCACGACTTCATTTGGATTTCTGTATCTTTGGAGCCGTAAGTATGTGATCTGGACGGTGATGAGACATCTAATACCTAAGGTGATGCTTATGTGAACCTGACGCCCATATGGGGGGGGGGTTGTAGCAGCTCTATCTGAATGGTTATATCTTTCCTAGATGTTTGATGTTTGGATGTGATTGCATGTGTAGTGGTGGTGAAACCCGGGACCATCCCAGCAATTCCCATCATTAATCTTTAATCAACCGTTAATCCTGCTCTTTTACTTTTCTTGCATTTAGTTTAATTAAACTCAAATCAATCACCTTGTTCTAAATTTTAGTCTTGATTCAACTAGATTCGACTAGAGAAAGACTCTTAAAAACGTTGTCCCTTGGGATTCGATCCTCAACTATACTGCGATAAGACCCGTCCGCTTGCGGGTGGTAGTATTACACGTTGTTTTGGTTAAAAACTTAAGGATTTCAACCCTAAGTGAGTTTGTTAGTGCGATAATATAAGCCACATCAAAAGTCATTAATTATGAAATCCTTTGACTATTTTAGGTAATGAACTAAATAACTTAAACATTTTATGGGTATACAACAAGTTTAGAGGAAATGGTTGGTATGTATCTATGCAAATACTTGTAAACTAAGTAAAGCACACTTAAAAGATGAAAAGTAAATTTTGCCTTGTGTATTGAAACCTAGTTGTTAGGGAGCCCTTGATGAAATAAAAATAAGTTGATATCTCAACTTACAATGTAGAAAAATTCTTTTTCATTAGATTGAATTGACTTTAAAGAAAAATTGGCCAAAAAGACAAAATGGCATGTTTAACCTTTTTAATTACCAAAATGGCATGTTGTTGAACTTCATTCCCAAAATGGCATGTTTGCGGAGAAATACATCCTAGCTGGAGACATATTGCTCTTTCTGAGGGCAATATGTCTGCTTGGATGATGCATTGCCCTCTGTCAGAGCAATGTGTCTTGTCTTGGGACACATTTCCCTATTGTGGGTCCGATACGTTCTGAGGTGGGACATATTGCTCTATGAGAGAACAATGCATCTCGGGTCTGGATGTGTTGACTCTATTGCAGAGCAATGCACCCTAGCTCGGGATGTATTGCCTCTCGATGACACCACTACGTCCTGGCTAGAGATGCATTATCCTACGGTGGAGTAGTATGTCTTGGAACAAGACATATTGCTGCTAAATTAGAGCAATACATCTCAATGCAATATGTACTCTCTATAAAGAAAGCAATACGTCCCCATGCAAGTCATATCACCTTTTTATCGATATTTTTTAATTTTTAATTATTATTTGTTCCTTATTGATTTGCATAGCAGTAATATAAATTACATTTGTAAATTTACAATAATTTCACTTGTATTTTTCAGTATACAATATGTTCAATTATTAGATTTTTTTTCATTTGAACAACTCCAAACATACCTATGGATTATAGAAGTGCTATTGCAACCAACAATTCATGATTGTTACTTGATTAGAGAAATTAATTCAAAAATATGAGATATCAATTAAAACTAAGTCATAACACAAACCAACATGAAGTGAAAATAATACATCTAATGTCTATATCTAGATAATATCATAAACCAAAACAATCATCAATTAAGAACCACATATATAAACCATAAGTGGTAGACATATATAATAGATCCATATAAACCATAGGTGGTGGACATATATAATAGATCCAAATACAAGCTAGATAAATGCCTTCACAAAGGCATATATACAAAATAGTACAACATGTAATAAACTAAGAGCATCCTCCACGCCCACATCGCCCTCGCCTATCTCCCGGTATCACTAACTCCTGAGTAGGCATCTCATCTAGATATGCCTCAATGGGGGACAAATGTGTACCAGTAGGCTGATGAGTTCCAGAATAGAGATGGAAAGGTGGATGTGGGGTGAGGGGTCTCTGAAAACTAGGATGTGGAGCTTCAGGTGGGGTGCAAAATGGGTAATCAAACAGAGTCAGTGAGTATGTAACATAAGATGGTGGTCGACTCTTATGAATAACTGGTGGTGGGACTAGAGTGTATGGAATAAAAGAAGAACCTTATCTATAATAGACTACGGGTGGAGGAGGCATGGTGATGTATGAAACAAATGTACCAACTCCTAAAAAGTACAGGCCAATTGGTCCCCGTACCCTGAACTGAGAAGTGGGAATGTGTTCAGTAGAAGCGGGAGTGGGCTCAGACTGAGTGGTACGTGTATGAGTAGGAGTGGGTGTGGGTTCAAGACCAGTGGTATGACTAGGAGTGGGGATGGGATCATATGGGAGAGCATAGTCAGGAAGACTCGCAAAGTAGCTCTCCTAGATGTTATAGATATCATCTCTGATATGTGTAGAGGCATTCTATAAAGCCACTCAGATTTGCACATGTAAAATTCTACCTATTCAAACAAAGTATATAGAAATAATAAAGACCAATTACATATAGTAAAAATAATAATTATTTGTAAAAAAAATCATACTCACAAATTATTGTTGTCGATAACTGGTTGGGTAGTATGTGATCGGAGGCTGAGCTGGAGGGACCACTACATACCGTGGATGATACCATGCATAGTACACCTCTGGACTAAACATTATCCCTACTGGAGGAGGGGAAACTAACATCTCACGTCTTATGTTCTCTAGTTATACCTCCTCCCTATAGTGATGCAACCAATCCTCAATAGCATGACCCCTCCCATCTATCCAATGAAGGTGTGGCAAGGCATGAGTAGGTTGTACTTGAATAAAGCTGAATTATTCAAGCAGTCTGTCTGGGAGGTGTCACTCTACTACTATGTAGCACACTAGAGGCACTTGGGCCAACCAAATATCACGATCCTCATGATACCATGCCGGAGTCTCTATAAAATATCCTCAATGTAAGGAGTTAACAAATCGTTATTCTAAAATATAACATATATCATATAAAAAACAAAGAATAGTTTTTTAAAATATTAGCATAAATATAATTAGTAGAAGTAAACTATACCTGAGAGGGGAAAATATGGTCAAAGGCAGAATCATAAAACTGGACCGATTCTCTTGTAGTATTAGTCCTTTGAACAATATTTGGCCACCTATTAAATTGATAAAATAAAGTTATTTAAACTCACAAATGATTGATTTTTTTATATAGAGAAGTTGTGTAAATATTTACATGTAACCCAATGGAACATCTTTTAGCCACTCCCCCTAGTTCTGAACAAGTGATCCTGGGCATCCAATTCCTAACCTCTCCCAACACCACATCTGTAGTAGACTTACACAACCAAACAAGTGGGTCATTTTCTTGGAATGTTTAGTAGCCTTGTACAACTCCCTATACAAGTATGTTAGAGTTGCAACACCACAAGATAGAGTGTTACAAATTGCAAAGTCAGCCACAAGGGAAAGGTATTGTACATAAACCTTGTCATCAATACTATATGGAATAAGGTAACTACCTAAAAAGTATAGGAGATATGGTCTAGTATACTTTATCCTCATTTGTCTTTGATGTTCTTCATAAGGTGAAATCCATACCAATAAAGTTGTCACACAAGAAAGTAAGACGAATGTGCCCCTTAGACCTCCCATCCGACACACCTCCCAAGTAGTGCTCACAAAAGTGAGACCATGAAGGAAATTGCTCCTCATCTGTGCCTAAAGGATATGCAGCTATAACTGGTGTCCCATCAATCCTAAGACCTAGAAAAACTGTGACATGATGAAGTGTGACAGTCATCTCAAAATATGGGAACTTAAAAGTGTTTCTAGACTTGTCCCAATGGTTAACTAGGACAGTGATCAAATTGGGATCTAGGTGGATAGGTTGTAGATTATGAACAACCCAAAACTAGCTAAAGAAACATTTTGCAAAACACCGCATCAGTAACAGGCCTACCTAACAACATGAAGTGGTGCTGGGAGACTGTGAATGATACTTCTCTACAAACCATATATATAAATGTACAAACATTACATTAAATAAAAGTTCAAACACTACATGATTTGAATACACTGAATAAAATTAACATTACATGACTTGAATAAACTGAAATAAGAGACATTACATGACTTGACTAAACTAAAATTCAAACATTACATGACCTGAATAAACTAAAATAAGAAACATTACATGACATGACTGAACTAAAATTCAAACATGACTTGAATAAACTAAAATTAGAAGCATTGCATGACTTGATATCACATTACATTAGGACAAGTGCATCTGTTATGGCCCCTTCTGCCAAACTTATGACAATGACATGTATATTGATTTGTATCAACATCCATAGTTGAAGGCCTTCTTTTTTCTTTGGTCTTCGGCATGCCTTTGTTTCCTTGGGGGTAATAAGGGATAAATACCCCTGCTTTCATCATATGGATGCCAATACCTCTTGTCAGGAATAACACAAATTTTAGTTTTATATAATAGTTCATATAAGAAGCATTTGTCAAATATGATCTCACAAGTCCGTCACAATCGTAATTAACAGTTTTTGCAGCTACCCAAACATGACAACATGTTAAATTCCATTGTTGTGGAAACCATAAGTGCATTTACTGGCACCATTTTGTCACACTTTGATGTCAAATTTATGTCCTTCCATGTCATCAACAAGTCATTCATCATTGTTCATGAATAGTGTTACTCTTAGTCTAGTTTCATCCTATTGTATATTAAAAGCATTTTATGAAGCCTTTTCGGCCATTTCTCTCACTTATTTGCATGACCATATGCTTCATTATGCCTCTCCAACCACATCGTAACAAAGAGATAGTATGTGGAAACAATTAGTTCATGTATAGGTAAACCTCTAACTCCTTTTAAGACTCTATTTATCCCTTCAACATGATTTCTAGTCAATGACCCAAATAATTCTTAGCAGTTGGTTCTATGATTTGTATATCAGCCATTAGACGATCAGATTCAAGTGTATCACTTCTGGATCACACTTTCCACACAAGTTACTTTTACTCTTGTGACTTGAACTTTTGATGAAAGTTCTCACAAAGATGTAGAAGACAATAATGATGTTGAGGCCAATCAAATTGTGTCTTAAGTGCTGGAAAAAATCCATTCATACGATCAAAAATAATATGCAGATCTGTGCAACGTCAAATCTAGGAGGTAGGATGTTGATTTGTGGTGCCTTGAGAATTGTCTAAGTAAGGAAACAAAGATAATTAGAGATCAAGGAGATACAATCAACAAAAAAACTAAATAGAGGAAAGAAAGGGATAAAGTAGTAGATAAGTAGTAGCAAACGTAGGAGGCAAAAAAGCGGTAAGGATAACACAAACCTTCCATCTTGTCACATAACATCTGCTCATATTGGAGATCGAAGGATGAAGAAGGTAGATATCTCCATGTTTCTGCTCCTCATTCCTACATGTAGGCTTTGCTAATAGGATGACCCTACTTTAAGAAACAATGAGAAATGGGCTTACAGAACATCCTTGCTCGCCTTTTAGAGTATGACAAGGAGAGTGTTGAATAGAATAATTAATTAATTAATCACAATACACCACAGTAGAAAATAATGGGTATTATTATTTTGACCTTAGAACATAGAGAAATTTAAGAATTATATGCACTGACTTTCACACTAAGATGTTCTAAAGAAGAAAAAGTGTAGAACATAAAGAATTATATGCACTAACTTTCACACTAAGTAGTGATAATTAGAGTTACCACATATCATTAGAAATGAAAAATTGATGTTCTTAAAAAGTGGAGTCCAACCAGAAAATGTTCCATATCTTGTTTCGTTCCAATTTAATCAGATATGACAAAAAATAAAAGATACTTCTCAATCTAGATTAGAATAGGAGAATAGTTACTTTACAATGACTATTGGCATTTGATGTAGACAAACCAAAAGAACAAAATATTCTTAAAAAGGGGAGAATGACTTGATAGTCAATAGAACACGTTGCAAAGTCAAACAACATGGGGCTACAAGACCCATTACATTTTTTCATTCTTGATGCTATTACAAACATTCCTTGATCTTGGAAGAACATATGATGATTTCTTCACCACCCTGATCTGTCGGCTGTTAGAATGTGATGCTTGGACTACACCCTGATAAGCATGTCATGCTCAATGAGGAGGTCAAGGGGTTGTTAGAATATGGTGGACACTGGAGAAGGATTATGGCTGTGAGCGATGTGGGATGAGAGAGTGATAAGGTGGAGTATGGGGATGGTAGTTAGAAAAAATGTGCCCAGGAGAGGAAAGGGTGAGATGCACAATAAGAGGGGAGAGTGCAGGTCTGAGTGGTTTGCCAATACATTATCTTAAAAAAATTCTATTTAGAAAAATATAACTATTTTCGGTGCCACAGTCCTAAAGGGTAGAATAAAAGAATTGAAAAGAATGGTTTTTTTTTTCTTACATTTCGATTTACACATCAATTTTTGTAAATCCTCATTGATTGGTACACTTTCCGTTGAAGCTGATCTAAAAGCATAGAAATATATTTTATGTTTTCAAATTGAGAACTTTCCCATTAAGTACCTTGGCATTCCCATCTTGCCTCTTAAACTTCACCCAAAATCTTGAGATCCCATTATTTACAAAACTTCAAATTCCCTTAATCATTCAAATTATATATTTCTTAATAGGGTGGGTAGATTGGTTCTTCTCAATGCTTCTCTCACACTATTTTCCTCTTACTTTTTGTGTTGTAAATTAGATTCCCTAAGATAAGGCTTCCTTTTATGGGGCACATCGGTCACAAAAATTCATCTTGTTATAAGAAGTCCTTTTATATACCTCATAGCATGGGCGGTTGGGGGATCATTGATCTCAAACACCAATTGATCGACCTCTTTAGTAGAGTCCATAATTCTCTTTTTGATATAAAACAAACTATTTGGTCAATTTTTTTTTATCTAGAAGTATTACTCTCGAAGGAAACCTTAAAGTACTTTGAGAAGTAAGAAGTTGTCCCAGTTTGGTCTCTTGCCTTCATAGATCTTCCTTCATCACCCAAAACTCCATTGCTCATCCTTCCTCTTTCCCAATATTGAACTTTTGGACTGATCTTTTAAATCCCAATGGCAATCTGGTCAATCTTTCACCTAACCTTTGCATTCCTCCAACTTACCTCTATTTTGGGACTAATGCTAGTTAGCAAATTTTCACCTCTCCTTGATCCATCTTTCTTTAAAAGTTGTCCCTCAATCAAAACTTTTCATTGATAGATCTGACTAATCTTGCCATATGATATCCTCCTCTTCCTATACACACATTTTGTGGATATTGGATAAGGATTTCAAAGTCTCAAAATATTAAAATTTGCATTAAATCTGGTGCAACTGATTCCCTTGGAGGACCGATATACAAAATAACATGTCATATTTGGCTAGTATTTTTCTCTGGCTTCTTGCCAACTCAAAATTGTTGTATGGTTCCCACTGGTATTCTAATAGTTATGGAGTCTATGTATTTGTTATATATGTTCTAATATTTGAGATAACAATCATCACATGTTTTTTTGTGTTCAATATATCCAAGTTCATTTTCCATACAAATCATTGCTGGTTTACTAGACACCATTCTTCTCCATGATGGTTGTCCGTATCCTTATTGTCCCTTGTATTACCTCAATCATCATAGGTTTTTTCTACTATTTATGATGGGAATCCTATATCTCTAATGATTAAAATGTCAAGCAGAAATATCTATAATTTAATAAAGAAACAAGGTGTCAACAAGGTGATTGCGATGGAGATGTGAATGATAAGATGGATGTGTGGGATGATAAGAAAAGAACACTAAATAAATAAATATAGGAATAAAACATGGGTCAGTATTGAGAACAAGATACATGAAGGCCCCCTTAAGTGGTTTAAACATGAAAAATATATTAATGGGTTCATCAACACAAAGATATCCTATAGACTCAAGAATAGTTAAGCGAGGAAGAGACTAGTAAGTGCATACAAGTCTATTTAGGGCTAATTTACAATTTCAATCTTATTCAAGTCATATTAGGTATGAGTTATGTCAACTGACATCTGATATGATTATAAACTAATGTCAATTTAGGTTTTATTAATTGTAATTGTGCATATTTAAACCAAAATATTGGTCAAAGTTGTTGTATGATATGACAATATAGTTTCTAAATAATTTAGACCAGTTAATTCATGTACTTTACACTTAGTGCACAGTTTTCTTGGATCAAAGTCATGAACTATGTAAGCCTTTGACTATTTTGGGTATTGAACCAAATAACTTAAACATTTTATGGGTATATAACAATTTAGAGGAAATGGTTGGTATGTATCAATGCATACTTTTAAACTAAGTAAATCATACTTAAAAGATAAAAAGTAAACATTGCCTTGTATATTGAAGCCTTAGTTTCTAGGGAGCCCTTGATGAACAAACTACTTGATATCTCAACTTACTATATGGATGATGTAGAAAAATTACTTGATATCTCAGCTTACTATATGGATGATGTAGAAAAATTCTCTTTCATTCGATTGAATTGACTTAAAAGAAAATATCCATTTTCCTCTATATGAAGTATTACAAATATTAATATGCTTCATTTGAACATGATGGAGAGATCTTGGCTCAGTTGATGCCAACCTCATTTTTCAACATCATTTCACAAGACACTTAATCATGTCATGCAACCATGAACAATAAGGTTATTTTAGATCTGTACAATCGTTCCTTGAGATGGATAGAGCTATGTAGAATGAGCTACCAGCAACTATTCATTACTCCTCTATTTGATAATTTGCCTCTCATGTATGTGCAATAATCAACACTAGACCTTCTATGGTCTTTGGATCTTTCCATATTTGTTCTAGCATAAATTCAAGTCTAACTACTAGTTTTGTTGGGAATAACTCCTTTTTTGTGGACATGTCTTGATGTACTTGAGTATTATGGTCAAATATTTAAATGTGAGTAGCATTGGAGCTTACCAGTAAAATATGATGATAGTATTCATGAAAGACCAATAATTGTTTTCTTCCAACATCATGTACTATATGTTTATAGCTTCAGAGAAAAATCTTCATCTTTGCATTAATGATCTACTTGCATGGGTGTATCTATAAGTTTGTATTTATGTTTTCAAACTATCTTTAGAAGTCTAGAGTATATGTTCTTCTAGTCAAATAGAAAGAAGAAACAAAGTTGGTTCCTTATCACCAAAAAAACAAGTGGTATTTTATCCCTTTATCTATATTCTAGACCATGAAATGTTTTCAGTATCAAATTTCACCTTCACTACTGTATGACAACATATACTAGAATTATGGACACTTTCCACCATTGTATTACCTAAAAGTATGTGTAATTTCCTCTTAATAATAGTGATATCTCTTTGAAGTGAGGATATTTGGTTAAACCAAGCTACCATAGACTTCATAATCCATTCAAAGCATTGTTTATGTCAAACATTATACCTCAACTATGAATCTACATTGAGGAGATATAGATATGTATTCTTCAATTCACCTTTTGAATGTTTACATATAGCTATTTTGAATTCCTAGAGAGAGGAATAGACATTACAAGTACTTCGCTAATAGAGCTTAGATTTCCAACATGAGAAATGATTTATTGGTAACTATTCTAAGTGATTTCCTTGTCCACAAGGCAAGCTTTAAATCTTTCGATCACGCAACTAGACTTGTTTCATGGTAAACTCTCACAAATCCTATCACATTGCCTATATGCATTTTATATTATCTCAACACTGTCTAAAGAGAGATTTTCTCTAGATATCTAGCAAATGGAATATTTTCAAAATGATGAAGAATGTAGAACCTACAATGATTTGGAACATAGTAGGACTATCCAAGAAGGATTTCATTGATGGAGATACCTCAATGTCAGGTGGTTGACTTGAAGACATGGAAACTTAACAGACATGATAACCTTCTTTAGTATTTTGATTTGCCTTTAGATCATTCCATGTTTAATAGTATTATTCACCCCTTTTGTGACTATCTATTTTAATGGTTGAAAACCATCAATTTACATACGTATTTTTGGATTTTTTGATGTTGGTTTCTTATCCAAGCACTACATATCTTTCATATACATCACCCTCACCTACTCTACCACTATTTACTCATGTAATTTTGATGGTATGGATCCTTGGGATGTATGGGACATTGCATAAATGGATATATCTTTTGGTGCTCTCCTATTAGTTCCATGCGTATCATATTGACATCACTATCCTAGTTGCAATACTTCTAATGAAACTAATTGCACACATGTAGGATATGACTTTCTTTTACCATCAGCGGAACCTCTTAACTGGAAGTAAGGTTTTCAATTTGTCATGCTTTAGTAGTGCACAATTAGATATTAGGCCAATATTTTAGTACATATGAAACTTATACATCATAATTTGTTCTTGAAAACATGTATGCTTGCATCATGACTTTGTTTATGATAATGCAAAGGTCATAGTAGTTGTTGAAACACATGACATCTTCGTTACTATGATTTTTAGGGGTATATTATATTTTTTTTAGCAAGACAGCAACATTATTTTTCTCCCTCATTATATTGTATTAACTATCTCCTATATGTGTATGTTTTTTATAATATTCAGTGACATGTCAATTTTTTTAGTTATATGTTCATATAGTTTAATTTTATGTTCATTTTAGATGACATTTACTTTGACTTTCTTGTGGCAACTACCTAATATCCTGAAGTTTTGTTTGAGTTGCATGGACTCATACAAGCACAAGAAGGCTTGTCCAGCAATATCAAGTGAGTAATTTTGGAAGTTATTGCATTATACCTATTCATGTTGTATTATAATATTCTTTTTATGAATCGTATAGTATATGCAAGCTCACCGAAGACCCAAAGATATCAATGTATTTGTTGGGTTTCAGCCAAACCCCTTTTCATAGTGTCAACTTATTCTTGAAATGTGTAAAGATGGATCGGTCATGCTACGATCTTGTTGATATGGTGTTACTAGTACATTCAAAACCAATTGCATAAAATATTTCAATTAAGGAAAAGTTTCTATAGTTATTGATCTACACATTTTCCATTTTATATCTTAAAATGTAAGTGTTGATGCCTGAATCTAGTCATTGATATTAATGAAAATATAATTTTTTTCTTTTACTATGATACAAATAGAATAACGTTTTGATGTTGGTTTCTGGATGACCTGACCTCTTTCTACACATACGAACATTACTCTACGTAGTGGAGTGAAGAAGCGGAAATAATTGATTGCATAATAGAGTTTCGTGTATGATTTGTCTACTATATGTTGGTTGTAAAACATTGAGTTTAGTATAGCTGAAACGAACTAGTTGTATATATAGGTTCCAGTCGTTATAACACCAACATGCATAACAAATAATTTTATTTTAATTCAACTATATACATAGATCTACACAAAACAGTTCATCCTATATATGCCATCTTCTTATTCAATTTACAATGTAGTAGAGTTGGTTTTATCTTGTATATAGGTTCATGTTCTTTTTGACACATGAACTTTTGACATATGAACAGTTTTCTCTTCTAGTTATATGCTCACTTTTCTTAAGAACGTGATTTTAATGACAAATCAGAATTCGTCCATATGTTCTCAATGTATGTTTCTGGTTATAAAGGTCACGTGTGAGTCTTCTCTCTTGTTTCTTTGTATCAAGTTGTTGTAATGTGTCCATGATGAGATCCATGTGCTATCATTTGCATTTTATATTGGGGTAAATATTTTTGGTTTATTTTCTACTTGATAGGGTGAGAGATGAGCTGTAGAAGTTAACTTTTATGAGTCTGCTTTCACCTATCAACATGGAATGCTAATGAGCTCGTGGAGTACAAAAAGAAGATATAAGTACTAATCATATAAGATATCTTGATTATAATTATGCACTACATTCTACTATACCCAAATGAGGAAGTTATGATGTTTTGTTTGTTTTGATTGATGCTTGAGATAATAGCATTCATTGTCTGAAGAATCCATGATTTAATTAATGAGAGTCATATTTTATTGTTGCTGTGAAGACATGTGCATGTGATACAAAATCAAAT
Source organism: Alisma plantago-aquatica (assembly GCA_963693085.1). Classification (NCBI taxonomy): domain Eukaryota; kingdom Viridiplantae; phylum Streptophyta; class Magnoliopsida; order Alismatales; family Alismataceae; genus Alisma; species Alisma plantago-aquatica. Next base: position 185,973,757 of record OY856409.1, read on the forward strand.
ATATACTTTAGATCTATTCTATTGATAAATTTTAAAAATATTTTTTTAACGAAAGTATCAGTAAATAAGTGTTTGTTTGCTATTATTCCATGATTGTAGCATGTGTGATTTTCAACTTTACCTTCATTTTTACAATGCTTTTTGAGTAGCTAAATATTTCCAACTAAGTAAAACTATGAAAAACAAACAAAATATTTATATTAGTATGTGTGGATATTTTAGATATCACACAAAAATGTGAGGATAAAAAGTGTTGATATTTTATATATTAGGAAAAATGTGAATATGTAAATGTCAAGTGAAAAAATGGAGAAGAAATATAGTGGATAATTTTCCATACTCAGTTTTACACACTTTTAAGTAGCGTGGATACTATTATTCCCACCCCATTTAGTGTGGGAATTTATAATTTCCAGTGTGGAAAAATGTGGTTTTTTTTGTACTGTAGACAGTTAGTCTTATTAGGATGATTCCTTTTTGGATAGGGACCCATTTAGTACCTTTATCGGCCTAAGTAAATCAAGATTGGGATGAACTAACAAATTAAGTAAAACAAATGAGATATGTGGATCTAACTTAACCTATGGAAATTGAGGTCTACTCGGTGAATACTAGGGTGGTTCCGTATGGCAAGGAATCCTCTTATATACCTAGTAACCTAGAATCCATGGATTATTAATTGAGTCATGCATTTTCTCTAATAATCTATGAAAACCACAATAGAGATAAATATAGTATTAATGATGCAACTAATGCATGTCATATGTCATATTGTCTAATCCATGTTTGACCATGTTAGAGTAACTTTAGGTTTGGATTTAGGTAACTCTAACTGGGTACATAGTATATACATCTCTATATTTAATTAGTTCACTTGGGCTAATTACATGATATAACCTCTAGATCAGATTGAATTGTCTTTCTTTTACATGTTAATTTTTTGTCATAAGATATTTCTTTTCTTTGGGTCTATAAATTTTATAGTTTTAGTTTCCATAATATAATGTATTTTCTCTTTAATGATACTAGATAATTAAGAACCTTTATCAGAAGTTGCACCATATACACATTTAGGTTATTTTAAGACATAGCCATATTATATTGACTAGTACCACCCTCATTATAAACTTAGTGAATGAGGCTCCCTAGTTCTTGTTGAACTTGAGTAGGGAGGTTCCCTTAAATAAAAGATGGTGTGTACTAGTCGCCCAATTTGTTGTATTGGAGTTAAAATGTAATAATAGACATGGTTTTCAGCATTAGTCATAAAAGTGATTCCTGGTACCTTTCTTTCCACAAAAGTTACTTTTTACGCATTTTAATACAATTTATATCTTGTATACATATATTTATCACATTTAAAAAATTTATTTAGATTTTTAGGTTAAGGTTTAAAGTAATATTAGGTTTAAGACATGTGAAATGGGAGAAGTGATCAAGTATATGTATAATCATGTTTTAGATTCTGGTATATATTGTATATGTGCCTTGATGTATTCAAGCTTTAAGCTAAGTATGTGAAATTTATAAGTGTTGTAATATTGTGCAATCATGCAATCAAATTCTTGTCATATTGTATAGGACTAGATACCCAGATGGTAAGTTTCTTGGTTTGTTACTAAGACATCACAGGTTCAAGCCACAAAGAAGGAATGAATAGAATCACTATTTTATAAAAATCATCATATTGATAATTTTTCTTGTGTTTTGTGGGCATTCATGTTTTAGAAATCACCAAATGAATAACACAATAACACCTTATAATTGTTCATGACACAGTAACTAATAAAAACTTAATATCTAAACATTTATTAATATTTTTCCTCATAAATGCCATAATATACTTAGACTTCTATTCAGATTCTTGAATGTTGTACAATTTAGTGTAAACTAATTATCTATCTATCTCTTCATCTCACCTCTCTAGTGCCAAGTGGTCTGGCACATAAGACATTATGATTCATAGGTGGAGTGATAGCACATCTTGAGGTGTTGATTATCCCTTTTAACAGGTAAAAATGGGACATGATTCTATTGAGTTGATGCAAAACACTAAAAGATCATAACAACCCTAGATATGTAGTACACTTTTTATTATGGAAAACTTAGACAGTATATCCTAAATTCTTACTATTTGTCTAGGTTTTATTGAATTAGAAATCTTGATGTGTGCTGGTATTTTGTTAGATATATAGAACATTAGTTATAATAATGAACTAATACACACACACACACACACACACACATATATATATATATATATATATATATATATATATATATATATGTGTGTGTGTATATATATATGTATATATATGTGTGTGTGTATGTTTATGCATGTAGAATGAAGTCACACTATAAAGGATCAAATATATACTTTTTACAACATTTTATCATAATATATAGATGAATATTTTTAAATCCATGCTTTAGATCAGAGTTCAAGTAAGCTTATATACAAGGACTAAAATTTAATACATACATGTGTCCTATATACTTGTCGCTCAACAAAGAACACTCCTACAACTCTCTTCTATATCTTCTCTATATCACCTATCTATGAATTCTCATAGGCAACAAATACACACATGGACCAAAAGGAAAGGTTTTGTACAACAATTATGGTCCTAAATCCTTATTATCAAGATATTTAAAACAAATCCAATAAGAGGAGATTCAATGTATTTACAAACTAGGTAAGGACTCTTTGGCGGATATAGTCAACAAGTTAATGATTTCAAGGATGCATGTTTGTAAGATAGGATTCACAAGAGTATACAAAATACACATTTGCATGATTGTTCACAAAGAAAGAAATACTCTAGATATCAAAGTAATTCTGAAGATTTATCCATTCTCAAAATCTATCTAACAATTTTTATCTCTAGATCTAGGTGCCTGGTGTTCTCCCCTATATTAGAGAATGACACTTTTAGCTATGGGAGTAAATAGAAAAAGGGACCTCTATGTCTATTATCCACTGCATAAGGTTGAGATATATGACCCGATGAATCAAGGAGCCATATCTCTAATAATTAATAGAAATTGTGCCAATGTAACCATTCAAATTCATTTAATAATATTAACGATTTGAGATAGTTGTTGTAACTTCAAGTAGGAAAGACAAGGCTACTAAACCAATACAGTTCATGACTTGAAATGGATCTAGGGATGAAATTTAAGAGGGATAAAATATAAAAATAATTTATATAGTGAATGTTTTACCTCAAGACTCCAATGTCTAGCAGAATACATACTTTAAATTTCTCCAAAAAATGATGAAGAACAAGCTAGAAAGTAGAACAACCTTGTAACTAATTTTCTTGGAATGAAATGTTATTTTTTTATTAAGTTTCTCTTTTCACCTTGAATAATTAGTAATTTATTTTCTACTAACAGTTTTGGTTCCATTCTATTTATACTATCTATCCTTATCCCTTACTATCATGATAAGTAGTGATATTATTTTCTCTAGCACTAATACGTAGTACTGAAGCCTAGGTTTTACATATTTATGCTAACCTAATTATGCATGTAGTAATATATAAATGTACAAATAAAGTGGATTTATAAAATAGGTGTATGTTTTATATTATCTATGATAAGTTCCATATTAATAAAATTCGATTGGTTTAGGTCAAAATATTTCTTAAATTGATATTTTCTTTCTAAATATATTATATATACTTCTAGGTTTTGAACATGTAATAGTAATATAATTAATATTAGTAAGCTAACATATGTATTCCAAAAAAAGGGACATGGCTAGTCCCAGGGTTTACTCTTGGCTGGGTGGGGTCCCATAGTGGCCGATCCCAGGAGGGGTTCCTTCGTATAAAAAATAAATGTATTCTAGAAATATATGTATATAGTAGTAACATGGATATGGTTGAATAGTCATTCAATGTAACAATCATATAGTACCATATCAAACTACTTACATTAGTAACCAAAATGTAATACTATATTATAATATAAGTAACATACACTTATATATATTACATATATGTTGTACTAGCGCATACTACTTTTACTATACTAATATGTATATACCAGTATGCTACAACTGAACAAATACTTAATCTAGCTACTCCTATGGATGAGTTTTAAACTAATTGTGTAGGATGATATCTAATTTATATATTTCTTTAGCTTCAATGACTATTTATGTATATAAAGTAACATAAGTGATTAGTTACTTACATATTGTAGAATTTGGTTTAGACTTAATCAATCTGACTTCTGGCTGTGATGCATGGCATGAGAAAGTCTCTACTCCATTTCTATCCTACTGCTCATCATTTTCTTCAATATTTAATCAGATTATTCACAGGTTGGTCGTGGACTAAAGCATGGTCATGCCTTCAAAGATTATTGTGGTTGTTATAGAAAATCATTTGGATTCTAGTCTATAGTCACCTATGAATCCATTTCCAACCAGATGAGATGGTTCCTCATCCTCATGGGTACTATTTATCTTGATAAGGATTTAAGAAGTGGTGTTGAAAAGGCTAGAGTCTAGTCATGAAGCTCATGATTTTGTTGATATTTTGAATTAGAAGGTAGATGTAGCAGTGGTGGGTTGAGGAGTTGTAATGGATGATTAATAAAAGTGGTGGTGGGTTATGCAAATGTGGTGCCAATGTCTTAACTGGAGGCGGGAAAGATCAATAGCAAGGTGATATGGGTTGATGGCATCGTAGAAAGTGATGGCAACATTGAATGGATTGTACTTAGAGTCGGGGTAAGACATGGTGTTGAGGGTGGGAGTATCTCTAACCAACATGACTATCATTGTGTGTTCTAGAGATGGCTACAAAACAATTTTTAGGGGGACGTTTCTCTTTCAGTTTAGGTCTTATTACTTATAGATTGCAATATCCATGAACTTATACATGTGAGGATGATATCTAGATTTTTGATTGTGTATTGGATCTTGTGTGTGATATAGGAGATGATAGGTTTGATGAGGTGGAACTTCAAACTATAACAGTTGGACCACTATTTCTTCGGCTACACAAAAGGTGGTTGTGTAGTGGTGGGAGATTTGATTTATCTTGTAACTTCCATTATTGTTGGTATATAAGAATCAAGGTCAAAAAGGGTTTAATCACATGTTATTGGCTCCTGAGAAAGAGAATGACACCACCTCTTTCCTTCCTCATAACTATCTATTGATGATATTGAGGGAGAAGGAACGACCATTAACCAAATTTAATTCTAATATCAATTAACTTTAGGTCTTTATATCTTTTAATGTTTAACCCTGATTTCTTTTAAAATTTTACCAATTTATCAATATCCATGGATTTTAATTAAAAATTATTAACACCCCAATTAATGTATTCTAACATTGTCAACTAAATTACTCTCCTAACTAATTTAGTTACTATTTTCTAAAAAAAGAAAATGTATTTGGTGTGATTCTAATGCCAATAAACCATAAATATGTTGAGATATCCATATGTGGGTTCCATATAGGATTTTAATTGAATGAGATGGAGAATAATTGCATTTTTGTGCTTGTAGTCCAACATAATTAAAAAGGTATAAACATTAATGGAGATTAATCAATAGAGAACTTCAAAATAAACATTTATGCATATTAGTTTAGAAGAAATGGAGTACCAAATTTCTTTATGTTGCAAGTATCCACTCCTTAAAGTGGATTTTTCCTCAAACATGGCACATACATTGACTAGTCGGGTACTACTATCTACCCCTTAGAAGGGTCCAACTAAAAATCAAAATAGGTGTAAAGGGTATCTCAACTCAAACGTGGTAAATGGTATATTAACTCAAACATAGTAGCCTTCCTTCTCTTAAGCATCACCCTATACTAAATGATAGGTTGTAGGGGTTCCATATGACTTCCCTCTAGGGTTGTTATTGTATCTCCTTAATTTGACTTAGCTCAAGAAATCCTTGATAAAATTTCATATAATCATTCTTCTATGTACATTTACTATTATTAAGAAAATAATTATTAATGATAAAAATTTCAATGCAAAATTTAAAATGGAAAAATCAATTTGAGAACCACATCATAACCACATATCACCAACATCCTACTTACTACTCCTCCACCATACTGATTACTTGACTCAATTACGAGATAAAATATCTAGGGAACCTAAAGAGCCACCTAAGTATCATAATTTATAGCACAAGGGAGAATACTATGGTAGCTAAATAAAGAGGGATTCCTAATCCCAAGTTTTGGCACATCATCTTAGTATTCATTTTCTCTTATTCTCAAAATAGTCATCTAATAATTTGTTCAAAAGTTATAATCACATGTTTTATCATTTTCTTTTAATTTATACTTTTTTAGTTTTCTAAGAGGACACTTAAGCCAAGGATGTGGTGAGGAAAACTCCAAGTCAGCAAATAAAATCATATGCCTATATTTAAATAAGGGGACTAAAATTTTCTTTTGCTGGTCAAATGTGTTTGAAAAAGTGTCGAGATAGGATTTTCCTATGTGTCTTATCATATTATCATTTTTTCACTATGGATGTTGGTTATATGTTCAAGTTAATGAATATATACTAGATGTCGGTTTATGGGAGGGAAAGCAACTACAAGATTTAATAGCTCATATTTTCTAGGTATTCAAAATTGGGATGGAGACTTTCTTAAATATTAAGATTATTCCCAACTATTAGAAATAGCCTTAGTTAGGTCCATATATAATGTGAGGAAACCCCATCACCATCTAAGTGTATTGTGAGTAATTATGCCAGAACCTTCACTAAACATCGATCATTAGAAACCTAAGATCATTTCACTTACGTGGGCATGATTAACCTCTATTACTTGAAATGTTAGAAAGTTTTTAAGTACTAATTTTCCACCTAAGTTTCATCACATTCATAATTGGTCACAAGATTAAAATTGAAACTTAACAGATGTGAGGTAAGTTGATAATCCATAATTAATTAAGTAATTTAGGGTTTATGAAATTCATCTTTCTATTTTCCTTGAAAGGATTTTAACATGTCTTATTCTTAATTCATATATGTTCATGAAGTTCATAAATTAGTCCAATTTCTAGCTAATGAATTCCGGAAGTTCCATGCCACTCTATATTAGGTTACACACATGACTAATGTGTTTCTACTATTTCTAATTGTATTCTATGTGTATACTAATACTTGGGCAATGGATTTTTGTTAGATACATACTAAGTTCTACCATTTTGGTTGTACTTTCATAACCTTTCATTCCATGAAACATGCATGTGTTCTGACTATATATATCTCTAATACCATGTAGTAAAGACCTGATATTCGCTCTCAAACATTTACAAAATTTAATTGAATATATAAACACATCTTCTCATGTTCATTTTTTACTTCAGAGTTCACAAAAACCTATTTATAAGGACTATAACTTAATACATGCATGTGCTCTATCTACTCTTCAATTAATAGAGGACATCACATGCATGTCTCTTCTATGTCTTCTCTATATCACATTTATGTGAATTCCAATAGAGAGAAAACCCACACATGGAAAAAAGGAAAGGTTTGGGTGAGCAAAGTTGGTACTAAATCTTTACTACTGAGCTATTTGAAAGAAATGTAGCAAAAGGAGATTCAATGCATTTACAAACTAGGCAAGGACTATTTTGTGGAATAAGGTCAACAAGTTAAGGATTTCAAGGATGCAATTTTGTAGGATATTGTTCACCAGAGTATTCAAAATATAAATTTGCAAGATTGTTCATGAAACAATATGTATCAAGATCATCAATTATTCTAAATATCAAGATATCAAATTATTCAAGACTTAATGAATTATTCATTGGAGCATTCTATCAAACATTTTGTCTTCACTGATTCTAGGTTCCCAGTGTTATGTCTTCTACGATAGAGCGACACTTTTTCCTATGGGGTAACCAGTAATTGGGGACTTCTATGTCCATTATCCACTACACAAGTTTAGGGAATAGGACCCCCCAAATGAAGGAGGCATAGCTCTAGAATATATTCGAACTTTGTGCCAATGAAAAAATTTAGATTCATTCAAGACCATTCAATATTCAAAATAGTTGTGGTAACCATCAAATAAGAAATACAAAGCTAATAAACATATCGGGTTTGGCACTTGTTAAGGTTCTATGATTGCAATTCAAGAGGGATATAATAGCAGAACAATTTAAATAGAGAACTTAGTACTTCAAGACTCTAAGGTTTTCCATAAGATATAATTTGAGATTCTCTAATAATTGATGAAGAACGATCTACAAAGTAGAACAAACTTATTACTACTTTTCTTGGAATAAAATGTTATTTTAGATATACTTTTCTTTTCACCTTAGATTATTAGTTCATTATTTTCTACTTCAGTTTTGGTTCTATTTTGTTTTGACAATCTATCTTTATATGTTACTATCTTGATAACTAGTGATATTGTTTTATCTAACACTAATACTCAATATTTGTTCCTTGGTCTTAAATATTTATGTTAACCTAATTATGCATGTATTAATATATAAATGTACAAATAAAGTAGTTTTATCAAATATGTTTGTCTTTTATATTTTCTCTATTAACTTATATCTTAATGAAAATAGATTTTTTTAGGTTAAAATACTTCTTAAATTGATATCTTCTCTCTAACTATAATGTACATACTTCTAGGTTTTGAACTTGTAACAATAATATCATTACTATTGACAAACTAACACATGTATATTGAAAGTATATGTATGTATAAATATAATTGAGTTGGTTGATCCATCATTATATTTACCAATCATGTTGTCCAATATCCAACTACTTAGGTTAGTAACCAACATGTAGTATTATACTACGTTACTAATAATATACAATTATATATTATTGATCCATTGTATTGACACATATTACTATTACCATGCTAATATGAATAGAACTTAATAGGTAGTTAATTTAGTTATTCCTATAGGTTGGTTTCATACTGATCATCTAGGATGATATTTAATTTATCTCTTCCTTGAGCCTTGATAACTATTTATCTACATGTACTAACATAAGTGGTGAGTTTCACATTCTGGCATTTGGTTTAGACTTTATCAATTTGTATTGTTATTGAGATGCATGAGATGAGCGAGTATTTACTCTATCATTAGCCAACTGCTCATTATTTTCTTCAATATCTGATTGGATTCTTTCAAGTATGGTTGTTGATTGAAGTAGGTGTTGGGAAATACATACACATAAGTATAGCAATAGTAAGAAAAAAATATCTATCCATATTCCCATAACAACAAGATGGCATAAACTACTATGAAATAGGACAAATGGCTTGACAAGTTTGTACTTGATCTTGAAGCAAGTCTAGTGACAACAAATCATTGCATTGCAACTGTCTTTTAGTTTCTCTTGGATAGTGGCTATGCAACTTCAAGTCTTCACCACAGAAGATGGACATGACAGTTTCTATAGTGACTCCTATGGTCTCGCCACGAACTACAGACTAACTTTTCCCTCCTAATAGCAAACAAAGGACTCCTACCTCTAAAGTAGTCCACAAGGACCAACTAGAACTCCTTTCACTCAACTAGAACAGATAGAAGGAATTGTCCCTCTCATTAGAATACTAGTCACCAATGTACTCTCCCATAAACTGATCCTTAGTTGTTCTCTCCCTTCGCTATCCCTTCCTAGTCGGAAAGGACTTGCTTGGGCTCTCTTGGTTACCACAACCAGAGAGAATAACAATTGTTAAAGAAATTGATTCTTAATTGTCTGTTTTGTATTCTGGGAAGCCCTCAGTACCCCTCTATTTATAGGAGGGGCTTGGGTCTGGGTTCCCAGTCTATGTGGGAGTGGAAGGGACTAGAAGATCTCAAATTTCTACAACCTTCAAAGACCCAAAACAATCTTCTGGTAACCCAGATAGTCATCTGACATGCGAGTGGATCATCTCCCTCAGCTGGATGGTCATTTCATAGTTTCCCAATCACATATGAATTTGGCAACTCATTTCTAATTTATGCTGAATATTAATTCCTTATTTCAATAGAATTGAATAATCAAAACAATCAAACTTTCTCACAAATTCGAAAAGATACTAGAACCTTTTTTCATCCCAACTGAGTTGATCAGTTCACTAGGTAAACTGGTCATCTCGCTCATCTTGAACCGATTGGTTCACTCAGTGAGCTGATAGGATGGTGCCTAATTTGTGCAAAATTTTAGCCAAATCAATTCCAAATCAGCCTCACGATCCAAACGACTGTCTCAACACTTGAGTCGACCGTTTGGTACTCCGAACGGTCGTCTCACCCTATGAGTTGACTAGTCAATAGTACAGTCTATTGATTTTTTGTGTGAATTGAGTAGCTAAATACTTTAGTAATCAATCCAATTATTATTTAAGATCAAACTCCTCTCCTATATGAGTTTCTTTGTGTGTGACCCTATAGTTCATGCATTACGTTGGCAGTGAATGTCCATAACTAGCTTATGACATCACAAGCAAGGAGTGGTTCCTATTCACACATTTGTGCTACCCATGTGAATGGAAAGTTGGAGAACAACTTCAACCTACATTCTGTGTAAGGTGTTGCAGTGATTGTATAATCCCGTTATCTTTGATATCCAGAATGAACTCAAGGCATAGAATCATCACCCTACCAATATTCGATCCATGTTTCTTGAACCAAGATCAAACTTTGTGAGATATATGAGACATCAATATCATATATTGATTCACATGTGCATGTGCATGCCTTTCTCAATCTCACTTGTCAAGTGGCCAGGATATCATACTCCAGTAGGAGGGAAAAATCCCATATCTATTACTCATAGTCAATCCCCATGTGTCACAGTTACCCAATCACCACCTTTATAACAGCCCACGTTTTAGGACTGTGTTTGATGATGTCTAAGTGTATAAAACAACATGTGATGAGTGCAGTTATTTTATGTCTAAGAATGACAATCACCACCTTCACTATGAGAGATGACTATGACCACCAATTATGGTTTCCATGTGTCACTCTCAAGAAGGGTCTGTCTGATACTTTGTTTTCTAACAATTATCTTTGTGTTCGGTTTGATATCCCATATCATGACTAGTGAGACTCTGTCATCAACCAACCCACATGCTAGTCCTTAGTGTTACTGGTGTGTATCTACCTTCCATAGTAACAACTGACTAGGGACATAATAAGAATTTACCTACTCTTAACATTCATATTATCTCATTCTTCCAAGTCACATACTTGAAGACATTTGTTATTGAGTAATGTCATTCTTTATATGTTCACTCCATTTCCTCATTATCTCATAACTAAGTGAAACATACTAAATCAAAAGCTTCCTTTATATATATATATATATATATATATATATATATATATATATAATATCTTTAGACGTTCACTCCATTTCCTCATTATCTCATAACTAAGTGAAACATACTAAATCAAAAGCTTCCTTTATATATATATATATAATCCTTTATATGTCTTTCCAATCATCATATGATTGATGCTATGGGCATACCTTATCAATAGAGTCCCACTTGCACTTAGAGCCAATTACTAATGAATCTCATTCTCAGTGATCTAAACATGTTCATCATGTTTCTGCTGCACAAGTGCTAATCCAGGGGGTAGCAACTCTTCATTGTAGTTGGTATATTGCATGTTTCAATTCTCCTCATTGTATGATATTTCATATGAGATGAAACTGTGATAGTATGATCTTAGATATTCTTGTAGAATCGGTATCTCCATTGTTGGCATAGTATTTCTACTATGTCATCAATGGCCGAAACATCTATATGTTCATCATATGAAGTCCTAGATTCATACATTACTCCTATGTTCACCACACTAGGACATACACTTCTTTCATAGAAATAATATTAGTGACTTATAGTTTGGAACTCTTTCCAACTCACAACTCTTTTCTCTTTACTTATCAAACATATTTTATGTTGAGATCATTTTATGTCATTTAGGAAGCTTGCATCAGTGTAACCCTTTACACTCAACCCTCCCTCATTGTTATAAACTAACAACATATCTTTAAGTACTTCACAAGTATTTAATGGATATTTTCATGACATTTTCGTATGACCTTCATTGGAATTTAATATATCTTGTCATGTCTAGTACATACAATATTATGGAATGATTACATTATATGGCATACATGACATATCCAATTGTTGGTGCATATGGCATCTTATTCATATTCTTTCCATTCTTCATAAAATTCAGAACACTAGATTCTCAAGAAACTAATCCCATTTTGATGGATAGATTCTCTTCCACATAATCCTTCATGCTCAACTCTTTCAACATTAGCCAATATGTATTCCTTTTAGGTTATGAAACTTTCAAGTCCTATTTATATAGATCTTTATCTCTAACATTTAAGATGTTTCACCTAATCCTTCATTGTTGAAGGTGTTTTCCATGCCAGATCTCAATACTCATAGTATTGGGATGTTATTTCCCATCACATGTGGAATATTTCTATATGCTCCCACTAAATTTTTATAATTACAGATTTCATGTTTTGTCTTGACTCAAGTCAAACTCTTTGACTTTCTTGTCAAATAAAATATTCCATGTCTGATATAATTGTTTTAGGCTCGTTGTAGCCTTTAGACTTTATTTGCATTAATGGAGTTATAAAACCCTTCAGTTTGTGTCATGTATACGTCCTCTAAATGGTTCCTATTAGGAATGTGGTTTTAACCTCCATGTGCTAAATCATCAAGTCTTAATAAGGTACAAAAGTAAGCAAGTCAATTGGTGAAGGGATTTCATCATGTTCAACACTTGAAACCTCTACAACCAATCTTGTCCTTCAGTTTATCCATGTTGGTTTTCCTCTTGAAAACCCAATTGCACCTTATGGGTTTTACCCCATTAGGTAGTTCCATCAAGATCATATCTTGTTGGTCTCATGGATTCCATTCTGGACATAATGGCCTTAAGCCATTACTCAGACTATGGTCCGTCAATAGTTCTTAGTTGATGGTTGACTCATGATATAACTGATTCTCAACTTATCTTATTTATAAGATTCACAATCTATTAACTTTAGATGTGTTTAACTATGAGTTATGTGTTACAAAATGAACTTTATATTCCACAACAATTTGTGGTTCTCCATAGTTTATTAATACCTCTTATGGTTCAAATGTTTCTTGTTGATATCAAACTTTTTGAGTTCTACTTTACTCCCACTAATTATTTTGGAAATCAGCTATCCAACCAACAAACACTTTGTTATTGGATTGAGATTAGTGTTCAACAAATTAAGACATGATTAAGAAACTATTTTCTTGCATGAGTTTCATTCTTTAAGACACATTAGGAAATTCCCATGCCATATCACATATGTTGTCTTATTAAACCATAAACTGTAATTTAGTGCTTAGACATTTATCTTTAGGGAATTAGAGGATTAGATTAAATGATAATCACATCATAACCTATTATGTTGTGACTCCTTTCTGACACATTGTTATGTTTCAGGTGGAATTGACTATGATATACTATCATAGTCTATCCAAAAGGTCCTCAAACTATTAATGTGAAGTATTTCAATTTTTTATCATATCAAAGTATTTTAGTACCTCTATGGAAGTTATGTGCTTCATACATGCAATCTACTTGAATATTTTAAGAGATTTGTATTTTACTGTACGCATATCATCAGTAAACATAGTGAAGTTTTTCCAGTAGCTTTTACCACTTATTCTAGAAGATCATCATACATCATATGCATTAGTTCAAATATAATACTTGTTCTCCACTAAACTTTGTGAGAAGTGGTATGTCATCATACTCACATATAATATTTTCATATCTCTTGTTGCTTCCATAACCAAAAGAGTCTAGATGAACATCAACATGTTCTTAGAAATGCATTTCTCACATGTGTGCTTTAGATGACAAAGCTATAGTTTGTTTGAGTTATCATATGTAGTCCTTTTAATATAAACATTCATTTTAATATTCTTTTATGAAACATCATTAGATGGTAGGCATTTCCATACAAGATCATATCTTTAAAATAAATGCATTAATGACTCTTTATTGATAGTCATCCTTGTCTATACAAGATGCATAAAGAAAATATTTCTATAACTGGAACACGTGAAAGAAGTTCTACTAACTCTATCGCATTCCCTTTAGGCTAAGATAAAATTAAATTTAGACTATGGCTTCCACAACTCTTGCTCTGCCTTGTCCATCTTTGTCCATTCATAAAGGACTTTTACTTCTTGTAAGATCCTACACATCAATATGTCATATATTTATCTGGTATCTCATACCAAGATTAACAAGTAATCAAATTTATCTTATATGGTTTATACCTAAAGTGGAGGCTTCAACACTCTCCTTCTTCTTCTTTAACTCCTCTATCTAGAGTGGGAGATTTCTTCTCAAATGTCCAGGCTGATGACAATCACCTCTCTTTCTTACTCCTCCCTTTGACTTGAGATCTGAAGACATGGGCTTCTGGCTAGCTTTAGAACTCTTCTTAGCTTTTCCTTTGCCTTTAGGCTTTTCCTTTGTCTTGTTGATCATGATCACAAACTTGGGCCTGTCTTTCTTCATTTGTGTCTTAACTGTTCTCAACATGCCCAATAACTTTGTCAATGATTTGTCATAGTCATTCATGTTGTAGTTCATGACAAAATGACTGTATGACTCTAGCAGGGACTCCATAATCACTTCAGTGGCCAACTATTGGTTTAAGGGGAATCCCAATCTAGCAAGGTTCTCTACATACCCAAGGATCTTGAGCACATGAGGACCTAATGGATCTCCTTTTTCCATATTACACTTGAACAACGCCTTTGAGACATTGTATCTCTCTTGTCTTGTCTGATCTTGGAACATGTTCTTGAGATGTGTGACCATCTCAATAACATCCATGTTCTCATATTGTCTCTGCAACTCATAGTTCATGGAACATAGCATCAGACACTCGACATCCATGACATCTTCAATATGCTTCTTATAAGCATCACTGTCAACCCTTGCTGCATTGGGAAGGGGTTCATCTAGCTTTAGTTTCTCCAAGACATAGAGCTTGTGCTCCTGTGTGAGAACAATTCTCAATGTCTTGAACTAGTCATGGAAGTTGTTCCCATTTAGTTTGTCCTTCTCAAGGTACAATCACAGAGAAAAGTGATTGTTGTGTGTTTCCATTTGATTCTACAAAAGAATTTGCAATTTTGTCAAAAACTCAATTTTTATTTGATTTGATTTGATTATAATTTGGGCGACAATAATTAGGTCTTTAATTAATTATCATTCTCATTATTTTATTCAAATTGATAACCCTCAAGAATCAATTTGGAAAAATTGTAGCAAACAATTTTTCTAATGAGCCAGATCCAAGATAATTCTATTATGACTTGACTAATATCAGTATACATAGTCAATTATCTAGGAAGGCAACTGGCCAACAACATCATAAGCAATTCTTAGATAGATGATATGCAAAACTCTTTGCCATAATCACCGTTATGCTTCTCGACTTAAAAGCTCTAAGAATTACCAGTTAAGCCTGACCCAATATCCAATACGATAATAATGCACCCGACTTTGGAAGAAATTACATCACTACCATCACACTTCCACGAGGTAGATGGCACACCATGCTTTGGCGTAACATACGCTTAGTCAAAAAAGCTTTTGATGTGTTTTGATATTGGAAAACATATTAGACTTAATATATTTGATTTGAGGAATTTTATATATATCATATATACACATATATTGTATCCAACCACCACATATATAGTACGTATCATATCCATGCTATATTCCACAATGTAAACATGCAATATAAAACAAAAATTGATGGTTATGGACATGAATGAATTAATACCACCTAGGTTAACATCACATCACATGTATGAACCTACTATTGGTGTAGATACGTGCTTCCCAATCTGGGTAGATATCGATTCAACCCTTAAATCGGTCGTCTCGTCTGTTGGCTGGTCGGTTGGTCATCTTGAACGGTCGTCTAGCCTCCTGTCTAACTGATGCTTGGACTCCTTCGAAATGATCAGTCGGGTCGACCAGGAGGTCATCTAGCTCCTTTTGATTTTCCCTCCATGATCATCGAGTCATTTGTCTTGTATCATGAACTGGTCATCCCGTCTTTCGAAGATCATCTTTTGTTCTTTACAAGAAAGAAAACTATCTTATTGTCACTAGATAGATACTACCTTTAACATTCGTTAAAATGGAAATTTTATGTCGATTTTCAAGTGACACCTAAGTGGGCAACACTAAAGGTAGAAGCCTACAACATCGGTTCCAAAACTGAAGACACAGAGCTGGCCCTGATTGTAATGAAAAAAGAATTGACTCTGATAGGAGCCACAATCGTCAGTTATCTATAGAAAATAGACGACTATCTTCATAACCAAAACAAAAAATTGGCCTGGGTTATGGCTATAGTCGTTGGTTATTTCAGTGAAAACTGATGACTAACTCCATTTCCAAACAAAAAGTGATCTCATGTTTGGTTCATAGTCATCGATTCAAAGTAAAATCAACAATAAAGCTATAAATTGTTTTCAGTTATGATTTTAAAAATCAATGCCTATCTCCATACTCGAACAAAAAAAATTGACCCGGGTTACGAAATAGTCATCGGTTTTCTATAAATAACCAAAGACGTAGACCTACAATGACGGTTATTTTAAATAACCCATGACTAAGTGTCATTTTTATTAAATATCAACTTGCATGCCTATTTTTTGGCTGGTCAGTAGGACGCAAAACCTGCAACTCAGTTCTGAACTGCATGTTTACAACATCATGTGATTTCATCCTAACAACAAGCCACAAACCTGAAATTTCAAGATGATCAAGACTATCTATATACTAAGACTATATATACATCCTATGAATCACACATAAGTAGAAACACAATTCATTCATTCACATGATTCACACACATGTAGAAACCTGCAGTTCCATTCGTTCATCCATTTTCACATTCACACATATGTAGAAACACAACTCATTCATTCACATGACTCACACACGCAGAAACCTATAGTTCCTTTCATTCATCCATTTTCACATTCACACACATGTATAGTTCCATTCATTCATCCATTTTCACATTCACATACATGTAGAAACACAATTCATTCATTCATCTTCACATTAACACACATGTATATAGATAACTTTCAATATGACAATTAAAAAAAGTCATTCACACATGTATATATAAGCACCACATAGATAGAGAAATAATGAAATCAATGTTTAGAAATGTCATTCTTTAATCATCAGTACCCCAATCATAATAAAAAATTTCCTCCTTCTCAAAGACTTTTTCTCATTGTTCTCTTATGTCATCTAATTGTTCTATTATGTAGGGCATATTCACATCTAATAGGTTTTTACATGTATTGAAATTGTTAGTTTTAAACACCTGCAAAGAGAATGATGTATATATATAATTAATAAGTTTAATATTTTCATATTATCTAATGAAACTAGCTATATACTTAAGATGATCAAGATTATACAATACATGTCGTATATTTCGGATGTCACTTGCAGCATATCTGACAATTATGTCCATATACCACATCATGTAGTATCCACATGCCCAACTATTGTTTTTCACAACACACAATAAATTTCAACATACAAATGTTAATAAATAAAAATAACCATAGTTAGCATAAATAAAATATGTGTTGGAGTCAGGAAACTACATCGACATTCTTCTAAACAATCACTTTCTTTGTGTTGTCCAAGTTTCCTCCATCTTTTTTTAAATCTTTTAAAGCCCTATATGTTAATCTAACACATTGAATTGTATTAGTAAATAGTCATGTAATAATAAATTTTAACAAATATAATTATAATTTTTTTCTCATGTGTATAATGGCCTTTTGAAATTGTGTCCTAAATGGTCTAATTTGTCCCCTTAGGATCTAGATAACAAATACTCAACGTATCAGAGACAACAACCAGTAACTCTCAATGCTTACCTCTAGTGATAAGAAAGTAAAAAATATATAACTCAAAATCCACACCGAAATGTAATTTTCTTAAGTCAAAATTATAAGCAAAGTAAACTTACCCAACATTATATGGAGCTATTATCATGCTTTTGTTCGCATCACCAAAATATTTAAAAGTGATAGATTAGTATAAGGTAACTAATGTAAGGTCTTCATTTACAATACTGATGAAGGATGGAACTAGAAATCCCACATGGGTCATTAAAAATCTTTGCAGATGCGATGTAAGTGGCTGCAAAACATATATTACATATGCATTAATATATAAGAAAATAGACCACCATATATAAAATAAGGTATATAGATATATAAATAAGATCTCACCATATCCATAGTCCTATCATAGATGAATTCAGCCAAGCATAATGAAACAACTCAAAAATATCTTGTAGAAATATATTATTATCGTATGATTGGCCTATAGCATCCTGCATTATAGAAATAATAATAGGTGAAGTCTTGGGATGTTCACCTATCCATATTGCCATACTCATGTATTGAGGATCTATCGATTTGAATAGGTCCTTTGCAAGCCAACTAGGTGCTTTAGGAAGAGGTGTAGGTGGAGGAGGACCAGCTGTAGTGGGTTTATTTCCTTTGTCCTACATATATAATTTCATATCAATTGTCATGTATATACATATACAAATAATCGTAATGTAAATTTACAATACATGATCAGTATAAATGACTCCCACTTCGGGCCACAAGACCACTCTGCCTTCTGCTTCACCAAATGCGTCAGCATCTCAGTGGGCATATGACAATGGATACTACCTCCAAGCGGGGAAGACAAGCCTCGGTGTAACATGAACCACACCATTGGGTACTGGAGTGTCATGAATCGTGTATCCTAGAAGACGTGGGTAAGCCTCACCCTCTACAATGACATATTCTTTCATTTTTAGATGGCATGGCCTCAACCCTATAAATTTACATAGAGTATGTTATATATTTACCTAAACATATCATCTTGAAAAGACTAGCTACTATGTCATAAAAATACTTACAACAGACTGTACTAGGTGGCAGGTGTACAAGATTACTCCCAACCACCTCTATCATAGAGGAAGAACGACACGACATAAGTACTTTTTGAGTGGAAGACTGATATGCCTTCTTGCTCATTGCATCTTGGACTCTCTTATTAATTAACTCATCTACCTATACATGCCTAAAACAAATGCTTTTTTATTCTTGAATTCCCTTTGCAATAACATTCTAAAAAATAATAAGTTACCTCAACTTTATAAAATCCCTCTTTTTGGATGTGTTTGCATTGTGATGGCCCAAAGAATGCTCTTAGGTCCACACCAGCACATGTAGACCTAACACATCTAGGATGCTCTGGGATACTGAGAGAAAATGTCAATTTATCCCTTGTGGCCTGAGGGATGAACGAGACTTGCTTCCTCTACTCGTGAAGCTCCTGCTTATCATCATCAATAGAAATTAGTACGTAAACATAACAATAATCAATACTAATTGCTCTGAGAGTTGATTTTTTTACCATTTTTGTTGCCGCCTCGGCAGTTGCAGGGTTGGTTATATCTCCTTTTTCGTTTTGCCTCCCAACTATCCACACATCATGGAGATGTAGAGGTGCGGGAGTAGTAGAGGAATCAGCAGTCTCAGCAATAGGAGTAGTAGGTTGTTTAATGGAAGACGATGGTAGTTTTTGGCAAAGGGATACACAGCCACCTAGACCCATCATGTGGTCATGCACATTCAGTGCACGACTTGGTCTTTGAGCATTATAGATAGCCTTGTTAGAAAGCACATTGAATTGGTTGGTAACAATCAAGGTCAACCGTAAAACAATGAATTCATAAGAATGTATACTAATTAAATTGGGAGTGACACTTAATACCTTGAATTCATCGGTATTTCTCTTGGAAACAAACACCTCCCACTCAGTCGGGTCCAGGTAGTTCCATTGCTCGGTGGCTAACTTCTTCCTATTATCAGCCTCTCGTATGTATTGTCAGTTGAGAGTTGTCCTATAGTTCCTTAGGACCCTCTCACAGTGTTGCATCACCTTTTTACTAAGTAGCCTTTCATCCAGTTCACATATACTTTGCAAAATTTCATATATTTAATAGAGTATTCAAAAAAATAGAATTGCAAATAACTTTAAAAATGTAATTGTAAATGATAATATCTCACACATAGTTCTTTCCGTGTGAGGTCTTTCTTGCTTTTAGAAACTGTATGCCAAGATTCTGCATTTACACTACAATGGCCATGAGTAAGAACACAAAGATATGAAACAAACTAGCCACAATTCTTTCCAACTGGATTTCCTGCATGATCAAAATCCACAAACAATTATGGTCCATTACCCCTTTGTTTTAATAACTTGTTCATTGTAGTGATGCCCCTAATTTTTTCATTTTTTTATGTTTCTCAGCAAGTGGCATAAAGTCTTCAGGGGGTACATCCTCAATCTAAAAATTGGCAAAAAAAACACATATATGATATAACTTATAAATGGACATATAGCTAGATATATTGTAAAACTTATGGCACCCTACCCTCATGGTGATCATCATCACGATCATCATACTTATGGTAAACCATATGAAAAATTGTCATATAAAAAACAATCAAACATTTAACATTTAACATTTGATGAAATTAATATAATATTGTAAAGTTCAAATCGATCTAACATTAAAAAAATTAAAAAAAGTAAAAACATGCCTCTAATATTGAGATCTTTTATCAATTAACATTCCTTCAATGTGATCTCCAATGCAAGAAAATGGGTCCCAACATTTTCACATACCTAGTCAAATGGACAACAAGATGTACCATGATATCAAAGAATGAAGGAGGAAAGTACATCTCAAGCTGACATAGGATAACAACCACTTCTCTTTGCAACTTATCGAGATTATCAGGATCAATAACTTTGTTGCATAGACTGATGAAGAAGAAACAAAGTCTAGTGATTGCAAACTATACATGCTTTGGCAGTATAGATTGAACTGCCATAGGCAATATTTGTTGCATTAGAGTGTGATAATCATGAAATTTAAGACCTATCAGCTTCATATCTTTCATTGATACAAATATATGGATATTGTAAGAGTAACCCTATGATACCTTAACATTAAACAAGAACTCACAAAAAGTTTTCTTCTCCTTTCTAAACAACGTGTAACAAGCAGGAGGTAAATTTGTTCT
Organism: Alisma plantago-aquatica; assembly: GCA_963693085.1. Taxonomy (NCBI): domain Eukaryota; kingdom Viridiplantae; phylum Streptophyta; class Magnoliopsida; order Alismatales; family Alismataceae; genus Alisma; species Alisma plantago-aquatica. The sequence continues at coordinate 185,994,982 of OY856409.1, forward strand.
CTGATCACTACTAACTACTTATGTTAATTCTTTCCTTATTCCCAGTTCACGCAGGTCCATTCCAAATTTCATGGCATCTTTAGTTTTACTTGGTATATTCAACATAGAACCAATGATGCTATCACAAACATTTTTCTCAACATGCATGGCATCGATACAATGCCTAATTGCCAAAGAACTCAAATAAGGAAGATCCCAAAATATTGACATCCTTGAGTAAAGATTTGTCATGTTGTGTGGGAATGGTACATTGTGATCTCTTACCGAATTCATTGACAAAGTCTTTTAATCTTTCATTAACAACCTCCATGGTATAGGTTTAGGGGCACTCCATTCCTCATTCGATCCATTGAACGCTTTGTGCAACCTTCGATAAGGATGAAATTTTGGAAGAAGCCTTTAATGACCAATCTATACAGTCTTGCTGCCATGTTTTAGTTGTATTGAATCAGTGTTTTCTTCACATATAGAGCATGATTGGATCCTTTTACACTATATCCAGACAAATTCTCATATGCTAGAAAGTCATTAATAGTGCAAAACAACATAGCATGCAAACTAAATGTCTCTCTACGTGAAGCATCATAGGTCATCACACCTTCATCCCAAAGATTCTTTAAGTCATCAATCAAAGGTTCCGCATAAATGTCCATATCATTTACAGGTTGTTTAGGGATCGATATCAACAATGACAACATATCGTACTTATTTTTCATACACAACTAGGGAGGAAGATTGTATATAACAAACATAACAGGCCAAGTTCTATGTTGGCTGATCAATGTGTCGTATGGATTCATTCCATCAATACAAAGCCCAAGTCTTAGATTTCCGACTTCTTCACCAAATTGAGGGCACAATAAATCAATCTTCTTCCACTGTGGGGAATCATACGCATTTCGTAGGATCCCATCATTATTTTTCTTAACCTCTGCATGCCACCTTAAGTTCTCCGCATCTATTAGATTGGAAAACAAGCATTGAAAGTGTGGTATTATAGGTAGATACCCCATCACTTTGGTAGGAGAGCCAATTTTGAACTTCCCCGAATTCATCATTTTATACCTTGACACCCCACATTTTGGACAATGTTTCAAATTGACATAGTCTTTTTGAAATAATACACAATCATTTAGGCATGCATGTATCTTATTAGCCTTCATTCCCATTGGGCATAATATTTTCTTTAACTTGTATATTGAGATTTGAAGCTCATTTCCTTCAGGAAGAATTTCTTTCAACAAAGACAACAATGACGTGAAGCTTTTGTTGCTCCTTCTATTTTCAGCCTTCATATTATACAATCACAATACAGTGCTCAAATTTGTAAACTTAGTAGAACATGTGTATAACGATCTCTCAGCATCATGCATGATGTTCCTAAATAAGGAGGGTGGATCGGTGTGCTCTACCCCACAACTATCTAGCATCACATCAATGATATCTATCAAAATCGGTTCGTTCACATCTATGTCATCGGTAGAAATTTCTTCTTCAACACAAGTACTTCTATCAACACTACTGATCTTAAGTTTGAAATCTCTCCATGACAGCACCATACGGTATAGCTCTGTACAATCCCGTTTCACATGACATGAATTTTGATTTCATCACTAGTGTTGACTTTCAAGTTGTTACCACAATGCCTACATGGACATTTGAACATATCTCTAGGTTGTTTCCTATGTTCCTCCGCAAATCTAATAAACTGATTAAGACCAGCAATAAACTCTGGGGTACAACAATTTGGAATGGACATCCATGATCTATCCATTCAATGATCAAAGATAAAACAATTATTTGGGTTTAGTTTTTAGATATTAAGTTAAGGATTTACAGATAGATTAGGGCTTAGTGTTGAAAAATTAGGGTTTTGGGTTAAAAGATTAGAGTTTAGGGTTAAAATATTAGAGTTTAGGGGTTAAAAGATTAGGGTTTAGGGTTCAATAATGAATGTGTGTACCACCTATCCCATTATTGAACACCTAATCTCACTAGTAGGTGTATAATGTATGTATTTGGATTTTAAGAAAATTTCAGTAGCCTTTCCTCGCAGTTCTCCAACTACAAACATATGTACTTAGATAATAAACAAGGAAGTGTTGATGAAACATCTTGAAAATCGGATATACATTATACACTTACATCCTAAGTGATATAAAGTGTTCAAGAATAGTCTCAAACTAGGGACTATCCAAAATTTACTCCTGATGAGTAAATCTTAGTCGGGTTTCTTGGCAAATGTTAGAAATGTATATATGTTGTCATTCCTATACCAATGATCATAGTTTCATCATTCATGTCCTAGGTTTTATGGAACATCATTTAATTCAACTCATTTTGAATTATGTTCCCAAACACAAGTATGATTTAGATGAGCTATAATAGGGTATTTTATCAATTGTTCTACCCCGTGGTTTATATTTATACATATGCATCTAGGTTTGTGGTTAATATGAATAATACAAATTTCTTTAAGAAGAAAAATAGAGAAATGGATGCAATATTAAGAAGAAAAGATAACAACATAGAGAAAATTTTGTCATTTAAAATCCAAAACAAGTCATATTCAAACATTTTGATGTCGTATAAATCAAAGAAGTGAATGCACGACACATACCTTTTTAGTTGACACAAAAGAGGCAACGACGACAGTAGCTAGCTCCACCAGCAACGGTGGCGGCAAGATCCAACAATGGTGGCCGTGGCGGTTGTGAGATCCAGCAGTGGAAGCTCCAGTAGTGGTGGCGGTGGCAAGCTCCAGTAGTGGCGGCAGTGGCAAGCTTCAACAATGGCGACTCCAATAGCGAGCTCCAATGGTGGTGAGTAAACAATGATGGAACTAGAATCAACAGAGGGATAGGTTTGGTGAACAATGAAACAGAGAATCCAGGAAGGGGAAGAAATTTCAAGGGTCTTAATTGGGACATAGTCGTCGGTTATACAAAATACTGACAACTAAGGATTTCCCCATCGGTTGCTAGAGACAAAACCGACGACTAACTCCTAAACAAAAAAAATTGACACTGGTGAAGGGAAATTTTCGTTGGTTACGTCTGTATAAACCGATGACTAAGTACAAATATATTAAAAAGTTGTCCTTGGGTTAGGGTTTTAGTCTTTGTTTTCTAGTGAAAAATGACGATTAACTCCTAAAAGAAAATAGACATTGGCGAAGGGAAATAGTCGTCGGTTATTTCTACAAAAATCAATGACTAGGTACAAATCTAAAAAAAAAAATTTGCCCTCAGGTTATGGTTATAGTCATTGATTATTTGTGGCAGGCCGACGACTAACTCCTAAAACAAATAGAAAATAGACCCCAAATTAGGGAAATAATCTTCAGTTTAAGATGACATTGATGATATAGTTTTGAGATAGTTGTGGGTTACCATCGGCAAAACTGACGTCTATATACATATCCAAATAGAAAATTTCATCTAGTGTTAGGACCATTGTCGTCGGTTATCCAATAAAACTAACGACAATGGAGAAAATTGGGGGGAAATATTTTCATTTGGGATAATGTGCGTAAAACCTAGTCATCAATTTCTTTTGCAAAACTGATGCTATAGACCCATTCCCTCAAAAAAAATTTGTCCTGCCAAGGGGAATTAGTCGTCGATTATTTGTTAGAGTTGACAACTAATGAGGGGATAAAATTTTCCGCAGGGGATTGGCGCAAAACATGTGTCGTCAGTTATACCAAAAACTAACACCAAACTGAAAATTTTGGAGGCAAATTTTTTTCCATGAAAATTTGTATTTTGTGGATAATTTTAAACGTCGATTTCTATGAAAGAAACTGAGTTATAGCAAAAGTGGTACACGCGTCTTTTCTAAATTGGCAGGACTTCACATATGGTGATGGTTTGATTAATTAGCCGACATCATTGGGCTTTGGCGTCGATGTTTTTTGGGTAACCAACACCATCGAAAGTGGCGTTATATGTCATTTTTATACTAGTGTGTTAGTAATTTATTACATGTTAGGGAGAAACCTTGAGTTACATTTGAGGGGAGAAAAGTTAGGAAAGAATTAACTTTACATTGGCAATAGGAAGGTAGATGCTCGATACGTAGATTGAGATAAAAGGAATAAAATCAAACAATCCAACCACACAGAGATTTAGAGTTATTGGCCATAATTATGCTATACATCCACCATCAAACTCATTTTACGACGAAACATGTAAATTGCATATATATATATATATATATATATATATATATATATATATATATATATAGCTTGGGATTATGTGGTGTTTGATCAGATACACATATGAGGGCAGTTTAAGTATTCGCATCATATGCAATAAATAAACTATCAAAACCAAAAATCTGATCATATTGATTATTCCAAAACATAGTGAATTAACATGGCTTTGATAAGAATTTTGGGAAATATGGGAACAGAGTATAGCAGCGGAAATAAAAAAGTTATCTATATGTATTCCCATAATAACAAGATTGTGTCAACTACTATGAAATAGGAAAGATAGTTTAATGACTTTATACATGATCCTGGAGCAACTCCAGCGGTAACAACTCGATGTAGTGCAACTGACTTCTAGTTTCTCTTGGATGGTGGTTGTGCAACTCCTGCTCTTCACCATGGACAATGGGCAGGAAAACTTCTGCAGTGGCTCCTACAGTCTCGTCACATATTGCAGACTAGTTTTGACCTCTTAGCAGCAGCCAAAGGACTCCTGCCTCTAGAACAATCTACACAAACCAACTAGAAATCCTATCATTCAACTAGAACAGTTAGGTAGGAGTTGTCCCTCCCATTGGCATACTACTCACCAACTTAATATGATCCTCAGTTATTCTCCCCCTTCTCTATCCCTCCTTGGTCGGATAGTACTTTCTTGGGGTTCTCTCGGTTACCAATACCAGAGAGAACAACAATTTTTAGAGCAAATAATTCTCAATCGTATGTATTATGTTCTAGGAATCCTCTAGTACCCCTCTATTTATAGGAGGGTTTTGGGTCGGGGTTCCCAGTCTATGCATGAGTGGATGGGATCAAAAGATCTTGAATTTTTGCAACTTGTGAGACATGAAATAGTCGTCTGGTAACCCATATGTTATCTATTGTGCGATTTAATCATGTAGCTCACTAAGATTGTCATTTTGAAGTTTCACAATCACATATTAATTTATCAATTCGTTTCCAATTAATGTTAAACATCAATTACTTGTTTCAATAGAACTGAACAGTCGAAATGATTAAAGTTTCTCACAAATTCGGGAAAGCTTCTACAACCGTTGTTCAGCCCAACTGAGACAATCGGTTCACTAGATGAACCGGTCATCTCGCTCATCCTGAGCCAATCGGTTCACCCAGTGAGCCGATCATCTCACTCGTATTGACCCAGACAGTTGGTGCCTAATTTGTGTAGAATTTTAGGCGATTCAATTCCAATCAGTCTGATGATCCAAATGGCCATCTCAACACTTGAGCTGATCATTTAGTACTCCAAATGGCCATCTCACCCTGTGAGTCAATCGGTTGGTGGTATAGTCAAATGATTTGTTGTGTGAATTGAGTACCTAAACACTGTAGTAATCAATCCAATTATTAAATCCTCTTCTAGATGAGTTCCTTTATGTGTGACCCTATAGGTCCCATATCACGTTGGCAGGTGAATGTTCATAACTAGCTTATGACATCACAAGCAAGGAGTGGTTCCTAGTCACATATTTGTGCTACCAATGTGAATGGAAAGTTGGAGAACAACTTCAACCTACAATCTGTGTAAGGTGTTGTAGTGATTGTATAATCCCTTTATCTTTGATATCCAGAATGAACTCAAGGCATAGAATCATCACCCTACCAATATTCGATCCATGTTTATTGAACCAAGATCAAATTTCTGAGATATATGTGACCTCAATATCATATATTGATTCACACGTGCATGCGCATGCCTTTCTCACTCTCACTTATCAAGTGGCCAGGATATCATACTCCAAGTAGGAGGGGAAAATCCCATATCTATCTCTCTTAGACAATCCCCATGTGTCACAGTCACTCAATCACCACCTTTATAACAACCCATGTTTTAGGACTTGGTTTGATGATGTCAAAGTGTATAAAACAACATGTGATGAGTACAATAATTTTAGGTCTGAGAATCACAATGACCACCTTCACTATGAGCGATGACTATGACCAATAATTATGTTTTGCATGTGTCACTCTCAATTAGGGTTTGTCTGATACTTTATTCTCTAATAAGTATCTTTGTGTTCGGTTTGATATCCCATATCATGACGAATGAGACTCTGTAATCAACCAACCCACTCTCTAGTCATTAGTGTTACTGGTGTCTATCTACCTTCCACAGTTACAACTGACTATGGACATAATAAGAATGTACCCACTTGTAACATTTGTATGATCTCTTTCTTCCAAGTCACATACTTGAAGACATATGTTATTGAGTAATCTCATTCTTTAGACCAACTCTAGGCTTTTTAGAAGGTGGATGTAGAAGTAGTGGGTTGTAGCATTTTGAGGGATGAGTGGAACAAGTGGTGGTAGGTAATGAAAAAATAGTGGCTATGTCAAAACTAGTGGCATGATAGATCAACAAAAGGTGAGCAAGTTTGATGGTGTTGTCATAATGGTGGCAGTCGTTATTGAAGTTTGGGCTTGATGGCATCAGGGTCAGACATGGTGTTGAGTATGGGATTATCTATGACCATAATGACTAATGTCATGTTTTCTAGAGATGACTTTGAATGAACCATTAGGGTGAGACTTTTATTTTAGTCCCTTGGAGTGTGAATGGAACTTATGTAAGTTGTAGCTCTAGTTTCTTCCCAAGTTGTTGTATCTGTGAACTTATATATGTGAGCATGAATGATAGGGTTTTGGGAATCTCTAGGAACTTGTGTGCGATGGAGGAAATGCTAGATGTTGTAGAGGTGCAACTTCATAGTGTATTGGTTGGACCTTTGTTTCTTTATCTGTAAGGAAGGTTTTAGTGTGGCAGTTAGGGATTTTGATCCTTATCATAGCTTTCATTTTTGTCTCTTTATCAAAAACAAGGTTGACAAGGGTTTAATCACATGATATTGGTTCCTAGGGGAGATATGGCACCACCATTCTCCTTCCTTATAATCCTCTACTAACGATATTAAAGGAGAAGGGGAAAATATTAACCTCAGTTAATTCTAAGCTCAATTCACTATAGCGCTTTATATTTATTAATGTATGACCCATTTTATGAACATTTTACCAATTTCCTAATATTGATGGATTTTAATTATAAGATATTACTAATACCCCTATTAATTTACTTTGAGATGTTCAACTAAATTCCTCTAACAATTAATTCACTTATCTATATATAAATTAGGAAGACGTATTTTGGAGTGATTCCAATGCCAATAATCATAAAATAGGTTCAAGTGTTGGAGTGTGGGTCCTAGTTTGGATTCAGTTGTTATAGATGATGCATAACTACATTTTGGTTCTCTTCCAATGTAATTAAAAAGTCACAAATATCAATGAGGTTTTATCAAGAAATTTTCAAGAGAGATAATTATGGATAGTAGCTATAAAAATTTAGTGCTAATTTTCTGTATGTTACACGCACATAAAGGAAATGGATTTCTATATGCACCTAGAAAAAATATGATATTTCCATTTTAGATGGAAGTGTCTAGATGATAGATATAATATCCATATTTTTAGGGTATTAGATAGCCTAGAATATATAAGTATAAGTGGGTAAGGAGCTAAGTAACATCCTAGGGAATAGAGTTTACTTTTATGACAAGTTTCTACAGATGCAAAGACTAGATAGTGTCCTATCATCTAAGATACATTAGATGTGTTCTTAATTTTCTAGTGCTACACATACCTAGTGGAATTTTATGCATGCATGTAAGTTGGCTTAACTACGGTGAGTCATGTTAAGTGATACAATATTGAGAACTGGCATGTGGTCCCTGATTTCTATAAAAAAGAAGGACCTCTAATATAATTATATATTTCTAGGTAAAAAATTGAAAAAGAGTGTTTATTTACTATGATGGTATATGTTCCCAACTCCTTGAAGGGAAGGGAATGGATTTGGAGACACCCAACAGGAATGATGAAAGAAATATAACAAAGTAAATATAAGAGTCATAATCGAGGAAACTTCCTAGTGTATGATATGAGTGACACATATATGTAAAGGTATGTAACATACCATTATCTACTATCCTAATCATAAGAACCCTAATCCCATGACCCGAATGCAAGTATGCTAGTTATTTAGAAATCACCAAACATGGTCCAAAATATACCCTAATAAATATCCTTGTACATAGTACACATATCAATAGTAACTCAAATGCAAACGCTAACTCTAGCTACCTATGACCCTACCCATACTTTAGATGGATAAAAATGAGTGTGACAATAAGTTTGGAGTAAAGAAATCTAATCCTAGACTTGGTAATGTGGATGAGGTGTATTTGATTAATAGAAATGGCTTTGAACTAAACCCTAAGTTGGAGTTGACTCACTATAATACATTCAGTGATCATCAGAGATTTTGAAATCCCATAACATAACCTAATACATTAAAATGGACTGAATAACCTAATGTAATTAATATGTAAGTTTAATACATCAACAATTTAATACAAATCACATTATTCATTAGTTAGTAAATATTATGTTAAATGGTTTTAATCATATTTGAATTTAAATAGACATGAAAAATTAAGTAGTACATGATATAATATGAAAAAAGCATGTAAAAGTGTAATATTTAATTTTCAATTTTTGTTGAGAGTAAGTGTGCCATGCTATAGGTTATTATTGGATTAGTGAAATTATTGACATAATAATGAAAATATGGTATTTTGTTCAAGTTAAAATAATATGCCATAGATAATGATAAGACAACGGTAATATGAGATTAAATCCAATTATTCTTAATAATAGTAACATAAAATACTATATATGTATATATTTACTAACTATACTTTATTTAACCAAATAGAATCAAGTCTTAAAATATTAATATAATAGAAAAATAGACTTTGTGTGGTTGCATTATCTAGAAAACATAATTGCCTAATCATTTAATGCTAGCAATCCTGATTCAATTTGAATTTAAAATGGCAAAAAATAAAGTTTAGTATCCAAAGAGTATATTTGGACTATAGCTTTAATCAACTTTCCATGTTTATGTGGTTGTTGTGTGATTCTAGTTTTTAAACTATAAGTACCTTTTGAGCCTTTGTTTTGTTTTATAGAGGAGAACTCATCTCCTACCTCTAGTTAGAATTTTGTTAAGACCAAACAATGCATGACATTTTATCCTAACACTTTTTCTCTCTCCTCTCCTTCATAATATTATATACTCTCTTTTCTTTAGTTACTATTATCTCTACAAATATGAGTAACCCTAACCAGTTAGGGTCTCAAGGCTTAGAGCATTCTCCCTGATTGTGGCCTTATCTTTATCCCCATTTCATGATACAATGAGGATCGTAGCCTACTAGAACGATCTCATCAACAAAAGCACCTTCCATAACCTCTCCAGAAACTTTAGGAATAAACCACTCTTCCTCAATTTCTTCCACACTATTTAGACTCCTAGCCAACAACATTATTCATCATCTACATCCCCTTGGGCTTTCCTGTGATATAAGGTCCACAATGAGGCTTGAATCCATCCAAAACATTTTACAAAATTTATGTAGAATTTCTAGTACACTCTATTTAATCTATTTTGACACTCTCACTCTTCCTAACTTTATCTTCCAATGCCAATATTCCAATGTCCCCCTGCAATGCCTAGTCTTGTGTTTTCTATAAGAGTTGTTTCTGAGGATACCTTTTCTGATCATGTGTTATGATTTTTTGCAAACTTTAGTTCCATGTGATTAGATTTTGGCCTTCCAAGGATCTCTCATGAGTAGGTGATGTCAGCTAAGCTATATAAGGAATTTAACCTCCATTGGGTTCCTTCCAGGGGTTATAGAGACTAACTCGATGTGGTGGATTTGATGGGTTTGTCTCCCACAGGTGAGGAGTCCTAGAGATTTCCCATGGATCTCTTGACTTAAATATCTTGGAGCTTTTCCTTTGACACAAGCGGTAAAGGGAAGATACTAAAGTATTATTTCTCATATTTTCCCTTGTATGTGATATTTTTAACAGATAGTCATGGGTAAGTTAGTCTTTTCATTCGTTTGGATCAATTTTGATTCACAATTATATATTTTCATTTGAGTGGAACTACCTCATCACAGACAAGGGTAATATAGTATTTTTATGAGGTTTTAATTTTCAATAATTTAGTAAATCTACTTAGATAAATTTATTCATAACCAATTTTCTATTTATCATAGAATAACAAATATATACTTCTTTCAAGAAAAAAGTTATCGTTCACCTATATATATGTATGTATGTATATATCATAACCATAGTCCAATAAAAATAAGAGATGATATTCTAAGGTTTAACTTATAGACACAATTAATGATCTTTACATTAATGTTAGGTGAAGGATTACCCTAAGTTGGACATATGGTTTTGGTGGAGTTTTTTGATATAGAAATTGAAGTATTTTTCATATCTTACTGATCATATTGGAAAATTGAATTTATCCCTCCTTTTTGAAATAAGTATGTCATATTATCTATAATGTCCCTAGTTCTTATCTATTTGACCTAGTTGGTCCGCTTCTGTAAATTTATTCTAATGGGTTATTGTAGATGAAACTTGAATTCTATTCTTGTACCTTGTTTGTATTCTCTAAATTTGCATCATGTTTGCATTACTACACTATTTTTTCATATTCGTGTGATTTCCTCCCTAACTTTATGCCTTGATATTAGTGAATGAACTTGGCATTACATTATGCATATTTCAGATAAAATAGATTTAAAGTAATATAATTTTGGTGATTATTTTATATATGTTTTGGGATGGAGGTTCTACACCACATACTAGGGACATGTGCCCTCCAATTTAATTATTATCCAGATGGGATTATGCTCTTTGTTGTGAGGATTTGGATCATATGGTTTTGGTAATAATAAAAAATAATTAATAAATTCTACTACAACTAAGCTTAATACAAGATATAATTTTTTTTTCTTTTCACATACCATTCAAAAATAGGATTTCAAATCTTTACCCAAGGATAGAACTAGAAAACTATATTCCACCAAACATTACTTAGACTTGTTCTTTTCAATGTTACCTTTTATTGAACATCCACTTTGCATAGATGTAACTGCGTATTTCCCTAAAACCATGACAAACAAATGTCGGTCAGTATAAAAAATTATACTGATATGTGGGGGAAACCAAAAGTTTGCATATAATTATAACAACATAACCACAACAATTATTTGTTACAGAACAAATTTTACATTTTCTTCATAACTTCTCGATCATTTTTACCCAACCTCTGGTATACCCTCTCTTAGGTTTTTTTCCCTGCAACGGACATTAGGCTACCTCTCAATCTGGAGCTAGGTACCTTATTGGTCACCTCTCAACCTGAAGATAGGTGCCATTAGGTCTTCCCAACCTTGGGCTTGACCACTTATGACCTTCCCATCTAGGGGCTTGGTATGACCTTCCTAACCTGGGGCTTGGTCCTTTAGTCATCACCATGAATTCATCATCTTTTCATTCATAATTACCATAGGTGGTATGCAGGTTTGAGCAAGTTATAAGCTTTATAAGGTGGTAGTCATGGTCACTTTATAGATTGCAAGAATTAAAGTTCAACCAAGCATTTAATTTCAAGCAATTGGTAAAACCTCAGAAATCTCTGTGAAACTAGAGCGATTAGCCATAAGCATAACCACGTACTTGATTTGGAAGTCTCAAAACCAAGCAAGATACCTAATCCAATCAATAAATACAATCAACCAAGCCAGGCAATAAATCAAGCTACTTGATCCTAAAAAGTATTTAAAACATGTAATTGTTATAATAGCATCAAGACATCTTTTATTGACTTGGGATTCCATTCTCTGGTTTGTAAGCCTCATTAGAGTTTCCTTAGGGTTTCTTGATTTTACTTTCCAATTTTATCCTTTTTAGGTCAACAAACCCTAAAAGCTCTTTTCTACTCATAAAAACCCTAATTACTCAAATTATCCAAATTAAGGGCCTTTATCCAAAAATTGGTGCAAGAACATCATTTTCATACCTTCTTGATTCATTTCCCCATTTAAATCCATTAAACCTCATAATTATCAAAATTAGGGTTTTTAAGTGCATTAATGCATTTTTATAATCATGGAACCCTAATTAAGCAAACTATGAACAAATATCATCCAATTAGATCTAATCCATCCTTTTTTAGGCCAAAAGGCTAAACTTTCCTCATAAAAGTCAAGGAACATTATTAGATCATTCGATCCTTAAATGTTAGGGTTTTAAATTAATTAAAACCATTAAAGATAACACCTTTACATACTTTTTGAGTTACTAGCCGATTTAGGCCTCGAATCCATTATAATGGATTATACATATTATTCTCATCAAAATCCATGTATTGCTTGTTTCCATTTCATAACCCTACAATTAGTTATGATTTTAATAAAGAAATCATTTTTAGACAAACCATGGGCCGCCACCTGGGCACTAGGAAATCGGGCCCAACCTGCCCACACGGTAGAGCTAAGGACATGGGCTTTAGCCAATGCGACTTCCTTGCTCGCATGGCTAGGACCGCGGGACCAGGTCAAAAGTGGGAAAAAGACCAAATGGGTCTTTCCTGTTTCAAAGGAGGATTGAGGGAAAATGTGTCAAAATGTAGCAGTCCTTCTTCAACCTCTGCACTTCTTCGCACACGAGCCACCGGTCAACTAAAAGGTTGACTTATTGATCTTGCCATCATGATCACAAGGTGAAGGCCCAATCTCCTTGGTCGGATTCATAAGAACATGTTGATGCCTCCAATTTCTTAAGGAGTGCTCAAAGTCATTGTGACGACAGAAGAATTCTCCAGCGGTGATTCTGGGAGAGATGAGGGTGATGGTAGGGTCATGCGAGGCAATTGGAGGTAGGACAACGTTCATTTGATCATGTGGGTTCTCACAGAAGAGTTTGTGCATTTGTAGAGAGGTTGCACCCCTATATTTATACCCACCCTCATCCATAGGGTCACCCTAAAATAAGATTTGGGGAAAACTTCTAAACACCTCGAACCTAGGTAAAACCTAGGGTAGATTGACTCAGATTGGGCTCACGAAGCCAAAGAGCCCCTTTCTAGACTTGCTCATGCAGAGGGTTGTGAGAAAACGATCACAAAAACCACTAGCTCTATTCTGGTTTTCTTTCTTGACCAGAGGTAAGGGACAAACACTCCCCCATTGGATCTCAGATCCAACGACCATTATATCGCGTGCCAAGAAAAAGGTTAATTAAATCAATTCTAATTGGATTAGAAAATCATGACATTAATGTTATTCCTTTCGCATTAGGGATTTTTCAAAAATCCATATCTCCCAAACCACACATCCTTTTAATCCCAAATATTAAGTGAAACTCTTTAATAACTTAATTACTTGTGAGAAAAGTTTGGAACCAAAACTCAAAAAAAGAGACTTTTCTTCATCTGCAAGTCATCCACTCTGAAGGCATATATTACGCAATTAAAATTCATTTTTCACTTTTTTTCTCTTCTATGTTCATTATTTTTTATTTCTTTTCTTCTTAGGAACTAAGTGGAATCGAATGTTAACCAATAGTGGTCATCCATACCACTTTCTAGAGAATTCTACATAATTCTCACATATGCACTATTGGTTTGTTACACTAACGAGTTTCAATCTTAAGAAAGACCTTGTGGGCAGGTTGGGCCCGATTTCCCACAAGTATACGAGAGTAGTTCTAGTCGAGATCGAACATAAGGAGCTTGGTAACCAATTAAACGCAATAGTGCTAAGGTTCAACAATCTAGAATATTTTAAAGATATGATTTGGTTGATTAAGCTAAAATTTTAAAAGTAAACAAAATAGTAAATGGATTACTAAAAGAGGGTTGATTTTAGATATGGAAGGATCTTGGCTTAGGATTTAACCAACATATCATAGCACAAAATAGGAGCATGAAATTTAAACATGCTAAGCAGTTGTTTTAAAGGAGAATTGTATGTTGCTCTTCACCTCTCGATGCAAATACAACGATCCAAACTCAATACAACATTCTCATGTATGAATTTCTTTTGGATCACAAGCCTACTCCTCAACTCCATAATTTCCACTCTTATGGTAAAAAGGGAGTTGCCAAGAGAATACCTCCTTACTCTCCTACCCATCTTCTCAGCTCAAGCAAGAAAGCATAACACATGCACATAAAGTGGTCAGCCATACATGCAAGAAGCAAGAAATAGGTACTCACAAGGTGTAAAAACAAACAAATTAGCATATAGTACAAAATTATCATGTTCCTTACATGCTATGACATGGGAGCTACTCTCCCATGCCCAAGAAAAAGAGTCTACTCGTCCATAATGATGTACAACAGAAAATATGTAGAATTTTTAGAGTTTAACATGGTTTAGAGTAGGAATAGCTAAGAGAACCAAAAGTGTAACCCAAGAAGAGTAGAATTCTGACTTGGGGACAAAATTCCACTCCTATAGCTACTCCAAACCGGACAAACTTCCCTCTCGAGAAGCTTGGTGGAGAGAAGAAGCTCTGTTGCACCTTCGGAGAAGAAAATGGAGAAGAAGAGAAGAAGAATGGAGGTTCTTTAGTAAGTAACCACCTTCTTCCACCCAGAATCATCCTCCTTTTCTCTAGACTTGCTCTTGGATGAAAGACTTTCAAATTATGACCCTCGATAACTGCTCCATAGTGTGGTCTTGTCTTTGAAAATGAGAGAATTCATATTTCAAATTCTGCTGAAACTGACAGAGAGACGACATGCCTTCCTTGGGACACGTCGTATCCTGGTCTCTGATAGTTGCTCCAAGTGTAAAGCACACGGCATATTTGAATAAAAACTCACTGTGTATGTTACCAGAAATATAAGAATTGGCTCTGAATTCCCAGGTACACGTCATGTCTTTGACGGATATGCCATGTACTTTTCCTCTTCGTCTAAAGTATATGGCCAACTAGAAATGCACACGTCGTGTGCTTTGCTATTTCAACAGAAATAGAATTCTGAATGTCTGAAAGGCATGGAGAAGCCCTAATGATGTCAGAGTTGAGTTGAGCTATCTCCAATTTGATCCTTTCCAAACATATCTGCAATACACATCAGGCGATAAGCAAAGTAACAAAAAAGTGGTAAGAATATTATGAATAGAGGCTAAATGAAAACAAAATGAACTGAATTTGTGTGTGAAATCATATAAGAAGTTGATGTGGAAAGCACACAAAAAATCCCCCTAAGCTTGAACCATTGCTTGTCCTCAAGAAAAAAGAGAACATCCACACAAATGAAGGAATATTCAAGCTCATGCATGGATTAAATGAAAGGAAGATATAAAATAAACTCAACCAACCATGTACATTAGGTTTATATTCATAGCCATCATCTCAATTTAAACATCCAAGATAGAGAAGTTTTAGTTCAGCAATGGTGGTCAAAAATTAAGCGAAACAATCAACTAAACAACACTAAACAGGATTTGGATAATCAAGCCAAACAACTAGTGGATGCGCAGCACAAAAATTTTAGATATTATGGATATAAATGAGGAAATCTTGGCTAACTTTAACAATCTCAGTTGTGCTCTCTTCTCAAAAAGATATAACAATGGATTTTTGGGATTCCAGCACTCGGCTACTAATTTAGGCTTATGCGCACGTGGAGTGTCGGTTGGGGTGTTAATTTTTACCCTCTTATAATTTCATACCACCTAACCATCGTTGTCGGATCGGACTCACACTAGGCTAGCATGATATGTGGGATGTAGGCCATATTTTATTGGGTAAAAGGAGAAAAGGATAAAAGAAATTTTTGCACAACACAAGAGAGTCAACTAGAAAGTTAAGTTTACAAGATTCCATTCATTATTTTGCAAAATTTTCACTAAAAAAATCGATTATATATGCACTAAATGTTTGGCAAGAGTATCCCGTATTCTAAATAGTTTGTAGAGTTGATTTATTCACTAAACTTTGAGACTGTTACATGTATTTAACAATCAGAGATGTGAAAATTGAGAGTTCAATCTACAAATACAAACCAAGATCATGTACATGGGGAATTTCATTTTCTATTTGATTCATGCATGCTCTTTACTAATTCTTTCATATGGACAAAAGAAGTACAAGGGATGAGATAGTTCAAGCATACAAGGTACAAGAGCTCATTCCATCACAATAGCCTCAATTCATATTAAACTCGCCATGAAAAGAAATACAGAACATGAAACATGATGAAATAAAAGATTGACATGGCTAACAAAAGCAAATGAAAACAAAAACTACATTACGGGCTGGTTGCACCCCCCAAGCTTGAAATCTATAGTGTCCTCACTGCATCAACCAAACTCATGGAGGTAACAATCGGATACCTTTCATGGATAGAATCAAAAAGAGGGGCCAACACCCCCATGGTCTGGTGGAAAGAACTGGCTGACAAAATCATCATTAGGAACGTCCATTGGCATGGGTTGTGGGACGGACTCGGGCTGCTAAGGTGGCGGCGGCTGATACGGCTATGGGATGGAGTAGTGTCCTTATGAAATGTGCCATGAATCCATGCGGTGCACCATGCCGTGCATTGCAGTATACTACATACCCATCTGATCCAGGCAGTCGTCAACGTGATCAAAATGTTGTTGCGCATAGCCATACAGATGCCTAACATCAGACATCGCCCAGGAGCACTCTGTCTGTGTGCTGGTGGAGGGAGGTGGTGGAGTAGAAGGGGGTGCCTTAGTATCATCAGCATCTCTAGCTGCATCAACTTCTTCATTAGTGTTCAACATGACCTTCCAGTTATACTTGTTCTCCAAAGTGATATGCTCAGGATTTGGAATGTCAATGTACTTATCATCATCGAAGAATTGTCAAAACTTGGTGTCACTATTGGCAACTCCTGAGAGCAACCCTACAAAAAGAAGGTATTAAATGTCTACCAGGTTTCTACCTGGTGCAGCCTCAAGACCTATCAAATCAACATCATGATTTTGTGCTATCAGAGTAATCAAACCACCACACATGATTTCGCCAGCGTCCCTCTTCATCACTTTCTTAATGACTAGGAAACATGTACGAATATAATAAGTGGCATTAATATGATGCTCATACATCATTCCCACAAGAAGAAAACATCTTGATTTCCAACAACCCCTTGGGTTTCTTTCTTAGCAAACACTTTGGTACTAAGAAGGCGGTGAATGTACCAGAAAATAGGGTTATGGATAGAGGACGCTCTGGCTTGCTTAGCTTCATGGTGTTCCTCATCTAATATCGCAAACAAAAACTCGTTGTTGTGAAAAATAGGTGGGTAACTAATCACCCCATCATAGTGGCACTCCAACAATTCACAAAAATGCCTAAAATTGATCTTAAAACCACAACCCAAAAGTCAGAAATGAATAATACCATAGGGCTCCAACTTCTTTTGTAGATCTTGCTCCGTGGTGAGCATTGTTAAAAATTCATAGACTAGGCGGGGGTAAGTATTAGATACCGTACAACAAATGTAATTGAGCCCCAAACTTGTAGGAGCATGAGAACTTCATCTTTAAATCCTAGAGTTGTGAAAGTATGCATGAAGGTGAACCACATCGGAAGCACCCTCCTTGCAATAAGGAACTGATATGTTGGTTCTTCCTCAAGAGTGACCCAAAATTGAGTGGTAGAGACGTATGCTGGTGCTTGGGAGGAGCTGGTGTCATGCTTGCAGTTGGAGGTTTGCTTGATAGGTACCATTTTGTTGTTGACTATCTGAGACACATCATGTGCTGATACGAACACGGTGTGTGCTGATGCAGAACTTTAACTGAAGCAGAAAAACACACAACATGTGAGGTAGGGTACACAGAGTGTGTCTGGAGAAGTTCTGCAATCTGAAGATGAAGACGGTGGCTGCAAGGAGATTGGGTGGAGCGGTGGAGTGGAGGCATGAGCATGGAGAAATGTTGAGCGACAGAGCAGCATTGTGACCTTCTTTCTTGGTATGGCGGTGAGGGCACGGTGGGAGAAGAACACGGCTGCGGCTAGATCTTGAAGATGATGATGGCGACCAATTGTTGCTTGGAGAAAAGGATGGCAGCTGCAAGGTTGAAGGCGGGAGCACAACCTTGGTGCTAGGGCACACGACCACGGTTGAAGAAGAGTCACTTGAGCTTAAAGAGGACACGTCGTGAGCAAGGGAGGACAGTGGCTGGCTTAAGGTTGAAGAAAACACGCCCAATGAACACGACGGCTGCTACAAGGTGTTCTAGGGCACATAATGGTAAGAGAGAAAGGGAGTAAGGGGCTAGGGTGCACGCCGGCTACTGAGATCGCACACGGCTTGAATGGAGGCATGAGTGAGAGGGGTGGTCGTGGGCTAGGTTAAAAGCCCACATATTCAACAAAAGACACAGCGTGTTCAAATAAAGACATGTCGTGTTGCTCGCCAGAACTCCTTTTCTGTGTTATAAGACACGTCGTGTTTCAGAAGGTACACGGCGGTGCCAATCCAAAAATTCAAAATGCCCCCTTTTCACTGATAACTACACGGCGTGTTCAAATAAAGACACGTCATGTTCATTTTCCAGATTACTTATTCTTCCATTTTTTGTTGTGGTACATGTCGTGTCTAAATGAAGACATGGCGTTTTACTTTCCAGATCGAGTAATAATTTGCATTTACTAGATAGTGACACGGTGTGTGCTTTTTCTGACACGTCATGTACCTGTAGATATAACTCGGCTGTTGTGTTTCTAGGAGTAGAGACACGTCGTGTCTTCTGTAGTTTCTGCAAAAAACAACTTCTCATCGGTACAGAACTAAAAATAGATATGGCAACTAAATTTTCTAAATTATTACATTCATCCATGACAAGCTTATTTATGAAACTAAAGAGTGTTCTTGACTCAAATAAAGAAAATAAATCTATCCTAATGTGGGTTCAACTCCCATGAGGTCCTCCATTTTGAGTCTGGAGTGAGACACTTCAATCTATCTATTATGTGTCTTAGAGGGAGTAATAAGATCCCTTGTGAACTTCATCTCTAGAGGTATAGATCTTGCAACATTGTCCATTTACTTTGAAAGCTCCATCCTTGCCTTGTAGCTCAATAACTCTATATGGAAAAATCTTCAACACAAGGACCTGACCACTTGGACTTCAGTTTTCCAGGGAATAGCTTGAGTCGAGAGTTAAATAACAACACTATGTCTCCTTCTTTGGAGTCTTTCCTGTGGATTCTTTTGTCGTGTCAAACCTTTGTTCTTTCTCTATAGAGCCTTGCATTTTCATACACATCTAGTTAGAGTTTCTCCAGTTCTTGCAGCTACAATAGATGCTTTTCACCAGCCTTCTTCATGTCGAAATTTAAGAATTTGATAGACCAACGAGCATGGTGTTCTAGCTCCAACAGAAGATGACAAGATTTACCATATATCAGTTTAAATGGATTTGTGCCTATGATGGTTTTATAAGCTATTAAATATGCCCATAATGCATCATCTATCTTCAATTCCCATTCCTTTCTTGAGCTAGACATTGTCTTTTCCAGAATACTTTTCAGCTGCCGGTTGGAAACTTCTACTTTCCCTGAAGTTTGAGCATGATAGGGAGTAGAGAATTTATGAGTGACTCTATACTTAGATAGAAGGTTATTGAACTTCTTCTCAACAAAATGCATGCCTCCACTAGAAATTACAACTCTAGGAACTCCAACCTGAGGAAAAATGATTTTCTAAAATAGCTTGACTACAGATTTCACATCTGGTGCTTGGGTTGGGATGGCCTCAACCCATTTAGAGATGTACTCACAAGCAACTAAGATATATTTATAGCCACAAGAAGATGGGAATGGTCCCATGTAATCAACTCCCCCATACATCAAATACCTCAATATCCAAGATAGAGTTAAGAGGCATGTCATCGCGTCTAGATATTTCTCCAGTCCTTTGGCATTTATCACAAGCTTTGAAAAATAAATTGACATCTTTAAA
Organism: Alisma plantago-aquatica; assembly: GCA_963693085.1. NCBI lineage: Eukaryota > Viridiplantae > Streptophyta > Magnoliopsida > Alismatales > Alismataceae > Alisma > Alisma plantago-aquatica. Next base: position 186,015,111 of record OY856409.1, read on the forward strand.
CAATGTTGGCCAATAGAAACCGACCTGGAGAATCTTTGTTGAAGTCTTCTCTCCTCCAACGTGACCTCTGTAAGGAGAGGCATGGCATTCAACAATGATAGTGGCAATCTCTTCTTTAGCAACTCACCTCCGAATTATTCCATCACTCCCACATTTAAACAACAAGGGATCGTCCCAATAGTAGAACTTTACATCGTGGAAGAACTTATTCTTCTGTTGATATGTCAAATCCGGTGGCAGCTGTCCTGTAGCAAGAAAATTCACAATGTCTGCAAACCACAGTTCTTGTGTGGACGATAATGCATAAAGCTTCTCAATAGGCAAATGGTCCGCAATAGACAATAAGTCTCCAACATCTATAGTCAACCTAGAAAGATTATCAACAACATTATTCTCTATCCCCTTATTATTCTGTATTTCAAGATCAAACTCTTGTAGAAGTAGTATCCAATGGATGAGACGAGGTTTGGTAGCTTTCTTGTTGAGAAAATACTTTATGGAAGCATGATTTGTATACACGATTACCTTAGATCCTACCAAGTACTATCATAATTTGTCAAAGGCGTACACTATAGCAAGCATCTCCTTCTCAATGGTTGTATAATCGATTTGTGTTTCATCTAGGGTCTTGCTTGCATAGTATATGGCATGAGCTTCTTATCTTTCCTAAGTCCCAGGACTACCCCTACTACATAGTCGCTTGTATCACACATTAATTCGAAAGGAGCATTTAGTCTGGTGGTTGAATGATTGGGGTTGAGATAAGAGCTTCCTTGAACTTGGTGAAAGTTGTACGATAGTCATCATTGAATATGAATTCAACATCCTTTGCAAGTAAAGAACATAATGGCTTTGCAATTTTTGGAGAATTCTTTAATGAATCTTCTATAGAACCCTACATGACCAAGGAATATGCGGATGTCCTTGACTAAAGAAGGAGTAGACATCTTCTCAATAGCTTCCACCTTAGCCCTGTCAACCTCAATACCCTTGTTAGATACAACATGGCCTAATACTACACCGGATTGTACCATGAAATGGCACTTCTCCCAGTTTAGTACTAGGTTAACCTCTTTGCAGTGGGCTAAGACTAATGATAAGTTGCATAAACATTGATCAAATGAATATCGAGAAACACTAAAATCATCCATGAATATGTCCATTATGTTTTCAATAAAATCAAAGAAAATAGCCATCATGCATCGCTAAAACATCGCAGGACCATTGCAAAGGCCAAAAGGCATGCGGCGATAAGTGTAGGCTCCATAGGTGCATGTAAAAGTGGTTTTCTCTTGGTTGGGAGGGTAGATAGGGATCTGGAAAAACATGGAATACCCATCCAAGTAACAAAAATACAAATGTTTTGCAAGACATTCAAGCATCAAGTCGATGAAAGGCAACAGAAAATTATCTTTGTGAGTCGCCTTGTTCAAACGTCGATAATCAATACACATACACCAACCTGTGACTATTCATGTCTGTATCAACTCATCATTATCTCCCTTGATGACAGTTGCACCCCCCTAGGTACCATATGAATGGCACTAACCCAAGGGATGTCACTTATAGGATAAATGATCCCGACATTAACCAACTTAAAGATTTCCTTTTTAACCACTTCAAGCATGTTTTGATTTAAACATCTAGGTGGTTCAATTATGGGTTTAGCATCATCCTCCATGTTTATTCTACACATGTAAATGGAGGGATGAATGCCTTTTAATCATCAATAGAGTAGCCAATGACATCTTTGTACAAATGCAATTCAACAAGCAATTTATTTTCTTGTTCATTAGTTAAATCATCATTGATTATGACAGGGGAAGTAGAGTCAGAGTCAAGGAATGCATACCTCATCCCTGGTGGAAGGGCTTTGAGTTCTACCTTTCTCCCGATTATATTTTCTTTAGTTTTTTCATCAACAAGTGAAGTGTTTTCATTAGTAGCATCTAATTAAACAATAGAAAATACCCAAAAATTTTAGATTCATTGTTTATACCCTCATCATCATCACAGTAGTTCAGTATCGAATTAGAAACATCATGATCTTCTTATACAACAGAATCAGTAGAGACCATAAAATAGATTTCTTCTACACGTGAAGGTGCTTTCATGGCATCATATACAGAAAACTCCATGGCTTCTTTGCCAACTTAGAGTGTGAGTATGCCTTCTCAGACATCAACAAGGCATCCATCAGTTCTTAAGAAAGGTCTCCCAAAAAGGATGGGATTGGAAGGAACGTCTACCATATCTGACATAACAAAATCATAAGGAATGTATAGTTTACCAATTTGCACCAACACATCTTCCATGATACCTTTAGGATATTTGATGGAATGATCGGCTAGTTCAATGGCCATCTTTGTAGGTTTTAAATCTCCTAGATCTAGCTCCTGCCACAAAGTAGACGGAATAAGACTAATGTTGGCTCCAAGGTCTACAAGACCTTTGTCAAATGTGGTGTTGCTAATCTTGCATGGTAGAGTAAAGGCTCCCAAATCATATAGCTTCTCAGACAGTCTATTTTGAATGATAGAACTAATTCTTTCATAAAGCATCACGGTTTCCACTTGGTCCACTTTCCTCCTCTTGGTGAGGATGTCTTTTAACATATGACGGCATTTCTGCTATAACTTCATCTAGTGGAAGGTTGACATGGAGTTTGTTTAGAATGCTCATAAATTTCCTAAACCTTGAGTCCTCCTTCTTGTTTGCAAGTCTTTATGGAAATGGGGCATTTTCTTTAATAGAAAGTGGTACCTCAGTTTTACATTTTCCTTTGTCACCCATAGGGGTGTCGAACTTCTCTTAATCAGTGATCTCAATGCTCTTCTCCTTGGGTGGAGAAGGTCTTTGGATTTCAGCTCCACTCCTCAAGGTGATAGCATTTTCCTTCTATCTTGGATTCACCACTGGTTGGCTTGGAAGAGAACCAAATTGAATGTTCTTTTTCTGCGTCAAGTCCTGCTGGGCAATTTGGTTCTTCAACATCCTTGTATGAGTGGAAATGACATCCACTTTTTTGGAGAGTTGGGCAATTGTATCCTTCAAGAGCTTATCATTGCCCCTAAACTCTTCATTTTGATGCATCTGTGTGGAGATAAATTTCTCCATCATGACCTCCAAGGAAGAACTTTGGGGTTGTTATTGCTGTTGGTAACCCCTATTGTTGTTGAAGCCTGACTGATTCCCATTGTTTTGTTGGTTGAAGTGTTGTTGTTGCTGCGGTTGTTGTTGTCCTTGTTTAAAGTTCTGAGCATTGCTTGTGTTCTGGTAAGAGAAATTAGGATGATCTCTCCATCTTGGATTGTAGATGTTGGAATAGGGATTGTATTGCTTGTTCCCCTACATCCCAACAACATTGACTTATTCTAGGCTCCCTTCATTCGCATTAGGAGCAAAGCATGTAGAATAAGTATGTAAAGAATTCCCACAAGCTTCACATATCACTTCAGCTGATTGGATTTGCAATGTAGTCATCTTCTCAAACTTTTGTGTAAGAACATCGAGTTTAGCAGCAATCAGGTCGAAGACATCAATAGTATGCTTCCCTCCTTTATTCCTGATTAAAGAACTAGCTGTATAAGATGAGTGCTATGTCTTCAATGATATCATAAGCCTCCCTATAAGACTTATTCATCAAAGCTTCATTTGTTGTGGCATCCAATGTCATACAGGTATTGCAGAACAGTCCATTATAGAATGTTTGGAGTAGCAACCAATTGGTCAATCCATGGTGAGGGAAAAGGTGTTGTAGGTCCTTAAACCTCTCCCATGTGTCATACAAAGAATCTCCATCGGATTGAGAAAAGTTTGTGAGTTGGTTCCTTAGTTGGGTTGTTTTGCTTGGCAGAAAATACTTTGCAAGGAAAGCATTTAAAAGTTGGTCCCAGCTTTTGATGGACTTCTTAGGAAGAGATAAAAGTCACACCTTGGCTCTATATCTCAAGGTGAAAGGGAATATCAGTAGCCTTACTCCATCGGAAGATACACCATTGATTTTGAATGTGTTCATATACTCCAAGAATTCAGCCACATGAAGATTTGGATCTTCATTAATGATACCCCTGAAATAGTTCTGTTGGATCATCTGCATCATTGAAGGAGCAATAGAAAAATTGTTCGCTTCCATTGCGGGTAGATTAGTGGCTCCACAAATGTTTGTGGCAACTGGCATAGCGAAACCCTTCAAAGGATGTTCGTCCTCCATGGTTGGATCTTCTTCTGCAGTTTCTTTAAAAGATGAAGAAGATGGTGATGGTGATGATGGAAAACCCCCTAGCAGTGGTTTCTATACTCTTCTTGCTCTTCTTAAGCATGAAAGAGTATGCTCAATATCAAGGTCTAGAAACATAGATGTTTGAAGACCCCTTTACGAGAAACTCATACAACCTGAAAAATAGCAAGAGATATTCAGAACATAACTAAAATGTATATGGAAATTCAAAAATGGAAATGATGATATAGCCTCGAATACTAATTAGCACTTGCTACTCTAATTAGATTAATTGTAGCTCCCCAACAATGGTGCCAAAAACTTATTGGTTTGTTACACTAACGAGTCTCAATCTTAAGAAAGACCTTTTACTCAATTAGCTTTTTCCCGCAAGTATACGAGAGTAGTTGTAGTCGAGATCAAAGACAAGGAGCTTGGTAACCAATTAAACACAATAGTGCTAAGGTTCAACAATCTAGACCATTTTAAAGATGTGATTTGGTTGATTAAGCTAAAATTTTAGAACTAAACAAAATAGTAAATGGATTACTAAAAGAGGGTTGATTTTAGATATGAAAGGATCTTGGACTTAGTATTTCACCAACATATCATAGCACAAAATAGGAGCATGAAATTTAAACATGCTAAGCACTTGTTTTAAAGGAGAGTTGTATGTTGCTCTTCACATCTCGGTGCAAGTACAACGATCCTAACTCAATACAACATTCTCATATATGAATTTCATTTTGGATCACAAGCCTACTCCTCAACTCCATAATTTCCACTCTCATGGTAAAGGAGGAGTTTCCAAGAGAATACCTCCTTATTTTCCTACCCATCTTCTCATATCAAGCAAGAAAGCATAACACATGCACATAAAGTGACCATCCATACATGTAAGAAGCAAGAAACCGGTACTCACAAGGTGGAAAAACAAACAATTTAGCATTTAGTATGAAATTATCATGTTCCTTACATGCTATGACATGGGAGCTACTCTCTCATGCTCAAGAAAAAAAGTCTACTCGTCCATAATGATGTGCAGCAGAAAATATGCAAAATTTTCAGAGTTTAACATGATTTAGAGTAGGAATAGCTAAGAGAACCAAAAGTGTAACTCAAGAAGAGTAGAATTCCAATTTAGGGAGAAAATTTCACTCCTACAGTTGCTCCAAATCAGACAAACTACCCATCCAAGAAGCTTGGTGGAGAGAAGAAGCTGTGTTGCACCTTCGGAGAAGAAAATGGAGAAGAAGAGAAGAAGAATGGAGGTTCTTTGGCAAGTAACCACCTTCTTCCACCCAAAATTACCCTCCTTTGCTAGACCTGCTCTTGGACAAAAGACCTTCAAATTATGACCCTCGATAATCACTCCATAGGATGGTCTTGTCTTTAAAAATCAGAGAAGTCATATTTAAAATTTTGTTGAAACTAATAGAGACACGACATGTCTTCCTTGGGACACGTCGTGTCCTGGTCTCTGACAGTTGCTCCAAGTGTAAAGCACACAACGTGTTTGAATCAAAACACGTCGTGTACATTATCAAAAATACAAGAATTGACTCTAAATTCCTAGGTACATGTTGTGTCTTTGGCAGACACGTCGTGTAATTTTCCTCTTTGTATGAAGTATATGGCCAACTAGAAATGCACACACCGTGTCTTAACTCAGACACGTCGTGTGCTTATTTGATTATTAAAAAATAGAATTATGAATGTCTGCAAGGTATGGATAAGCCCCAATGATGTCGGAGTTGATTTGGGCTATCTCTAATTTGATCCTTTCCAAGCATATCGGCAATACAAATCAGGCGATAAGCAAAGTAACAAAAAGGTGGCAAGAATATTATGAATAGAGGCTAAATGAAAACAAAATGAACTGAATTTGTGTGTGAAATCATATAAGAAGTTGATGTGGAAAGCATACAACATGCACACAATGAACTTTTATTTTCCCCTTTACCTATTATAGGATTTTATTTTATCCTTTTTCCCTTTTATCAATCATTGAACTTATTAAAACAATACAAACCACAAAATTATGCGTTCAAGGGAAATTTTGCAAAAGAATCCATTCTTTGAAAACAATCATGCAATTTTCCATTAAAATCCCTTTTATTTGAAAATTTGCATATCAACTCATACAAGAAAAATTAAGGTTATAACATCCTTCCCCACTTAAATTAATTTTGCCCCCAAAATTCAACCAATCAAACAAACAATTCAGGGAAAGCCTTTTCCTTGTACGTCTTCAACTCCCATGTAGCTTCATCCTCTCCATGGTGCTTCCAAAGAACCTTTACCATCTCTATCCTTTTACTCCTGATCTCTTTCACCTTGGTATCTAGTACCCTCACAGGTGACTCAGGGTATGTCAGCCTCCGTTGGTGTTCAATAGGTTCAATTCTCTACACATGGCTCGGGTCCTTCACATAGAGCTTTAGATTGGACACATGGAACACAACATGCATCATACTATATTGAGAGGGTAAGGCTAAAGATAAGCAGCTTCACCAATCTATTCCAAAATCTCAAACGAACCCACGTATTGAAGACTCAGCTCTCCTCTATTCTTAGATATCACCCACAATGACATGCAAGTCAGTCTGCTTTGCATCAGCATACAAATTTTGTCGATCTTGGGCTCTCTTCTTCCTTTGCTTGATCAAAGACTTTATCGACATACAACTATAGTTCCTCTGACCTCAACAAGATCCTCGCCGAAATCATCTCAGTGAAGCAGTGACAGAGACAGACTCCCATAGAGAGATTCATGTGGAGGCATCCTGATACTAGCTTGGTAGATGATATTGTAAACAAACTCAGCTAAGGGAAAATACTACTCCCATGATCCACCCCATTCGAGCACACATGCTCTTAATAGATCCTCTAATGTTTGGATCGTCTTTTTTGACTATCCATCATTCTGGGGTTGATAAGCTATGCTAAACTTTAGTCTAGTGTTGAGTTCTTCTTGCACTCGCTTCCAAAACTTGGAAGTGAACTTTGAGTCACAATCAGAAATAATTGAACTCAAAATGCCATGCAGTTGTACAATTGTTCTAGTATCAAGTTCTGCTAGATCTTTCAATTTGGCAGTGGTCCTTAAGGAAAGGAAATGCATAGACTTGGTAAGGCTATATACCACAAACCATATTGCACCATGACCTTTCTTGGTATTGGGGAGACCCACCATAAAGTCCATGGTGATCTGTTCCCATTTCCACTTGGGAATTTAAATTAAATGTAGCAATCCACCGGGTCACTGGTGTTCAACCTTCACCATCTAGCACGTGAGACAACTGGCCACATACACGTCTATGTCTCTCTTCATCACATGTCACCAAAGTACCATTACAAATCTTTAAACGTCTTGGTAGTGCCAGGATGTACCATGTACTTAGAGCCATGAGCTTCTTGCAAGATATGATTCTTCAAGCACGAACCTTCAAGAACCCAAATATGACTCTTATAGTTGATTCCACCATCTACTCCCACTGAGAGATGTGTCTGAGGTTTCTCTAACAAACCTTTTATCCTATCAAGCTCTATGCTGGCTAACTGGGAAGCTACCAACTCGGTCAACAGGTCTACTTTTATCTGGAGATTAGCCACATGTATCTAGTATTCTAACAGTTGTGGGGTCCACCTAGAAAACTCTTCTAGTTCTTTCCATTGGCTAGACATGACAACTGCACACCTGAGTTGTTTCCAACTAAGAGCATCTGCTACAACATTAGCTTTCCCAGGGTGATAGGCAATGGTGAAGTTATAGTCTTTCATATACTCCACCCATCATCTTTGTCTCAAGTTTAGGTCCTTCAGAGTTGGGAGATACTTCAAGCTCTTATGGTTGGTGAGGATTTCAAAAGTGGCTCCATAAAGATAGTGTTGCCAAATTTTTAGGGCATGTATAATCACAGCCAGTTTCAAATCATGTGTTAAGTAGTTTACTTCATTGGGCTTCATCTGTCTGGAGGCATAAGAAACAACATGCATAATTTTCTCTAGCACGCATACCAAGCCCCATCTTTGATGTGTCAGTGAAGATCATAAAACCTTCATTGCCTGATGATAGAGACAACACTGGAGTTGTGGTCAACTTTTCCTTCAACTCCTAGAATCGAGCTTCACATAAGTTTTACCATACAAACTTCTAATCCCTTTTGGGTAAGCTTTGTGAGTGGCAAAGTAGTCTTTGAGAAATCTTTTATGAATTTCTGATAATATTCGGCCAATCCTAAGAAGCTATGAATATCACAAGGGTTCTTTAGTTATATCCAATCTCGCACGGCTAACACTTTAGCAGGATCCACTGAGATGGTCCCTGCGGATATGAAGTGTCCAAGGAACATGATACAGTTTATCCAAAACTCACACTATGAGAATTTTCCATAGAAGTTTTTCTTTCTCAGAATATCAAGGACTATACACATGTGATCCCAGTGTTGTTCGAAGTCATCAGAGTAAACTAAGATGTCATCTATGAATACTATGACAAATGAGTCCAGAAAAGGTTGGAACACACTATTCATGAGATTCATAAACACACTTGGGGCATTGGAAAATCCAAAAGACAAAATCACAAACTACTAGTGGCAATAACGGGTGTGGAAAGTAGTTTTTAGGATGTCCTCACTCTTGAATTGCAACTGGTGGTACCCGGACCTCAAGTCAATCTTTGAAAAGATTCGAGCAGAGTTAAGCTGGTCAAACATGTCATCTATATAGGGTAAAGGATACTTGTTCTTAATGGTAGCATGGTTGATCATTTCATAATCTATGCACATTCTGAGCGATCCATCCTTCTTCATAAAGAGGACGGGTGCTCCCCATGGTGATGTGCTAGGTATGATAAAGCCTTTATCTAGAAATTCCTATAGTTTCTTTTTTAGCTCAAGCAACTCAGCGGGTGCCATCCTGTAAGGTGTCCTATAAATAAGGTTTGTCTCATGAGCTAGATCTATCAAAAATTCTACCTCTCTCTCAAGGGGAATCTCAGGCAAATCATCTGGGAATACATCTGCATAGTCCCTGACTACCTCTATCTCATCTAGGGGTTGTACCTTAGGCTCTGTCTCGGTAACTACTACTAGGAAAGCCTAACAACCCTTGGCTATCATATTTTTTGCCTTCAAGGCTGACACATATAGTCTAGTGGTAGCATCCTTTCTACCTCTAATGGTGATCGGTGGGTGACCTGATAGCTTTATTCTTATTTTCTTCTCCTTACATCTAATCTTTGCCCTATAAGTATAGAGCCAATCCATACCAATGATCACATCAAATTCATTCATGTCAAGGAGGATAAAATCTATAGGGAGCTCATTATTCAGATACTTAATGGGTATAGCTGGAGTTTTTAAGAGAGATGTAAAGATCCGACCACTCGGGGTTGTGACATCCAAAACATATCCTAAATCCTTGATGTCCAAACAAAGTATAGTTGCAACATTACTTGAAATGGAAGTATTAGTAGAACCATAGTCAAAAGGACTTTTACATTGTGTCCCATGATCTCAAGCATGCCTACATCATTTTTCATAACATGTCAGACTACTACATGTTATCTTAAAACAGGAAAGAAAAATCTAAGGGTTATTAAGCTCTATCAACCGATTAGCATTAGCTTGATCCTGTTCATTATTAATGGTGAAAACTTGATCTTGTCTTCACTCTCCAGTAGGTGGGGCTATGACTACCGGCAAGGCTGCTACAGCTTGGGTTGATATAGGGCCCAGGCCTCTCAGGTCAGGTAAAGAACAATTCGCTTAGAAGTGTCCCTCTTGCTGACAATGAAAATACACCTTCTTCTCAAAGAGGCACATGCCAGGGTGTGACCTTCCATAGTTGTGGCACCTCAAGTGGCAGTTCTTGTTTTGGGGCTTCCCTTTGCCTCTGTGTCTTCCTTTGGCATGGTTGCATCCTTATCCTTTATTGTAGTCATTCCTCGGACTAGAAGTACCCTTAGTGTAACCCATGTACCCCTTCAGTGGGTTCGGTGCAAGGATCATTGTCTTCTCCATATCCAGGGTGGTGTTGTAGGCGTCGATGAATTTGGTAGGCTTATTTTCCATTAAATGAGGCTTGATGGAAAGATATATAAGTTTCAAAAAATGATCCACCCATCTTTCCTCACAAACATGTATCAGAATTACTCCAAGATGCAGAACTTGTGGGCGTAGTCTGCAATAGATAAGTTGCCTTAGACCAGGTTGGTGAACTCCCTTTCCTTCTCTTTCTTGGTTGGGATTAGGATAAATTTGGTTGTAAAAATGTATCTGAAGTTCGTCCAGGCCATCAGGTCTTCATTCAGATCTTGACCCATGATGTGTTTCTCCCACCAGATCTTGGTTACTCCTTCTAGAAGGTGAGCAGCAAACGGGACCTTCTTGTTCGGCTACACTTCCAGCATGCGGAAACCATTATCGACCACTAGCAACCAGGCATCATCTTTGTCGATCACCTTGGTCTTGTCTTCTCCCCAGAATTTCTCAATGTTCAGCTTCATGAAGCCCAAAATGGTGGCTCCAAGTCATGGATGAATTGGTATTGGTTCACCATCTTCACCTCTAGCTATGTCCTTGAGGGCCAAGGCACTAATGGACTAAGTTAGATTCTTCTATTGTTCCATCCAAATGACGTCGGGAGTATGGACTACTACAGCTAGTCCAGAACTAGCTGTAGGGTCGACCTTGGGCTCATCTTCCACCATCTACTCCCTCTTCTAGTCATTCTCTCTATTCAGGTTGTCAAAAGGAACGGGCTTTGGTTTTGCATCATCCTCAGAGGATTCATCAGTTCTCTTCCTTTTCCTGGAGGATTCTTCCTCCATAGCCTTCCTTCTTTTCTCTATAGACCTTCTCTTCCTGCAAGAGAGCCTAATCTTGGTGTTCTCCTAAGGGGTGTTGATAGTGACGGAGACGGTCTTAGTACAAGCCATGTTGCTACACATAAGCATTTAATTAAACTCAGTATAAGTTTTATATCATTAAAACTTATGTCAATGACATCTTTCTTACATGATTTTTATTATTTGGTGGAGGATTCCCTAATCCTTAACACTCTTAACCCTCAAAACTCAGGAGGGTGGAGAGAGATATAACCTTAAGAACTTTAAATTTTTCCAGTGAAAGGGAGTAAAGAAGGGATGAAAGTAGATAAGAAAACCTAGAGGTATCTTATTTTGAGTCAAATCCTTAGATGTTGGCCAAGTAGTCACATGGATTTTGGGAGTCCTCATAAACCGACTAGAGGGGCGGTGGAAAATCTTTCCAGCCCCCAGATCGTGATCCTTTTCTAGACACCTCCATCTTTAGAAAATTCTCTAATAACTCTCTTGGAATCTAAAGAATTTGTAAAATTTAATAATTATTAGAGATTATATGGAAAACTACACTCTGATACCAAATGTAATGACCCCACCCCTCGAAAATCCCCATTTAAGGAAGGTTAAGAAGCTAAAGCCATTATCCAAAATAGGATCATATATTTTTGCAAATAATCAAAAGTAGTTAATAAATTCTACCACAACGAAGTCGAATACAAGATATAGACTTTTTTCTTTTTACATACCTTTTAAAAATAGGATTTCAGAGTTTACCCAAGGATATAACTAGCTAACTATATCCCTCCAAACATTACTTAGTCTTGTTCTTTTCTATGCCACCTTTTATTAAACATCCACTTTCCATAGACGTAACTACATATTTCCCTACAACGTCGACAAACAAAATGTTGGTCAGTATAACAAATTATGCTGGTATGTGGGGGAAACCAAAAGTTTGCATATAATTGTAACAACATAACCTCAACAATTATTTGTTACAAAACAAATTTTACATTTTCTTCATAACTTCTCAACCATTTTTACACAACCTCTGGTATACCCTCTCTTAGGGTTTTGTCCCTACAACAGACATTAGGCTACCTCTCAATCTGGAGCTAGGTACCTCATTGGTCACCTCTCAATTTGGAGCTAGGTGCCATTAGGTCTTCCCAACTTAGGGCTTGACCACTTATGACCTTCCCAACATGGGACTTGGTCCTTCAATCATCACCATAACTTTACTCATGTTTTCATTCATAATTCCCAGAGGTGGTATGCAGGTTCGAGCAAGTATAAGCCTAATAAGGTGATAGTCATAGTCACTTTATAGGTTGCAAGAATTAAAGTTCAACCAAGCGTTTAATTTCAAGAAATTGGTAAAACCTCAGAAATTGTCATGAAAGTAGAATGATTAGACATAAGCGTAACCACATAACTGATTTGGAAGTCTCAAAACCAAACAAGATAGATAATCTAATCAAGAAGTCCAATCAACCAAGCCAAGCAAAAAATCAAGCAACTTGATCCTAAAAAAGTATTTACAACACCTAATTGTTATGCTTGCATCCAAATATCTTTTATTGACTAGGGATTCCATTCTAGAGTTTCTAAGCCTCATTAGAGTTTCCTTAGGGTTTCTTGGTTTTACATTCCAATTTTACCCTTTTAGGTCAATAAACCCTAAAAGCTGTTTTCTACTCATAAAACCCCTAATTACTCAAATTATCCAAATTAAAGGCCTCTGACCACAAATTGGTGCAAGAACATCATTTTCATGCCCTCTTGATTTTGTTCCCTCATTTAAATCCATTAAACCTCATAATTATCAAAGTTAGGGTTTCCAAGTCCATTAATGCACTTTTATAATCATAGAACCCTAATTAAGAAAACTATGTACAAATATCATCCAATTAGATTTAATCCATCCTTTTTATGTCAAAAGGCTAAACTTTTATCACAAAATTCAAGGAACATTATTAGATCATTCAATATTCAAAACGTTGGGTTTTAAATTAGTTAAAACCATTAAAGATAGCACATTTACATATTTTTCGAGTTATAAGCAGATTTAGGCCTTGAATCCATTTTTAGTGGATTCTGCATATTTTTCTCATCAAAATTCATATATTTCATGTTCCCATTGGTTAACCTTACAATTAGTTATAATTTTAACCAAGAAATCCTTTTTAGACCAACCATGGGTTGCCACCTGAGCACTAGGCAACCAGGCCCGACCTTCCCATGCGACAGAGCTAAGACAATGGGCTTTTGCCAATGCGGCTTCCTTGATCGCATGGCTAGGACCGCGAAATTGAGTCAAAATAGGGAACAAGACCAAAAGGGTCTTACCTGTTCCAAAGGAGGGTCGAGAGTAGATACGTAAAAATGCATCAGCCCTTCTTCAACCTTTGTTCGTCTTCTCATGCTAGCTATCGATCAACCAAAGGGTTAACTTCTCGATCTCGTCCTCCTGACTGCAAGGTGAAGGCCCGATCTCCTTCACCGACCTCCTACGAAACTGTTGATGCCTCCAATTTCTTGTTGAGTGCTTAGAGTCTTTGGGATGCTAGAGGAATTCTTCAGCAGTGATTCTAGGAGAGACGATGGTGATGGCATGGTTTTGTGAGGCAATTAGAGGTAGCAGCAAGTTTGTTTGATTATGTGGGTTCTCACGAAAGAGTTTTTGGGTTCACAAAGAGGTTGTACTCCTATATTTCTACCCACCCTCATCCACAGGGTCACGCCCGAAAGAAGATATGGGGAAAACTTCTAGACACCTCAAACCTTGGTAAAACCTAGGGTAGGTTGACTTGGATTGGCCTCATGAAGCCAAAGAGCCCCTTTCTAGACTTGCTCGTGCAGAGGGTTGTGAGAAAAATGATCATGAAAACCACCAGCTTTGTCTTGGTTTCCTTTCTTGACCGGAGGTATGGGACAAAGGCTCCACCGTTGCATCTCAAATCCAACGAACCTTATCGTGTGTGCCAAGAAAAGGTTAATTAAATCAATTCTAATTGGTTTAGAAAATTGTGACATTAATGTTATTCCTCTCACTTTAGGTATTTTTCAAAAATCTATATCTCCCAAACCACACATCCTTTTAATCCCAAATTTTAAGGAAAACTCTTTAATGACTTAAATTACTTGTGTTCGAAGTTTGGAAACGAAACTAAGAAAAGAGACTTTTCTTAATATGCAAATCATCCACTCAAAAGGCATATATTATGCAATTAAAATTCGTTTTCTCTTTCTTTTCTCTTCTATTTTCTTTATTTTGATTTCTTTTCTTATTAGAAACCAAGATGAATCAAAATTTAACCAATAGTGGTCATCCACACCACTGTATAGAGAATTCTACATAATTCTCACATATGCACACAATAAACTTTTATTTTTCCCTTTATTTATTATAGGATTTTCTTTTATCCTTTTTCCCTTTTATCCATCATTGGATTTATTAAAACAATACAAACCACAAAATTATGCATTAAAAGGAAAATTTTCAAAGAATTCATTCTTTGAAAATGATCATACAATTTTCCATTTAAATCCCTTTTATTTGAAAATTTGCACTTCAATTCATAGAAGCAAAATTGAGGTTGTAACAATATGTGTTGAGCAACATACACTATTTTATGATACTTAAAGTGTTACGTGTTACAATTAGAATAACTTAACATGACATCTAGTCATCCAAGAATAGAATGCATAATAGTAGTATAGGTTTAGGTCACATCTATAAGGAGTCAGTGGGGTTTTAGGGTTAGTTTCAACTACATAAAATAACTAATTGGGTTGCAAAGAAGTTTTGATTGATCTTTCTAACAAATGATGATTGCTTTCATAAAATAAAGAAAACCTAGATTATAACCTAAGTGAATTGGAGATTTGATGAGATTCAAGAGAAGTATAGATCCTAAGCACCGAGTATCACCTAAAACACATTTGATCATTTAAGATACAAACATTTCATAATTCAATTGCTTTATATCTCATAAACTCCTAATTCTTTTTTTCATATTTCACAACTATAAAGAATTTTGGAGCATAAGAAACTTATTTTCCTCTAGAATTACTCCACTACAATCCATATATCAAACTTTGGAAATAAAAATATAATTAAATCATACATTCTCATGTTAAAAGTTGACTAGTTTTACTTTATGAGTTAGGAATCTTCATGTTTCCTGATTGAGATAACTCCTACAATATTGATCATATTGATCAATCCCAATGAAATATAATAGAATCAAGAGGTGGAAAGTTCAAATAAAGAACAATGAAATTATATAAACTAAAAAAGATATATACTTATGGGAGAAATATGAAATCCACTATTTGTCCCTATATAATTGTGTGTATATGATGTTATCCAACATATATAATTTAAATATGAGATAAAATTAAGAGGAAAGAAGTTTATAAGTAGAAAAAATAATGTATGAGAGAAATTCCTGAAATGTGTCATTAGTCTAGGGGAAGATCCACATACTACACTTCCTTTTTTCTTCCTCTCTTTTTTCATTGGTCCCCTTTTCCTTATTTTTTCCTTTTTCTCTCTTTATTCCAAGGGTGGGAAAGGTTCTCTCTAGAGACCAAAGTAGACAAAAATGATTCTAAAAAAATGGAGTGATCTCTCTAGAAAATACAAAAAATGCATTATATGTTATTATGCAAAGCATATGTCATAACATGTCTTGAGGAGTAATGGGATGTCTTTTGTGTGTTAAAAGAACCTTTTCCCAAAATAATTGATAGACACCATGCTCTGTACGATTGACACGCCTGTTTTAGTTTATAATTACAATTACACAATATTATACATCATGATGTTTGGTTGATAATACATGTCTCTTGTTGTTGGAGAATTTTCAAGACAAATTTTGAATGTCTGCATACAAAATGTCATTTCACTTGGATGACACATAATATCATTGACGTTGACACTCAAATCACTATTGATTCACTGTGATGCTAAACTCTTAATGTGTGTCACCTCACAATACTCTTGATGAAGAACCTCTAATGTGTGGCACACCGTTTCTCTACAACAACACATCATGTCAATGTGAAATTGTGCATATTCTCTTAGTTTTTCTCTCCCTTTAGACTACATCTTTGCATGGGATGGTCATAGATGCATATGAAGTTTGTTTAGCTAGATCTCTACAAAAAATATTAATAAGTATTATAAAGTGATTAATACATGAACCACAAGATAATACACAATGAACTTGGTAAATAAGAGGACAAGAACACAAATATAAGTCTGAAATAGTAGTATTAAATGCACTTATCTGATCATTATGCACTCAAAAATTTCGTATTTTCAATCCAAACACTAATGACCAGAGAGAGATTCATAATATATGAGTTGCACCAATAATTTTAAATACATAGTTTCATATTTTTCAGTTTGACAAAGATCTTTATATATATATATATATATATATATATATATATCAATTAATGTTTACATTGTGAATATCAAAACAAGGAACCTATTTGAAAAATTACTTTTAACATAAGAATATTTTTCTAGTTAAACATGAGATTGCCATACTAGTAGTTAATTTTAAAAAAATTATCAACAATGAATACAAATTTAATGCAAACTTCAAATAACCCAAGAGATTTCATATTTTTGGGGTAAGGTCATCCAAATGCTCATTAAGGCTTATGCACACATGAGATGCCCTTTGGGTTATCAAATCCTCTTGAAAATGCATTTGGATGATTATTAAGGATTACTCATGCTAGGGGTTCATGTGGAAGATTATCCTCTTTTAGGGGATACACAAATTTATCTCTTCTTTTTTCATTTTTAAATGCTAGGATACCATGGAATACATAGACTACAAGAACGATGCATTATGCTAATTTTTATCTTAATATATAAGATTAACATTTTAACTTTCATTACAAGTTTACAACTGCTCAATCATATAAAGGGATGGAAACCATAACCTTTAATTTAACAACATGTTTATAAACTAACGATAAAGGTTATATTGGTTTCATGTGGTTATTCACATTTCATGATAAAAACTAAAATCTCTAAGTTATTAATCAATTAACTTACACTTGGAAATATGTAGCATAATTGTTTCTGATATATGTACAAGAGGATGAATAGTTGATGTGTGTTCCATATGTATTTCATAAATGCCTCACTAGTGTTTTTCTAAGTACAAATAAGAAAATTATATAGAGGGTGATAGGAACAATAAAGAGAAAAATTTCAATTAAAACATGAGATAGCAATTTCATTTACACCAATAAAGATAAATTCAAAGCATATAAATGAAGTAACAATGTTGAAAATAGAAAAAATAGACAAACATTTAAACAAACAAAAGCAAATAGAAATAATAAAAATAAACCTAAAACTACATAACCAAACATCCATTTCTTTCTCTTTCACAAATATAAAAGAAAATGAAGAATAATATATTCACATCCATGATGGAGATTCTGGCGGTGGTTTGTAGTTGTACTCTATACCAATTGTATGTGTTTTCGACATATGGAGATATTTTATATCGACGTCATTCTGATTCAATGATCCTTTTATTATATTTAAACTTATTCATGTACATATACAACATATTGATTATGTGAGAAGTCATCCCACCATAAATTTCAATTCCAAGATTAACAAATATTTATTACCAATAAAAAATTTGATTTAACAAAAAACATAGAACTAAGAGAACTACTCTTCCAAGATAGTCAAGAAAAATCCAAAATCATCAAAAAGTATTTTGACTCCATAAGAACGAAGCCAAAAATAATTGTGTACAAAGTGTGTGATCAACAAATTCATCTAATGGAACACCTTGTAACCTGTAGTAATCTATATTACAAGTAGTATAGTCTCAGGTAAAATTCACATGGAGTCCATGAAACTTAGGAATTAATCTTTATTAACTTAGACAAGAAACTAATCTTGTAAGATATTTGGATAGATTTAGTTAACAATTGGTGATTTGGTTTGATAAAAGTAAAGAAGAACAAAATTGCAAGGAAGTTCTTTACAAAATTATAGAGTTTCAAGAGAAATATGGATTCTAAGCACCAAAGGTAAATATAAATATATTTCAATGTCTACACATGGAAAAAATTAATAATACAAACATTTGCCATCTCATTAATTCCTAACACTGATCATAATGTTTATAAACTAAAAATACAATGGAGTATAAGAGAATAAGTACATTGTCATCTAAAATTACTAAATCTAATTTCATAAGTTATAAAATGAAATTGAATCAAACCATACATATTCATGGTAAAAGAAAATCAGTCTTGACTTCATAAGTTTGGACTCTTCACAGGTTATAATGAAGAGAACACCTATAGAATATATCAAGTGGCAATCAATCCCAAGAATCTACACCAAATCATGAAATAGAAATGATACCTATAAAAGAACCATTAATTTATAAATTAAATAAGGAATGATAATTATGGGTGACTCAGTTTAATATGAATCATTATTTATCTCCATTACATGAATTTCAAGAAACAAACTATGGTGAAGATTATGTCTCTCCCACACATGTAGAATAAATATGAGATAAACTAGATAAGGAAGAATTTTAGAAGGAGAATAACTCATGTGTGGGGAAAAACAAAACCTCCATTAGTTTGTAACTTAGGAAGAAGATTCATCTCATACATTCTCTTAGTTCTTCCTTTCCCTTCTCCTTTCTCTTTGTCCTTGTTCTTATTACACTTTTCTTCTAGGTACATGGAGGGAAGGTCACACCTCAGAGATTAAAGCAGAGAGAAATGAGTTTGGAGTAAAACAAAATAATATCCCTTAGAACTATAATTGTTGCTTTATAAAAGCTACCCAAGACAATATACCCAAGGTTGGAATGATATGTATCACATGCACCAAAGGTACCTTTTTGTAAACAAACTAAAAAACATGAAATATACTGGGATCCATATACCATGTTTTAGTTTAAAATCAAATTTACATGAGTCGGCACATTGGGTCTCCTATTGTAGGAATTGTACAAAAAGAATTTGAAAATAGTTCATGTAACACATCGTGTCACTGGGGTGACACATCATGTCAATAGTATGACACCCCAATTCACGACTCATTCAACCAAACATTGAAATAAGGATGTATGACATGGGATGTTTATATAATTATAAGACGAGTCCTTAACATTTTGTATGTCTCTTCATTATCCTATCCTTTTTTATTCGATTGTTCTTGGTATTGGTACTTGATGTATGATGTGTGTTTTTCTTTATCTCTACATGAAATACAAATAATTGATATAGAATTTCCAATAAATGAATTAAAACATATAGATATCTAAATATGATGAAATAAGAAGAGAAGCAGATGAACTTAGGTCTCACATAATAGTATTAAATGAAAATATCACTTATACAAGTAGATGTACTCTTATCAATACATGTACAATTTAGCTAATTTGATATCTTAGTTGGGGAATCTTTGGGTCATAGTTTATAAGATCATAGAATGTAGTACTTTTACTCATGTATATGTAGTAACTAGAAATATATATTGATATGTTTGGTGATAATTCACATAGCTAGGTGAACCCTAATATATAGACATGTAAAAGGTAAATCACTTATAATAATAAGTTATATACATTTTTATTGCACAAAAATGTTAATAATGATAAACATAAAATACTAAGTGAAGATAAGGAAACCATAACTACACCACACATTGGTTTTCAAGGTCAAACGAAAAGCATGGCTTAACATCTTTCCAACATGTTCATGCTTGAATGTGTGATTAAAGTCTATATGTAGTTTGCACATTTGATCCAAAATAAAAGATTGTGCTAAGGCTATGTTGTACATGATCGTATGACTTAAGAAAATATATGACATTGTGTCTAACCTAGTTTGATCTTGAGAATCTAGGTATGACTTTATAAGATAAGGAAACCATGTCACATGTTGGGATTTCTTATTTTGAAACCTGTATACTTTGGTACATGGTTAGATGATGTCCGTTGAAACTGTGAATTGATTAGTTAAGGAATATGAGACTTATTCCTTGTTGCTCCATTGGAAGTATGGCGTGAATAAATTTTGCGGAAAAAACCATCGTTGAGGGTTATTGATGAAATGACCTATATTTTATGCATCTTTCTCAAATCTATAAATTAGAATCTGAGTGGATATTATATCTTTGAACCCTAATTGACTCTATAACATAATAAATTTAGTGAATATAGTGACATTTGTCATGGATGTCCCCCATTTTATAAATGAACCAAATGTAGAACCTAATATTATCCCAAATTGTTCTCAAAGAGAATTGTGTACAAATATAATTGCATGCACAAAAAATAGGTCATATCTATGTTTGACGAATTGTTTCAAATTTTTAGTGTGCAAGAATGATCTTAATCTTATTATTCATGCTTTTAACCCAAGAAAAACCTCAATTCAAAAAACATCAATTTTGTATTAAATTTTGTGGGTCACTTTATGGTTTTAAGCTAATACAATAAGAAATTTTTGAAAATTAATGGGGAGGTAAAAAATTAATTAAAGTGAACCCATATTTGGTATAGTGGTATCTTTCTTGGGAGGCAAATCACTTCCAAAAGTTTGGTTCCAAATTAATGCTTAGTCTAAATATATAGAAGTCTGAAACTAAGTGTCAAAGGTGGGAGTAGATAGATTTTATATTGTGAATTTGAATTATTAATTGATTTCCCTAATTTTATTAGAATGTCGTCATTTGTGGGATGCGTGCAACCCATGGCTCAAGAGAGGTCCATGAGACTTTTTCCTTGCAAATAGGTCCTTGTGGCTCAAGTTAAAGAAATAAGAGATTATATGCATAAATAAATAATAATGACTTGTGAATTACTAGATAACAAAAATATGAGATAACATGCAAGTTTCTAAAAGAAAATAATATATGTTGTGTTTTAGGTATTTAAATGAATAATTATCTAACCATGGTTGGAAACACAAGTTTTTGGGCATCTAGTAGTTCAATTTCCATCTGACTTTTGATATGATTAAAGATAATAAAAAAGAGAATTCTAGAAATTGGGAGAAAAGGATGTTCCATGAAATAATGGTAATTGATTTAATGAAATGATTAAAAGAGCAAGTTTTTTATTCAAAAAACATCCCAATAAATCCCAAAAACTAGATATAAGTTGGTAAGGGCATTAGTGAGTTTCAAAAAAATAAGTGATTCAAGGAATATCAAAGAGAGAGGTAACAAATAATCTAAATTTCAAGTCATTAGGATTTCCCTAATATTTAGTGGTTACATTATCCGGCATGTTCCATATAGTTATATGTTTTCTTTAATGACTTTTTTTCCAAATTCAGGTTTTAATAAGAAAGTGGTGATGTCGTGACCTTTAGATTAAAGAATAAAAACTAAGAGTTTATATAAAGGTAGGAGGAATGTCATTAATTTTTTCCTAAAGGAGATGCATTGTCATATATGTACAAGCATGGAAATCATACCCACTGATGCACAACCCTAGTGCTACATAAGTAGTAGTAGGACAAGGGATCAACCACCCCAATTCTATACTTCTTCCCTCTATATCTAGTAGTTCATGACCTTCAAATAGAACCAAGAAAAAATAGCAAATTAAAAAGCCACCACCCTGGCCTCACATTTCCCAAAGGGAACTAAGGAAGAAAGGTAGGTTTTGGCTTCCCAAATTGTCCCTAATCTATGCTAGAAGCCTGGACTTAGGACTGTACACTTGTCCATCCTCATGCTGGGTATTTTTTTAGTGAGTTCGTGGAAGCCAAGAACTTCTTGAGTATGGAGTCCTCAAAAGCATGGAGCCCTTCTCCCTTTCAACCATTGTACAAAAACCTTAGGGCACCAACCTCCAATGTTATAAGGAATCAGAGGTTTCAGAACTCTTCGGAGATGTGGTAATAGGGGGAAAACCTAGTTATGGTTGATCAGACATAGTACCAATGTTTTGTTCACTGATGACTTGCTAGGGTTCTAAAGTGTTGAGGGTAGCGTGTACAATATAAGACACACCATGTTGTTCTAGGTCTTGCTGTGGGTGAGGTTTAGAGGAAGAAGAAGGACCTACCATCCTTGAAGACTAAAACCTAAGAGGTTATGTGGATGGTTGTCGTAGGGTCATCATCATTGTTATAACCTATGACCTAAGAGGACACTAGCAAACAATAGTCTTAACCACCAGGGGATGGGCAGTAGTTCTCGACATCGACACAGTGTTGTGTGTCACACAACGCAGACCCTCATATAAAGATGAGGGTGACAGGTAGAGTAGGAAGCCTAGTTAGCTTGAACTGATTAGCTCAGGATTAAAAAGGAACATGGTCCATGCCTCAGCCACTCATCTTGCATGGAAGTAAGTTGGATGGTGGCAGACCAATAGGGAGTCACCACATTTCCCCATATTTGAGTTATGAATGTTTATATTGTTAAATCATAGTAATTGGTAGGATAATCCAAGTATAGGAAATTATATATCAAATTAATCTGAAAAATGTATAGAATCCAAAAATGTCACTTTAAATGCCTAATTATACTTCTTGTTCCAAAAATATTTCAAAACATATAATTATTATAATCCATGCATAAAACCCTAGAAATAATGGTCAATATATTCAATGCATTAAATATGTTTATCTTGGAGATATAACTTGAGGTTACTGGATATGATGGTAATCTAGATGATCATAACAATAATGAAAAGTAATCTAGGTTTCTAAAGTGAATAATCATTAACATGCATAATTTGAGTTAAGAAATCAATATTATAACTTGAGATGATATAAATGAACATAATCTAAACTAAATGTTCATGATAACCTGATATGTCGAATCCGATGATAATCTAAGTCCTTGATTTATATTTTAGATAATAATAATAACAATGATTAAGGTTCTGAGTCACAAATAGGATAAGCAAGGTTTAAACCTAACATGACTTGTCACTATGATCTTAAGTTTCATAATCTAACATAATTTCTTAGAATGGTCTAAAAGTCTTAACTTGACAATTAGGATTTCACCTAATGCCTTGGATGGGTTTATAAATCTAATAATAGTGATGCATTGGAATTAGGGTTTGTACCCTTATTCCTTATCTAAATCCAAGACAATCCTAAACCCTAGTTTAGGACATCACTACTACAGAAATATCATTCAGTGTCACTTTTCTGGGCGTCGGTTATTAAGAAAAACCGACGCCTAACATATAAGGCGTCGGTTGTTAAAGCAACCCGACGTCTATATTCGAAGACCAGCCAGACACGGGTACCGCTTTGTATTAAGCGTCGGTTGTTTATAACAAACCGACGCGTAAAGTCGCCCGCGAAATCCATATTTCGATCAAAAAAAATAGTGTCATTTTCAGCGTCGGTTTCTACGTATATAACCGACGCCTATGTGCGATGAAAATTTGCGCGAAAAGTGTCACTTTCAGCGTCGGTTATCCTTGTATAACCGACGTTGAAAGTGATTCCCGCCAAATAATTTCATGAAAATATCGTCCAATTGGACGTCGGTTTTTTCAAACAACCGACGCTAAAGATGTTTAGGCGTCGGTTGTTTTAAACAACCGACGCTATTTGGGAACTTCATTACCCTCGATCGCCCGACTCTTCCCCTTTCTTCTGTTTCATTGCGAGCGATTTCCCTATTTCTCTGCTGCCGCCGATTTCTCTCCGGCGATTTCTTCTTCAGCTCCCCTTCTCCGGCGCCCCCTTCTCCACCAACACTCCTGCTCGCCACCGCTCCTGCCGCCGTTGGACACCTGCTCGCCGCCGCTCCTGCTCGCCGACGATCCTACTCCTGTTGTTGCTCTGCGTCGCCGCCACCGCCGCTGCCTGCTCGCCGCCGCTCCTGCTCACCGACGATCCTGCTCCTGCTGCTGCTCTGCGTCGCCGCCGCCGCCGCCCGCTCCTTCCTCCTTGTTGCTGCTCTGCGTCTCCTTGCTCATGCCCTAACTCTGCTGCTCACAAGGTACTAGCATCAAACCCTTCCTCTGCCATTCTTTCCATTCAGTAACAGTCTCATCTCCTCGTTCCACAACATAACTTGGCTGATGTCAAGCCCATGCTCAAAAACATCTACCTATTCTCATCCATGTTCGTGTGGCATTCCCATTTTCAGGAGTCAATGACCATCCTTTACAGAAATATCTGCATCTCAAGCATAATTGATCCCAAAAAAATACTGCTAACTAACATGATTTAAATTGGTATGATGCATAATATAAATCCATTTTTTTACTTTTGGGGGTGCGCCTTATACTATTTGATATCCTTGATTTTATCTTCTATCCTAAATAAAATTAAGGGACCCATGATTAGAAAACAATTCCAAACTTGGCACCCACACTAATTGGAAGGAAATAAAATATGATTATTGAAATGCACATTTGTGATGTGATACCTTTTTTAGGATGCATATATTAGATTCAACCTTTGAGACATCCTTTTATGAGTTCCAATACAATTAGGGTTTCATTTCATTGCCATTGTATGTATTATAATATTACATCTTTCACATAAAAATTAATTAAATTGAATCCTATTGGAACCCTAATTTAAATCCTAATTTGATTTAAACTTGTCCATTCTAGAATCCTAATTTGATTTGATTAAACCCTAACATTGTTTAAACCCTAACATCAATTGTGATGAAACCCTAACATGTACATATCTATTATTGTGTTTGTTGGCCTAGAAACCCGTCCAAGATTGACTCATTAGGAGTAAATCTTGGATAGTCCCCGGTTTGGGACTGTTCTTGAACACCTAATCTCACTTAGGATGTAAGTGTATAATGTGTATTGGGTTTTCGAGAAAATTTTGGTAGCATTTCCCCGTTTGTTCTCTAAGTACATATGTACTTAGAGAACAGCGGGGAAATGCTGCCGAAATTTTCTTGAAAACCCAATACACATTATACACTTACTAGTGAGATTAGGTGTTCAAGTATGGGATAGGTGGTACACATTTATTATATATAAGAATGACATCACATGTGTTTGTTGGCCTAGAATGTGAACAATCATTGTTTTTTATATTAATTGTACATTGGTATAAATTAGAATGAACAATCACTAAATTATATACTGTTTGTATGGAGTCCGGCTTCATTGTAGATATCTATTATTGTGTTTGTTTGCCTAGAAACCCGTCCAAGATTGACTCATTAGGAGTAAATCTTGGATAGTCCCCGGTTTGGGATTGTTCTTGAACACCTAATCTCACTTAGGATGTAAGTGTATAATGTGTATTGGGTTTTCGAGAAAATTTTGGTAGCATTTCCCCGTTTGTTCTCTAAGTACATATGTACTTAGAGAACAGCGGGGAAATGCTGCCGAAATTTTCTCGAAAACCCAATACACATTATACACTTACTAGTGAGATTAGGTGTTCAAGGATGGGATAGGTGGTACACATTTATTATATATAAGAATGACATCACATGTGTTTGTTGGCCTAGAATGTGAACAATCATTGTTTTTTATATTACTTGTACATTGGTATAAATTAGAATGAATAATCACTAAATTATATATTGTTTGTATGGAGTCCGGCTTCATTGTAGATATCTATTATTGTGTTTGTTGGCCTAGAAACCCGTCCAAGATTGACTCATTAGGAGTAAATCTTGGATAGTCCCCGGTTTGGGACTGTTCTTGAACACCTAATCTCACTTAGGATGTAAGTGTATAATGTGTATTGGGTTTTCGAGAAAATTTTGGTAGCATTTCCCCGTTTGTTCTCTAAGTACATATGTACTTAGAGAACAGCGGGGAAATGCTGCCGAAATTTTCTTGAAAACCCAATACACATTATACACTTACTAGTGAGATTAGGTGTTCAAGGATGGGATAGGTGGTACACATTTATTATATATAAGAATGACATCACATGTGTTTGTTGGCATTTCCCCGTTTGTTCTCTAAGTACATATGTACTTAGAGAACAGCGGGAAAATGCTGCCTAATCTTTTCCTAATATATACTTGTTTCCTAATATATACTTGTTTTCTCTGATCATAGAATGGATAGATCATGGATGTCCATTCGTAATCGTTGCACCCCAGAGTTTATATCTGGTCTTGATCAATTTATTAGATTTTCCGAGGAACATAGGAAAAAACCTACATATAGGTTCTACTGTCCATGTAGGCATTGCGGTAACAACTTGAAAGTCAACACTGGTGAGGAAATCAAAAGTCATGTCATGTGCAACGGGATTGTACAAGGCTATACAGAATGGCACTGGCATGGAGAGATTTCAAAATCAAAACCAGTAAATGTCGATAGCAGTGCTTGGGTGGAAGAAGAAATTGCCTCCGATGACGTAAATGTGAACGAACTAGTTCCAGCAGACATCGTTGATGCGATGCTGGATAGTTGTAGGGTAGAGCACACCGATCCACCTCCTATCTTTACAAACATTGTGCATGATGCTGAGATACCGTTATACACAGGCTGTGCTAAGTTTATGAAGCTTAGCGCTATGTTGAGATTGTATAAGTTGAAAGCTAACAATAGATGGAGCGACAAAAGCTTCACTTCATTGTTGACTTTGTTGAAAGAAATTTTTCCTGAAGGAAACGAGCTTCCAATCTCAACATACCAGGTAAAGAAAATGTTGTGTCCAATGGGAATGGAGGCCAAGAAGATACACGCATGCCCGAATGATTGTGTATTATTTCAAAAGGACTATGTAGATTTGAAAGATTGTCCAAAATGTGGTGCGTCACGGTATAAATTGATGACTTCGGGGGAGTCCAAAACTGGTTCTCCTGCCAAGGTGTTGTGGTATCTACCTATAATATCACGATTTCAACGCTTGTTTGCAAATCCGAAAGATGCGAAGAATTTGAGGTGGCATGCAGATGTTAAGAAAAATAATGATGGGATCCTACGACATGCGTCTGATTCCCCACAGTGGAAGAAGATTGATCTATTGTACCCTAAATTTGGTGAAGAAGATAGGAATCTAAGACTTGGGCTTTGTACAGATGGGATGAATCCGTACGGGACATTGAGCAGCCAACATAGCACTTGGCCAGTCATGCTTGTTATATACAATCTTCCTCCCTGGATGTGTATGAAAAATAAGTACGTTATGTTGTCATTGTTGATATCGGGCCCTAAACAACCCGGAAATGATATCGATGTTTATCTTGAACCTTTGATTGATGACTTAAAGAAACTTTGGGCTGAAGGTGTGATGACCTATGATGCTTCAGCAAGAGAGACATTTCGTTTTCACGCTATGTTGTTTTGCACTATTAATGACTTTCCAGCATATGGGAATTTGTCTGGATATAGTGTCAAAGGAGCTAAAGCGTGTCCTATATGTGAAGAAAACACAGATTCAATAAGACTAAAACATGGCGGCAAGACTGTATATCTTGGTCATCGAAGGTTTCTTTCAAAATTCCATCCGTATCGTAGGAAGCGCAAAGCATTCAATGGATGGAATGATGAACGGAGTGCACCTAAACCTATACCAGGGGATGTTGTTTATGAAAGAGTAAAAGACATTGTCAATGAATTTGGTAAGAAAGTCAGCCCTTGAACAATGGAACTTCTTGGACAAAGAAGATTGGGACAATTTTTTTGCTTCAAGAAAATCTGAAGAATTCAAGGTATTAGGCGTCACTCCCAATTTAATTAATATACATTGTATTCACCTATTCAAGATTAGCATTTAGTGCTACTAACCAAATCATTAATGTGCATACTAACTAGGCCCTCAGTGACGCACAAAAAGCAAGGCGTGCACTGAATGTGCATGACCACACTATGGGTCTAAAAGGCTATGCAAGCGTTTGCCAAAGACTACAGGCGGAGTCTGCGGCTACTCAGGAGTCTGCTCCTACTCAGGAGTCTGCCACACCCATGCCTCGCCATGATATCTGGATAGCTGGCAGGCAAAACAAGAAGGGTGAAATAAAGAAGCCTGTAACTGCTGAGGCGGCTGCAAAAATGGTAAAATAACACTCTTAGAGAAATCGTTTAAATATTGATTATTTGTGGTGTTAACTTACCAATTTCTGTTTATGGTGATTAGCGGGAGCTGCACGAGCAGAGGAAACAAGGCACGTTCATCCCTCAGGGCACAAGGGATGAATTGACAGTTGCTCTGGGTAACCCAGAGCATCCTGGACGTGTTAGAGGTGTCGGCGTTGGTGTTGGCATCAAAGCATTCTTTGGGGCATCCCAGTGCAAACCCAGAGCGAGACTTTCTCAATAAGAGGTAACCTATTCTTTTTTTAGAATGTTACTGCAAAAGGAAATTCATTAATAAGAAGCTAATGTTTCTTTTATCCATGTATAGGAGAATAAGAGAGTTGAGGATTTAGTTGCTAAGAAGGTCAACGATGTAGTTGCTGAGAAGGTCAAGGAAGAATTGCTGCGGTGGCAGGCATCTCAGGCTTCCAATACGCCTATGGCGACCCACTCTTCTCCTGATGCACAGACTGCGAGTAATCCTGGAGACCCATCGCCTAGCACGTCTGCTGTAAGTATTGTTTATGACATTGTAGTTAGTCTTTTCAAGTTGTTATGTTTTCAAGATGATATGTATATATGTATAATATTCTTTACGTAAATTTGTAGGCATTGAAGCCATGCCGCTTAAGAATGCAAGACTACGTTGTTGCAGAGGCGCAGGCTTACCCGTCCCTTCCTGGGACAATGTTTCACGGGACTCCAATGCCACAGGGCTACGTTCGTGTGAGCCTGATACGTGTGTTACCAGATTGGAGAGAAGCTACATTGCCATATCCCCACCCGGATATTGATAGACTTGCTGATGCAGAAGGCGGGGTGATATTGTGGCCCAAAGCAGATGTCGTCTACACGACTGAAATTGTAAGATAAATTTACATTGATTTAGACTGTTAATGTGTATATATGATGTCAACTGATCTGAAATTATATGTACAGGTTAAAAATAAGATACCAGGAGCACCTAGGCCTCCACTTCCACTTCCCGCATTACCCGATTGGGTTCCAACTGACCTAACATACCCGTTAGGTCCTTCTTGTAGGGGAATGGCATGTTGGCTACGGGCACATAATGTACATTGCCCTATAATTATTTCTTTAGATGCAGATTATGCAGGTCAATCATACGATAGCTCTTTATTTATACAAGATATTATTGAGCTGTTTATGTATGATTGGCTGAATACATCAATGATAGAGACATGGATAAGGTGAGATCTTGTGTATACATCCATATACCTTGTGTAAGATCCGGTGATCTGGTTTCTTATATATTAATGCATATGCCTATATGTTTTACAGCTACTTAGTCGAAGATCATTGCAAACAATTTGCATTTGATCATTTGGGATTTTTGATTCCATCATTGATTAGTTTGGTAGCTAAAGACCCTGATAATGTTCAACAATACTGTATAGATGCTTTTACAATTTTTGGTCAGCAAAAGAAGACGATAATAATAGCTCCATTCAATGTCAAGTAAGTTTACTTTATTTATAATTTGGACTTAAGAAAATTCCATTTTTATTTTGCATTTTGAGTTATTAATTGTTAACTTCTTACCTCTAGCGGTAGACATTGGGAGTTACTAGTTATTGTCCCCGGGACATTCACTGTTTATTATCTAGATCCTGCGGGGAGTACATTGAACCCTAAAATTGGACACGTAATGAGAATGCCATTATTCTGGTGAGAAATATTTCATTTTTATATCTGTTAACATCTTTTATTACATTACTATTTACTTATGCAATTTATTGTGTTATATTAACATGTAGGGGTTTAGATGCATTCAAAAAGGCTGGAGGAACGGTCCCAAGGAAAAAGAACCAGCCAATAAATTGGCAGAACGTACAAGTAAGTTCCCGACTCGAATATATATATTATTGATGTGAATTGTGCTTAGTTGTATTATTTTGTATGTTTCAATTTATAGTGTGCTACACAAGACAATGGCTGGGCATGCGCATACTATGTGATGCGATTTATGCAGATGATTATCAAATATGCCGCATTGGACATCGATACCATACATGAGGTATTATATATAGTCTCATTAGTTAGTATGCAATATATCAATCTTATCTTATTTTTATATTATTACTTATATATATACATCATTCTCTTTGCAGGTGTTTAAAACTGACAACACTACAGGTAAACGCTTAAAAAATATACATGCTCCATATACGATGGAAGCATTAAATGAAGTAAGAGAAGAATGGGCAAAAGCCATACAAGCAGTGGCAACTGTAAGATATAATTGGGATGTTGATAGCGATAATGAATGATACTTTGTAAATGAATATTTCTGAATGTTAATACATGTATTTGAATGTTTCTATATGTGTGAATGTGAGAATTGAATTGATGTCTGAATGTATGTACTTGTGTGAAATTTTCTTTGTGACTTTTGCAGGTTTGCGGCCTGTTTGTAGGCTGATATCAATGGATGTCGTAAACCTGCAGTTCAGAAAACTGAACTGCAGGTTCTCATCCTGCTGACCAGCCACAGCAGGCCTGCAAACTGATATGAAAAAATATATATAAATAGGCGTCAGTTATTTATAGAAAACCGTCAGCAAAGACATACAGCGTCGGTTATTTATAGATAACCGACGCCTGATGTGGCCAAAGCAGTCCTGGAAATGGCGTCGGATATTCGTATCGAACCGACGCCTATTTAAACAACAAAGCGTCGGTCGTTTGGTATATAACCGACGCCAAAAGGGTTCGCGCCACAGAAAACGGCGTCATCTAGGACAATTTATGCGTCGGTTATCAACTAAAAGACCGACGCTACATGGAATATAGGCATCGGTCTTTTAGTAAATCACCGACGCAGAAAGTGCCCTAGATGACGTCGTTTTCTGTGGCGCGAACCATTTTGGCGTCGGTTATATAATAAAAGACCGACGCCTATAGGTTAAATAGGCGTCGGTTAAAAAACCGACACCGAAATGTTCGACCTTTAGCGGCACCCACATAGGCGTCGGTCGGAAACCGACGCCAAATGGGGTTAAAAGACCGACGCCAAATGGGGTTTCTGTAGTAGTGCATATGCTAAATTTGTATGTTTTGAATATCATCAGTAACACCCTAGAGTATACATACATGCAAATGATGTTTGTTGATTATGTTGAATGCTTGGATATAAGTTTGAGGTAGTGTTGTATGGTTTCTTCATTTAGGAAAATGTACGTGGTTACGCCTATGAATATTCCTCTTAAACAACTTTCGTGGTTTTCTAAAGTTTCCTGAATGAATTGCAATTAAACTTCTTGGTTGTTTATTCAATTCTAACAATCTATACTTCCACTATGAGTGTCATTTTATATAGATATAACTTCCTCAAACCCTAAATAGTTATCTCCATTGAGTTAAACAACATGGGGTGGAAGAAGTCATTATGGGAATTATTGGTGATCAAGCTTGGAAAGTAAGATCACAATAGTCCAAACCCTGAAAGGAAGGCCGATATATAACCAAGCTCATAAAGAAAGGTTTTGAATGGCCACTGTAGTGACCAAACCCTAATAGACGGTTCCCCATAAAAGGATCTCCTAAAGAGAGGGTACACCACATAGAATGAAAGGATAAGGGTTAAGAAGTTAGAAAATAAAATGCATGTTCATATATGTAACGGTAATTTTTGCTACAATTGTTTATGTTGTTACACCTACATGCACATATTTTATTTTCACCCTACATATGTAGTATAGAAATATACAGATCCATGCGTTGTTTCACACCATTTTTGGTAAATGACATATGTGAAGATATCAAGACATGGTGAACAGGATGAAAACTACAAAAGACATTAAATCTAAGTGAAGGAGGATTAGTTTGATATTTCTTATCATGTGTATCAATTCCATAGTTGGGATTTCATGTAACTCCTTAGAGGAGCATCTTGTAAAATCATTTGAATTAACGGAAATTATTTGTAGTTATTTTTTATTTGTTAAAATTTGGATCTTGTGAATTTTAGGTAATGGCTCTAAACTATAAGGTCTTCCCTTAATTGGGGGATGTTGAAAAGTAAGGTCGTTACGTTTGGTATCAAAGCCCCATATTTTTTAAATAATATTAAATAGTTTATAATTTCAAGTAACCCATAGAAATATAAGGAAAATTATTAAGGCATCAATTGATGGTAATGGTGTGTAGAATGGATCACGATATTAGGGGCTGGAAATATTTTCTTCCAAACCATTAAGTTGGTATATGAGGACTCCCTTATCCAATGTGATATTGGCCTAGACATAACCTAGGGTTTCTTGAAGTAATCTTTCCTCTGAGTCTTCTCATCCTCTTGCTTAATAAACCCAAAAAAATACTTCCCTCCTCATCTCAAGTTAGGGTTTTTTAGAAGAAGTAGGATCAAGGCATCCCCCTACAATTAATATACATATAATGTGGTAATAATAATAATATAAATAAAAATGATTTCATTGGTTTTTCCTTGCAATGGTAAAGCCTAGATGGATCTAGGGTTAGTTTAGGAGAACCGCTAAGTAGGTCCAAGGATATCAAAAACCCTAAGGTGCTGGTTGTAGTTCACAACCCTAACCCTAAATCTTGATCCTAGGTAGTGGGAGTAGTGTGGATAAAATAATAACCCTACCCATATAAACCCTAAGTAATGGAAAGAGGAAAGAGAAAATATGATGAGTTTGGATACGATAGTTTATCCATGAATGCAAGTACATGGAGTAAGGCATGCATGATTCTTGTGAAGGGTTTAAATATGCTTATGCAACATATTCAATCAATGGTTACATAACAAGCAAAATATGAAAATCCTTAGTGCAACGTTCTGGGGTTGGCGCCCCGACCTAGGGTGGGTCAACCCAAGAGTGGGGAAAAGATCTATGAAGGAGATACAACCCTAACCCATAAGGTCAAGTAGTGTATACAAAGCCTAGTATCCTCATGTAGGCACCCTAATAGAAAAATGTGCTTCCAAACATGTACGAGTAAGAGTTAGTCTTACACCCAAGTGAAAGGTGAGCGACATCACTGTTAGAAGAGGGACTAGTTCTAGATCATATGTTTAATGCCTTTTTGGATTACGTGATAGATTGAATAGATGGAAAAAGATTAGATGATATGATCTAAGTTTTACATGATGAGATATATGGGTTATGATGAACTCAGTCGGATATA
This sequence comes from Alisma plantago-aquatica, assembly GCA_963693085.1. Lineage (NCBI taxonomy): Eukaryota > Viridiplantae > Streptophyta > Magnoliopsida > Alismatales > Alismataceae > Alisma > Alisma plantago-aquatica. Next base: position 186,048,352 of record OY856409.1, read on the forward strand.
AGAATTTGATTTTAGTTTTGAGGTTTGACATAAGATTTGATGATGCAAGTATGTGTGCTTCTCTGAGATAAGATAAACTAAGTGAAAATAATATCTGAATAAGAAAGAGCCTCAATCTCTTCTACAAATGGGAACCTCTACTGTTAGGACTGGTTATCGGATTAACTTTAGAGAGAGTGAGACATAGAGAGAGAAAGTCAGAAACCTAGTCTCCAAGATATGAGGAATTATGAAAGATTTTTGTGGTACTATGTCCTAAACTAGACTACTCCTGAGTGAATGAGTTGGGTTTCCTTATGCATGATTCCTATAGGCTTGTTGTACCATGGATTTCCTTGGGAGGATCAAACCCTAAAGAGAGAGAGACAGAGGCTTCTTACATATATATGTGTATATGATATAAGTACCTACCACATAGGTGAGGGAGATCAAGAGTCCCAAGATCCTGAAGCGGTAAGGGAAGATAGCAAGTTGTGAAGCCTCATGCTTAGATTGGTCGTTCCTTGTGCAAGACTCTAAAGGTTGTATATAAGAAAGTGAGAGTAGGGTAAGAATATTTGATGAGTAGATATCTAAGAATAGAATGGCATATAATGTATTTGTTCAATATGTTCTTAAGTGGCTAGATCATGTAGACTTGATGGTCGACACTAAGGAGGTAAACTTGAGAAACCTAGACCAAAGAGGAATAATGGATCTAGTACATGTAATGCTCATAGAGTTGAGTGAGCTTGTACAAATTGAGCATGGCACCTTCCTCATGTATTGGGTTAGGGTAAACCCCCCTTAGACTTTGATATATGTTGATGATCCACTCATACAAGTTGGTTTAGCACGACCATAATATCATATATACATATGAAACTGATCTAACCTCAAGAGATGATGCACTAATATGACATAATAGATGACCTTGAAATGGTCTAATGAGTTCTCTATCTACAAATGGCTATCCATATGATGAATAATGTGAAATAGTTGGCTATTATTAGGATGAACCATTAATAATAAAGCCTAATAGGAGGAAGTAAAATGAGGTAATATTCATAATAAATATTGAAAGTAATTATAGTTCACATGAGGAATATGTGGTAAGTAACTAGTCTTCTTTGATGTATGGTTTACCTCTTACTTGACCTACTATATAGAATGGTTCTACTATGGGTATATAAACTGATTGGCATATGATATCGGATGAAATCATTGTTCTTTTATGTCATCTTGCTGAAATTCTATATATATAGCCTTGAACACTTAAGACACAATATATCAATTACATTATATATAAATACTTCAACTTTTAGTAGTGAAGTATGTGATAGAGATCCTACTCTTGGTTAGTAGACCAAATGGTATAATGATATAGTAAATGCATGGATGACATAATGGGAAATATGTTTAAAAGACATGTTCTCTTGTGGTGGTATAAATCCTAGTTCAGGTGTGTTTCTGTTATCTTTTGTTACTGTCAAGTATTAGTTCTATCCTATCCTAGAATAGGACCTTCTTAGAAGGGTGAATTCTCAAATTAGTTTAAGAATTGAGGTACCTTAGATATCACTTAAATCTTGAAATATTAAGTACATGAAGCATGAAAGTACATATATCGAGTATAATTCTTTGGACCTAGGTATGCCATCTCTGAGGGACATGAGGAAAAGTCATTATGGAAGTGACCGAAAGTATAGGACCAAGCCCAAATAGGAAGGTCGCCATGAGGCCAATGAAGGGACATAAAGTGATATTGTGTGCCCTAAGAGATGAAGGAAATTCAGGTTAAAGAACTATAAAGGATATAATGTCCCTATATATCACTAGACAAACCTCAAGAAAAATGTGTAATAAAATAAAATTATGACATCTCAATAAACCCTTAGGAAGGGTAGAGCCCTAAGGCAGCCCTAAGATCAAGTAGGGATGATTCAAGGAACATAAGACTTATGAGATCAAAAGGTCATCATGCCCAAAGTGAATAAGATAATTGAAGGTCAAGAGGAGATTTCTACAAAGGTACTGATACCCCTAGAGATCTTGAGGAAATGACTAAGGCCAATGAGATATAAGTTGTAGTTGTTAGGAATACAAGAAGTCGTGTAATAATGTTTGACAAAATCATAAAGGGAGTTGTGAATAAACTCAAGGATGATGACGAAATCATTTTCCTTGTGAGTTCATGAGATTTAATTGTGGAAATAAAATATGTTCACGGTATAGAATGATTGTCGGGAGTGACTCAACAAAAATTTGGAATAATTGTGAATGCACTATCTCTACTTATGGAATAGGATGATCTTCACATTTGGACTACATCCAAATGCTTATTTCACCTTGTTATGAGTGTGAGAGATCGAGCAGACACATGCTATGTTAAAAAAGAGACATATGAGAAAGAATACCTAAGTTAAAATTTAATAGCATAATCTAGGGTTTAGGTTGTTACCTCACCCTTTTGGGAAAACAAAGAATAATAGATTGGGAAACCTTGTTGAAAAGATAGTCACGAAATGAAATTGAAATTTAATATGGAAATGTAATTACCAAATGGTATTGGAATAACAAAGTAATCATTAAGTGATAAAATCATGCAATAAATGAGGTTGTAGAGATGTTCTGAAATTGAATTTGAATACAAACCTTAGTAATATGAGAAATTTACAAATCAATAAAAGTTGTTAATAGATCCAAGAAGAGTGGTTAACCTTAAGGTTTGAAGCTAAGTTGAGTTATCGTTCACCTTAACCTTACTTGTCTTGAATTTTGGGGACAAAATTATTTTAAGGTGGGGTGAATTTTATATCCTCAAATTTAGTGAATTTGAATTATATTAACCGATTTCCCTAATTTTATTGCAATTTTACCCTTTGTAGCATGTGTGCAACCCATGGACCGAGAGAGGTCCATGAGACTATTTTCCATCCAAATAGGTCCTTGTGGCACAAGTTAAAGAAATAAGAGATAATGAGCATAAATAAATGACAATGACTATTGAATACTATCTAAAGGAAATATAAGATAATATGCAAGTTTTCAAAAGATAAGATGTTTGATGTTTTAGATAATCAAAGGAGTAAATATCTAACTGTGGTTGTCAAAAAAAATTTGGGGCATCAAGTGGTATTACTTCGATCTGACTTTTGGTATACTTAAAGATGATAACAAAAAGAAGAGAATTCTAACAATTGGGAGAAAAGAATGTTCGATGAGATAATGATAATTGATTTAGTCATATGTTTAAAAGAGCAAGTTTAGTATAGAAAAGACATCCCAATAAATCCCAAAAGCTAGATATAACTTGGAAAGGGAATTAGTGAGGTTTAAATGAAATAAGTGATTTAAGGAATGTATCCAAGATAGAGGTAAAGAATGATCTAGATTTCAATCATAAGGATCTCCTTAATATTTAATGGTTATATATTTTCTTTAATGACTTTTGTTTTGCCAAATCCAAGTTATAATATGAAAGTGGTGATGTCATGACCTATGGATTCTAATATAAAAATAAAGAGTTTTTATATAAAGGTAGGAGGAATGTATTTCATTTTTCGCTAAAGAGATGCATTGACAAATACGTACAAGCATGGAAATCATATCCATCTATCCACAACCCTAGTGCCATATAAGCAGTGGTATGACAAGAGATCGACCATCCCAATTCTCTACTTCTTCCCTAATATCTAGTAGTTCATGCCCTTCGAGTATAACCAACGAAAAAAAATGAATGAAACAACTGCCACCCTAGCCTCACGTTGTCCAAAGGGAACTAAGGAAGAAAGGGTAGGTTTTTGCTTCCGAAACAGCCCCTGATCTACATCAAAAGCTTGGATTCAGGCCTGAACTCTCATCCATCCTCATGTTGGGTTAATTTTTTCTAGTGTGTTCCTGGAATCCAAGAACTTCTCAAGTGTGGACTCATTGAAAGCACAAATTTCTTCTCCCTTTAATCCATTGTAGAAAAACCTTAGGACAGCAAGCTTCATTGTCACAAGGAACCAGGGGTTTCAGAACTCCTACGAGCCAATGTAATAAGGGGAACAAGGAACCTTGTTATGATTGATCAGATAGAGAACTAGTGTATGATTCACTAGATACATGCCAAGGATCTAGAGTGCTAAGGGTGGCGTGTACAATAGAAGACAAAATGTGCTATGTTAGGTCTTATTGCGGGTGAGATTTAGAGGAAGAAAAAGGAACTAGCACCCCAAAAGACTAAAACCTCAAAAGTTGATGTGGACGGTCATAGAATGGTGGTCATTGTGGTTGTACCCTAAGGTAGAAGGGGGAGGACACTATCATACAATAGTTTTGACCACCAAGGAATGGGTGCCAGTTGTCGATGTCGACACAATGTCCTGTGTCACATAGTGCAGACCCTTCACGAGCCTTGTTAGCTTGAACTGTCTGGCTTAGATTTAGACTGGCACACAGGCTGCATCTCAACTATTCATCTAGCATGGAAGTAAGTTGGATGATGATGGACCGATAGGGAGGAACCATGTCACCTCTTATTTGAGGTATGAATGTTTGTATTGTTTAAATCATAGTAATTGGTAGGATCATCTAGATATGGGAAAATTATATATCATATTAATTGGAAAAACTTGTAGAATCCAAAAATGACATTTTTGATGCCTAATTATACTTCCTCTTCAAAAGTATTGCTAATATATATAATTATTATAATCCATGCATAAAACCATAGAAATGAGAGTTAATGTATTAAATGCATTAAATATGTCTATCTTGGAGATATAACCTGATGTTGATAAATATGGAGGTAATCTAAGATGATCATAATGATAATGATGAGTAATATGGGTTTCTAAACTGAATAGTCATCAACATGTGTAATTTGAGTTAAGAAATCAATAAAATGGCTTGAGATTATATTAATGAGGATAATCTAAGTTATATGTTCATGATAACTTGTTATGCCCTATCCAATGTGAATCTAAGTCTTTGATATATATTTTAGACAATAATAATGATTAAGGTTATGAGTCAAAAATAAGATAACCAAGGTTTAAAACCTAACATGTCTTGTCATTATGATCCTAAGTTGCATAATCTAACATAATTGTTTTAAATGGTTTAAATGGCTTAACTTGATAATTAGTGTTTCACCTAATGACTTGGGTGGGTTTATAACTCTATAATAGTGATGTGTTGGAACTAGAGCTTGTACCCTTATTCCTTAATTGAATCCAAGACGATCCTAAACCCTAGTTTAGGACATATGCAAGATTTTTATGTTTTAAATATGATTATTAACACCCTAGAGTATACATACATGCATATGATGTTGGTTGAATATTTTGAATGCTTGGATATATGCTTGAGGTACATGATGCTTGGTTTCTGCATGAACACAAAGGTATGTGGTTACGCCTTTGAATACTCATCTTAAACAAATTATGTGATTTTCTAAAGTTTTTCGAATGGATTACAACTAAGCTTCTTGGTTGTTTATTTACTTACTTCAATTTATAGTGCCACTATGAGTATCATCATATATATATAACTTTCTCAAACCCTAAAGAGGTATCTCTGGTGAGTTAAATAGCATGGGGTGAGAGAATTCATTGTGTGAATGACCTATGATCAAGCCCAAAAAGGAAGATCACTACATGTCAAGCCTAGAAGGAAGGCCGATATAAACCAAGCCCCGAAAGGAAGGTTTTGAATGTCTATTGCAAGGACCAAACCCTAAAAGAGGTTTCCCCCTAAAAGGCTCCCTTAAAGAGTGGTCACATCATAGAGAGTGAACGGATAAGGATAGAGAAGTTAGAAAATAAAATGCATGTTTGATTATGTAATGATAATTGATGCTATGGTTGTTTATGTTGTTAGACCTACATGCACATATTTTTTTTCACCCCACGTACATAGCATAGCAATATATTGATATGTGCTTTGTTTCATGCCATTTTAGGTAAATACAGTATGTGTAGATATCAAGACATGATGAACTAGATGAAAACAACTAAAGACATTAAAGTTAAGTAAAGGAGGAATAGTTAGATACAATGTACTATGAAGTAGTCAAGTATATCCATCTCAAAATTTCAAAAAACAAAGAGTCAAAATATTTTTTTTACTTCAAGTACAATGATAGATTGGATTACAAAAGAAAATATAATGAAATTAATGACACGGCATAACTCTAAAATTTTAAAATAGTATATTTCTCTCTTTAATGTTCTTAGAGTCTGCAATAATAGAATTAGTGTCGAGAGACTTTGCAATCCCTCTTTCAATACGGATAATGAGATTATTAGCGAAAAATTCATCCTCTATTTTGTTGTGTAATTTTGTCTTAATAAGTTTCATCACTGAGAATGCACGTTCTGTTGTGGCTATGGAGACTAGAAGAGTCAAAATCATACGGTTCAATCTATCAAGCAATATGTAGCAATATGTGAATTTTGTTCTTTTCAATTTTTTCTAGAGCACAACACAAATCTGAAACAGTGAAAAGTTTCATGAAATTTGGATTGGTAGGAACATGTTCCATGAAATGAAAAAATTGATATCTCAAATCAACTTTTTCTTGATCATTGAAATCATGAGTAATACTTTAAAAAAAAGACAAACTTTTAACATTTATATCTTTTAAGTTATGCTACTGTGATGCAAAGTTAATATAAACAAATTTTCAAAAGTTATAGAGGCAAATAAGAAAGTTATATAAAATCTCACGTATGATAAAAAATAAAATCAACAACAAGATGACTTACAAGATGTTGCCGTCTCTCCAAGATACGTGGATGGTGAAAAATAAAAAAATCAGCCAAGAATTGGACATAAGAATCAACTTTATTTCTCTTTGATCTGTGTTGTTGTGTACACCTATGTGTGTTCAAAAAAGATAGAGGCAATCAGTTTTCAAAGATTGTATTGGTCGCTTAAACAATATTGAAAGTGGAGTTTGAACAGTGATGTGAAACTTTATTTGAAATATTCATGCCTACAGATGTCTAACATGTCATGTTGACGCTTGTTTAACAGAACATGGAGTTTTACACGTTCAATGTTAGAAGTTTATGGATAGTTTTGTACAAGTCAATTATTTTGTTTATTTATGTTTATTTTTTTGGATAATGATTATTATCAAAAGACCAGCGGAGAGAGAGCAAAATTACACTAAAAATTAAAATGGAATTAGGAATTGTAAAAAAAATAATAGCACAAGAAATCATTTTCATAGTTGTAAAAGTAAATCAAACTGAAAAGGAATCTACAAGCGCATTAGATTACAGAGTAGTTGTCGGAGATGAGTCAAAATGATAGAGATTTTTATTGCATTATTTAACTTGAAAAGTATAAAAGAACCATAAATGAAAACTCTTGGGGGGGCTTATCAAATAAGAAATTGTAAACGCAATAAGTAGATTAATTAACACCTTTTTACCAAATTATATTCATTAATTTTTAAAAATCAAAACGGAATAGAAATTTTAATGGGCAATAACATAAGAGATTTTTTTTTTTGTAATTGTAAAAGCAGCACAAACAGAAAAAGAATATACAAATGTATTAATTTAGTGAGTAAATCTAAAAAAAAAGTTAAAATAATAAAGATTTTTATTGTATTTTAACTTGAAAAGTATTAAATAATTGTCAATGAAAAACTTAATTTGGGGGGAGGGTATTAAATTAGAAATGGTCAAATACAATAAAGTAGATTAATTAACAACTTTCAACCCAACCATATTCATTAAATTTTTTTTAATCTTGGGGGCGTACTCCCCCCCCCCCCCAGTCTTACAGGAGATCCGTCACTGATCTTTTCCAAGTCAGCCTAGAATATACCTTTTATAAATTTTACTGATCTTGTCCAAGTCAGCCTTGAGTTATCCTTTTAGGCCTCATTTGGTTTCTAAGATTATAACCTTTTAAGATTATCCTTTCATATGTTTGCTTCTACAAAATCAACTTTGGGATAGCATTCCTGATGGATACAAATCCCAGTCAAGCATTATTGTCGAGTTCGACACCCTCCCATGAGAGTAGCACAGCCGAGTTCCACACCCTCCCATGAGAGTAGCACAGTATACACGCTCGACCCCTCCTTCACGATGCCCGACCCTCCCGTCGCGACCTTGACGCCGCATATAAACCTCAACCCTATCTACAGCCTCCCTCCTCCCGATTGCCCCCTCCTCCAAACATTTGAAACACAAACCCAACTCCGGTCTCCTCCTCCTGCCCACCCGCTCCTCTCCACGCCTGGATCCAAACTGTCGTCTCTGAATTCCATAAGCAACATTGTGTCAATATGCATGATGGTGTTCATAGAAGCAAACCAGAATGGCAGAGATGCACGCCCAATACTGCCCATTGTCGAGTTGCCACAAATTCAGATGTACAAAATACGAGACGAACCAGAAGAAAATGACCTCCAGCGTGCAATTTAGTACTTTTTTTTAATTAAATTACAAATTCAAGCGACCATGAATCTATTGCTGAATAAAGCAAATTATTATAAAAAATGAAGTTGTTGAACGGAAGTGAGACAATGAGCAAATCAAACATAGATTTTTTGGTGTCTGGTAGGAGCCGCGATACGTGCTATTTGGGGAAATGACAACAATACCTAATATGACCCTGGTATCCATTACCCCTCAAGTACATGCTGCATCCAAATGTAGGATCATGAATCTGCATCGTATGTGCCATCCTAGGCGATTCTATCATGTTTTATTTATTAAACAATTCTAATCCCATCTAAAACAAACAAACACGGCCTTATAAGCTTTGCCAATAAGATGTGGGATTATTGTTGAGTAACAAAAATAATACACAAGGCTACTTCTTTTCCTAATATCAAATTTCTATTTAATTTTCTCTAGTTCATAACAAATAGCTCGACTTTAGCTAATTGTGAGGACCCTTCAAAGTAATAATTACATTATGTATGTGTGAGTTGATTGTTTAGCATTATTGATTGTCTATAAGAATAATTCTATAATTTGACATTTCTTGGATTCTTGAATATTTCTAAAATATTTGATAATGAGATGAAACTATGTTAACCTTAAAAGGTGGGTGTGGAAAAAAACAAGAAAGGTAAAGAGTGCAAGTAATCCAATACTTACAATTTCGAGTTTCTACTAGACGTAATTACAAATAAAATTTAAATGTAATTCTAACCTTTACAACCAATTATGAATCCCATACCAAAATATGTCAAATGAGATACACGCACATTTACTTGTGGTTGGTTGGTGTTGTTTTGGATAAATTGAAAAAGAGTTGGTCTTTATATGGAGTCAATATTTTTTAGATATCAAGGAATGTGATCTTAAAGAATAATGGAGGTATATATAACATACATAAAAAATATACCGCATTCGGTAGAAATCAAGTTGTATAATGAGACTTCAATAGTGATAAAAAAAAATGAGTGCAAACAGTATTTGATGTCTTTCCATCCTAGCAATGGGTGATTTCTAGAGAATCCTTTCATTCTAGAAATAAATGTTTGCATTGAATGGGTGTATACTACGTTATAGTTTCCTCTTACATGTCTTTGGCCTACATGTATTTCTTTTTTGTTTGTTGATAAAGGTTATGGACCCCCCCCCCTCTTTTTTGATGAAACAAACTCATCTTGAAGTTTGTATATTATTCCATCTCTACACTCCTTGTCACTCATATAGTGATTGATACCCAAGAAAGCACCACTCACTTAGAGAACTAACACCATGCATATCATCATCAATGCACCAAAGATGTATAAAAGAAATGTTTAGTTGCATTTCTCAAGTATGAAACATCAATGCATTGTTGAATGTAGTTGTTGAAAGCAAATTAACCATTAAATTGTTCTAAATTGATCATATTTCCACACAAACATGGGTTCATAACAAAAATGGAAGGCATAAACTAATCTAGATAAAAGTATCGATAGAAAACCTATCAACATAGCGATCTCAAATTTACCTCAAATATACTATCTTGAAGCCAATTTCCCTAAAACTCCTCTAGATAATCTACACTTGGATGGTATAAGAACAACACTCACCAATAGGAGAGATGTATAAAGTTATCAGTTACTAAAAATGGTATGTTCTTTATAATAAATTTAGTAGGGACTAAAATTAAGCTTCAATAACAAAAATCGTTCCTTTTCAAGAGAAGGCACAAAAGATGACAATTATAGTTTACCAATGAGGAAGTCAATGAATGCAGGGGCGAGGCATTATAAAGAAAGCATTAAGGGGATTCATGCCTTTAACTCCAATTTTCAACATTCGTCCACAACAAAGATCATGTATAATACACAAACACTAGAACGATCTAAAATGTAGGGATGAAGCATCATCACTAAGAGTCATGGGTAGATGCACCACCACCTCAGACCCATGTATATAAAAGTATATAAAAAGTAGGTAAAGAGAACTAGCACTCATATACATGGGATTAGGCACCAAAACCTCAACCAATTCATGGTTGTATACTAGGAACCACCACTTAGATACACCGCTATAATAAAAATATACACTTCTATTGAATCAAACATGAAATGAATGTAAAGGCAAGGTAGTTTAATCAATAGAAACTAACAAATATGTTCAAAATCATGAAACCAATAATAATCAAGTCAATAGAAATGAGGCCATAAATTAAGGTTGAAAATAAGGTAATTTTCACAATATATGGAATTAAGAGGACTATGCCTAATTATTAGGAAAATTGATCAAAGGAGTATTGTTTTTACAAACAAAATACTTACACCAACTTACCTAATGCCCTGACTTGTGACATCCCACCGCCATAAGAACAATATTACTCAAAACAAAATATGAACCAAAATCAAGGAACACCATCACCAATATGAACCACATAAAGAACACAGTTCCAGTTTTTTTGTCCAGCAACTAGGATAATACTTTCAAGCCCTTGTATCACGTACAAACTTTGCATATTCATGTACACATTACTACAACAAATAATCATTATTCCTAGAATTACATGAAGGACATCACTGCATAGCATGCACATAAATCTTACAACTTGTATAACTACGTCTCTATAGGTTGTGCACACATGTCAAAATCCCAGGTCGAGGATACATATAACAAAAAGTTTCTAGCTCAGACCTGATTGTGTAGGGACAACACTAAGCTATTGTCCCTATACATAAACTTCAATTAATCCCAGGAGGAGGTCACGTAAACATCACTTACATCTATGATCCCTTCACACAAACATCACCTACCTTTTTGTCTTAGGAAGTTCCCTTCAGATTGATCTTCTCCACCACTTCCAAGAGTACTCTGTAAGTCACTTAAAAGATTTCAAAAAATACATATTGTCTGGCTAAAAAAGAAAATATTTGGCTTTTTCGAGAGAGCGATGTGCCTAGGGCTAGCACCGCCGACTGCGACGCCAGGGCGATCCGAGGTGCGCTCCTCCCATCCCCCCGAAGGGGGCGTCCTCCCCTCTCTCCGGCACCATGGCTACTGAGGAGCCTCCTGGGCCCTCTTCTGCGGCGACGAACGAGCAGCCTTCCATAGGGTCATCGCTGCCTGGCTCTGTGACGACATGTGGCCAACCTAGGAAGGCCTGGAACCAGGTTCTGGATGGCGAGACAGGGACTGAAAAGCTCCACTTTGATCCTCCGATGAAGGTTGATGGCAAAAGGTTCATCACCATTGACGATCCTACCTACGAGGCCATGGAGAGATGTTGGGAACACACAGCTATCTTGTACATAATGGGAAAGCATCCATATTACTTCCATCTTCTTGCTTGGATTCATCGCGTATGGAAACCTAAAGGTGGCTTTGACTTGTTTTCTAAACCAAACAAGTTCTTTCTTCTCTGCTTCGACTCGGCTGAGGATAAGAAGAACATCATCAATAGTGGCTCTCACTGGTTTGATAATCATTTGGTAATTGTTAAAGATTACAAGACCGGTGATGACCTAAAGAAAGATATCTTCAGCAATATACCGGTCTGGATCAACATCCCTAGCATGGGTCGTAACTGGTCCCCTAGGGCTGTTGGTATTGTCGCTAGTGGCGTTGGGAAACTTCTCAGGATTGACTACAAAGCGCTAGCCAAAGAATCCCTTGGTGAAGCTCGTGCTCTGGTGGAGCTTGAAGCTGATGAGGAGCCTCCCCAGGAGGTTTGGGTCAACATGCCAAAGCGCGACCCGATGGCGGTGAAGATCCAATATGAGTACATACCAAAAAGATGTGTCGACTGCAAGATCATTGGTCACGATGGTTCTGATTGCCCAAACAATCTGATTGTTATTACGGATGAACATGTCCCTCAACCTAAGCAAGCATGGAAAGTTGTGGGGAAGAAAGGCAAAGCGGTGGTTGTCGATGAAACGACCTCCTTGGAAGATGGAGAAATTAACACAGGTGGCAGTTCAGTTGGTGCTGACGCAGACCATTGCATTGCGGATGGTGGTGACATTTCTGATTCAGCGGATGGCAGTGATGAAACGGCTTCTAGGGCTGCTACTTCTCCTTCTATTGGTGTTGCTGCGATGGGCAGTGCCCATGGCACGACTGCTGATGATGCTTCTACGAACATGATTGATCCATCGACTGTGGGTGAGGGTATTGCTACCTTGACAGCAGGTGGACATGAGATGATCGTGGACATGGATGGCACAAACGGGGCATCTGCTAACTCACAAGCTGATGGTTGCACGAGTGCTGCTTCACAACATCCAGTGAATGGTGTAGGAGCTACTGATATGTCTCCTGGCAGATCAGATTATACATCTAATGTTGTTGACTTGCATGACAGTGTTGTCGATTCTATTACTGCTAAGCGTTCCACTAGAACTTCTTCTTCTTCATCGACAAAGACTTCTAAGACGTCCAAAGGTGAGGGGTCTCACAAGACCCGGTCTGACTTTAGAGGTCATTAATGACCTTTCTCATGACCAACGTTCGTGGCTCGGGGAAGCCACGTAAAAAGAAGGAAGTGAGGAGAACCATACTTGAGAACAATGCAACTATGGCTATTCTTGTTGAATCCAAAATCAAATCATATATGTCTCATATTACTGATCGTATGTTTCCTAAAGGCTGGCTTTGGGTTTCTAATCATCTTCATGACTCTAATGGGTGTGTTTTCATTGGTTGGAGTCCTAATTGTTAGACTACTACAACAATTGACATGGACGATCAACAAACCACAATGAAATTCATCAATAAAGGTGGTCTTATCACTCATATTATAGGTGTCTATGCAAGGAACTCTGTGACTGAACACTCTACGCTATGGACAGCCTTAGAGCGGATATCTACTAGCATTGACAGTGCTTGGCTCATCACTGGCAACTTCAACAATATTAGGAAGCAAGAAGAAAAGGTGGGTGGTCGGGAGGTTCCTTCTTCCATTCTTAGCTCCTTCAACGCTGCTCTAGATAATGATGGTCTCATCGAACTACCTGTTATTGGTAAGGAGGTTTATACTTGGCATAATAAACAAGGTGTTTCTAAAAGGGTTGCTTGCAAACTTGACAGAGCTTTTGTCAATGATGATTGGCTATCCTTATTTCCTAGTTCAAAGACTAAGTTTATCACTTGCAACTATTCAAATCATTGTGCTTTAAACATCAATATGAGGCCTATCTCTTTTAAGAAGAAGCCGTTTAGATTTCTCAATTTCTAGTTGGAATGGGAAGGCTGTCGTGACATTATTAAAGAAGCTTGGGCCACTAAGATTATTGGTAATCCTCTTTTTCAATTTTTTCACAAACTCAAGAATGTCAAGGACAAGTTGAAGGCCTGGTCAAAATGCTATGTTAATCTAAAGAACCTCATTGCTAGAGAAAGAATGGAGCTTGATGACATATCTGTTGTGTTACGATGATGCCCTCTTTATACTAAACTTATCCATGCTAGGAAACAAACTCTTGAGAGTTCAGACAGGCTACTTAAGGCTGAGGAAGTTTATTTCTGGCAACGTAGTAGGATGGAGTGGCTTTCCAATGGCGACAGCAATACTAAAGTCTATCACACCATTGTTAAGAGAAGGGATGCTATTAATTCCATTACTGAACTTTTTTATTCCAATGGTAATCTTCTGCAGGATAACGATGCTATTGCGGATGACACTGTGCAATTCTTTGAGCAACTATATAATCGGCCTCATGTTACATCTAGCTCCTCCTATATTCCAGACTGGACTCCACTTGTATCTGGGAATGATAACACTATGCTATGCTCTTCTCTGAGTTTGTTGGAGGTTCATGATGTTGTTTGGAGCATAGGGCCTCACAAAAGCCTGGGTTCGGATGGCTTCAATGGTTATTTCTATAGTGAAAATTGGAATCTTATATGTGATGATCTTCTTAAGGATGTCCAATGGATCTTTGAAGGGGGTAACATGGTTAGACAGGTCAACCATGTGTTTCTTGCTCTTATTCCTAAGAAGGACATTGTCTCGTCCCCAGCTAACTTTAGGCCTATATCATGTTGCTCGATGCTCTATAAAATTATTACTAAAGTCATTTCAAGGAGGCTAGCTACTCTTCTACCAAACATCATCTCTCCCTACCAAGGTGCTTTTGTCAAAGGTAGGAATATTGAGGATTGCTCTCTCCTAGCGGCCGAATTCACACTTAAATTTAATCAGAAATCCAGTCCTCCGGCAGCCTGCATTAAACTGGATATCACTAAGGCTTTTGATTTTGTTCGTTGGTCCTATTTATGGGATTGTCTTTCTGGCCTTGGGTTTAGTGTGAATTTTATCTCCATCCTCAAACAATGTGTGGAGACTCCATCCTTCTCCCTCTTACTTAATGGATCTTCGATTGGCTTCTTCAAAAGTTTTGGTTGGCTTCTTCAAAAGTTCCAATGGTTTATGGAAAGGTGATCCCTTATCACCCCTTCTATTTGCTCTTACTATGGAAGGATTCAACATATGTCTTGAGGTGTCATATGACAACAAACTCATTCGGAGCTATCCTATTAGTGGGACCAGGGCAATTAGCCATCTCCTATTTACATATGATGTTTTTATCTTCATCGAGGGTCGGCCACGTAGTCTCACCAATCTCAAAAAACTAATGCTTGAGTTTGGTATTGTCTCTGGTATGAAGTGCAATCCTAATAAAACACATATCTTCCTATCTACTTCTTGCCTTAATAAGGATGCACTACTCAGTTGCTTGGGTATTCAACAAGGCACTTGGCCCACAAAATATCTTGGATTTCCTTTGGCTGGTGGCAATCTCAGGAGACGTCACTTTCATGAATGCCTAGAAAAACTTAGAGACATGATACAGAGATGGCATGGATCTAAAATCTCAATGGCAGGATGCCTCATTCTCATCAAGCATTGTTCCATGAGTTTGATTAGCTATTGGTTATGTATGGGAGACATACCTCCATCTATCCTACATCGTATGGAACTGCTTCTCTCTGACTTCCTATGGGGCAGCTCGGTGCACCCCTCCTGCTGGTCACGACTGGCCTATCCTTGTGGTGAAGGAGGTCTTGGTCTTAAAAGATTAGATGAACTTGCTGACTATCATACACTACGTTGAATTGAGAAGTTCAATCGGAAACAATGCATATGGAGCACTTGGATGTCTCGGAGGTATGGGTCTTCCCTAGTTGTTGCTTCCAATAACACCTATACTTGTCATAGGCGTTTGGTCTCTCTTTGGCCCTCCTTCTCCATGTGGGAGGGTAGTGATCTATGGGATAATACAAGGCAAAATTATCCTACTGACAAGGCCTTTGAGAATCTTTGGATCTCTAAGCACTATCCTAGATGGAGCCTCACTTCTTTTAGATCTCTTGCCAACGTCCTTCCTACCTTTGAAAAGATTAACTCTTGGTCAAGGAATCCTATTCCTGCTTGTTTACTTTGTGGCCAACACAATGATTCCACTACACACTTATTTGAGGGTTGTAAATTATGGAAATACGTATGGGGTCATGCTCAAATCAAACTCAATATCAGATCTTCTTATTCTTTACATGGATACCTTATGGACCTCGACAACAGGTCCAAACAATCAAGAACTATTAAGCTTTGGGCCATTACTGGTGTTGTCCACTTCATTTGGGAGGAGCATAATAAACGGCTGCATAATGGTGGTGCTTCCGACTTTGTGGTCATCTTCAACCGTCTAGCTTTAGAGATCAAGAGAATGTATTTTTCTTTTAAATCATATCTTGATATTCCTCCTATTATTGCTAGGAATTGGGATCTTCTATAACCAGTTCTTAGTTGGTTGTAGTCACACGTGAGGGTGTGATTTGTAACTTTGTCCCCTTTTAGGGGGTTTTTGGAATATATTTACCCAATTTTCCACACAAAAAAAGATTTCAAAAAATAATTGGGTGAGACCCCAAGTCCCGAAGATATGATATAACATCTAAGACATTTGTAACTTATCAAAGATAGTAAACATTTTATAAAAAAGTAAATTGTAGACATTTTGATACTAGAGTTAAAGGTACATGCTTACCATACTAAGACTGATCCTTTCTATGTATCTTGTAAGATATTAACAACAATAAAAGGTACACATGATTGCAGCAAGACTATAGGAGTGCATCTATGTTTAGCACCGAATAAACCTAAAAATGTGCTAGTGATTGGATTACACATTCTTATCCTGCCCTAAGCAGATTGAGTCATACCCCTAAATGTACTATCAAGATACTACGAAGTCACTCTTGCTTACATATAAGATCTAATGATATTTGTCATCCATTAGATCTCTCCTCTTATCATCCGGTCAAAGTAAGGTAACAAAAAGGTAGAGATCCCATTGGCTGAGTCCATCATGGATTTTTTAAGAGGTATCCACAAACAACATGCCTCCCCGAGTACACATGTCATGTCACGTCACTAAACTTAGGGTAGTATACCTTCACATAAAAATATCAAAGTTCCATCTAATATTATATACCATCTTCATTGAACCATCAGACTTTACTAATCTATAATCAAAATTTAAAGATGTCAGGTTATATAATCATCAAACGTCCCCATATATTCACAAATTTATGGATCCAAGCATCTTGTCACAATTTAGATTGCTACAAAATTAACTTGTTTCGATACTCCCCCTAACGACTCAAGGGAACAGGTATACGAGCTCAGGGCTCTACAACATTAATGTTTCACTTGATTAGATAGGTTATTACCCTAAGGTTATATAAAACATGTTATACATAATGACAATAGTAGAATGCAATAAATTAGGGTATTATAACTTAGAAGATATAAAATGTATTATTAGAAAAATCTAACTTCATAGAGCAGGGAACATAATCACCTCCATTGACCACATGAAGGCCCTTCATATGAAAAATAATATCTAGAGAGTTATTAGGTATTGAGACCATTACAAGGTTGAAATTTATTTGTATGGTATTATATTGATCTGTCACAAGGTTATTTCCCTCTAATGTAATCATGGAAAATTAATACTTCATGATATGGGCAAAATATATTATTTTGTGCTAGCAGAACCTTTTGTACCTAATTTTGATAGCATAAAGGCTAATAAAATATATCAAAACATTCATATATAGGTCCATATGGCAAGATCATGCCATGACAATATATAGTAATATAAACTAGAAAAGAACAACCCTTTTAATCTCATCATGTCACAATGAACTAAAACCATACAAGGAAGTACTGAAAAATAACATACTAGAGTGAAGAGATTATCTATGATGTCTAGATAGAAGATGAAACATCATATACTCATTATAATAGATTAAAGGTGTGTGAAGTTACCATCTTTTAATGTTTGAAAGTGCATTATAGTAGACTTTTAGTTTGCATGTATAAGGTAGGTACTAAATGTTTCAGAGGTTATATCACTCGCCTTAGAGTAGTGAAAATGAGTCTACAAGAACAAGACACCAAGAAAGATTCTAGATTCCCAACAAACTCCAAATACAACAAAAAACTCTCTAAGATATGTCCTTTCTTCTTCCAAGGCATGTTATAATAGCTGATCCACATTCTGAAGGCAACTACAAAAATGGTATAGAAAGAAGGCAGGGCGTAAGACTAAGCAAACAAAAACCTAAAGAAACCCACCAAGAAAATGACTCAAGGAGGATGAAGATGATGGGTTGTCAAAATCACAAAGGATAAGAGTTCCACTTACATGAATCTAGGTTCATAGGACATGAAGAAGTGTGTCAATATTCATGGGAGAAAGGAACATAAGAAAATAACATCTATGATGAAGACTGATGGAGGGAGAGTTCTCATCGGTAGGCATAAAATGACAACATATGGTGTTGATTCAAAACTTCAAGGATAGCTAAATGATGTGTTGAAGGAACGACGTGGTGGGTTACTCATAGCCCTAGAGGAGAGAAAAAGGAAGGGTCAAAACCATTCAATCATAGGTGAGCATGCCTAATTCTGCTTTAGTTTGTCGTCTCATTAGGAGACAACATAAATATTCCATGGTATATGATTTAAAACTTCATAGGGTAGATAACTAGTCTTCCCATTGGCAGATAAAGGAAAATATTCCATCAGTACCTATCGTCAGTCCAAGTACTAAGGAGGATCATCAGTAGGTATTTCCTTCCTTACATTAGTAGACATACATTGAATCCTCCATTAGTTTATGGTTGCACCGAATGATCGACACACATCCCATGATTTCCATCAGTAGATGTTCCATCTTATTCATTGGTAGTTCAAACCTACAACCATTTGCACGGGTTCTCAACTGATGAAAACTTGATGTTCAACCAGCCAGCTACTGGCTAAATTGGACATTAGCATACCCTTTGTTTTGATGATGACAAACACTTCATTCTTATGGATCTAACGTGCTACTTGAGTATTTCAAGATTCAAGAAAATGAGGAGATCATACTAAGTGGATAGTTGAAGATCAATGCACTTAAATGTTTAGTATTTTCATGATTGTACTCAATGTAAAAACTTGTACAAGTATATAATGTACAAGTACTTAGATATCATGTAAATGCAGCGTTAGATTTTTTCCTATCTATCTAAAACCTTATCTTACACTCACATGAATACTTTAGCGTTGATAGGATTCATACGAGTCATCAATAGGACCTCACATACATTGCAAATCCTTGCAAAGAGTCCTTCTCGTTTGACAAATTTTTGACTAAGAATCACTCTGTCGAAGACTCATACAACTGAGAAATAACTTTGCAAATCTTTAGTTTTGAGTAAATTTTAGTCGGCAATATTTTCGTCGAGATATATCCCTTTTAATAGGTTTAAACAAGAGAGAGACAGACATATAGCCGTTAAATCTAGTTGAACAAAAATAATCATCTGATTGACAAGTTAGTGGATCGAGATTCATCCGGTCGACAAAATTGTCGATCGGGAGAGGTTTTGGAAACTTCGCATTTAACGAATATTTTTGTCATTGCAACCCAACTACTTTCTACCTAATGTCTAGTTAAGAACTAAGAACACTCTAGACACTCCCCACAACATCCCTAATCACTTTTAAACCATTCTTACAAATAGGAGAGGCCTTAAGACACCCAAATCATCACTTGCATACACAATACATTAGATACACTTGAGCATCCATTCTAGAGAGAAACAAAGTTGAGAATCACTTGCTATCTTCTTCCTTGTGCTCCAAAGTTGTGTCCTATAGCTACTATCTCCTATCCACCACATAAGAACATCCATTTTGAGTATATAGGAGGTATAAACGCTTGATATAGGAATCAAGGCATAGTACTTCATTGGTTAAGTATTTCTTTCTTCCAATCTATTTCTTTTGTTATGTACCTTATTCTCCTTAACTACTCCTAGGGTTGGAGGCAAATGAAAGGAGGTTTCTTGGAGCTACTTCAAGGAGGTGAAGTCTGGTCCAAGGTGTGCTTCAGGTTACTTCAAGAAGGTTATTTCAAAGGAGGTTGGAGCTACTTTTAGGTGAAGGCTATCTCAAGGTGGTGGAGCTACTTCAAGGAGGTGAAGGATGCTCCAAGGTGTGATTGAGGTTACTTCAAGAAGGCTGCTGTAAAGGAAGTTGGAGCTACTTCTAGGCGAATGCTATCTCAAGGTGATGGAGCTACTTCAAGGTGGTGAAGGCTGCTCCAAGGTTTCTTGAGGTTACTTCAAGAAGGTTGCTTCAAGGAGGTTGAGGCTACTTCAAGTGGAAGGTGATTATATTTTGTTGTAACATCCTTGCAAGGTAAATAAAATAAACCACTTTCAAAATCCCAATTGGAAACAATTGGGTAGTGGACTGAAAACTTTTGATTCAAATGTTGGAACCACTCTACATCGAACTATCTTCCCTGTTTCCTCCTCCTTCTTTGGTTTGAGTTCTTAATTAAATTTTAGAGTATCAAAAGCTCTATTCAACCCCCCTCTAAATCTTTCAATTGGTATCAGAGCAGGTATTCAAGGAATCTTAACCAGTCTTGAATGGGGGATGGTGTACTTCACAACCTCAACCTCTAAGGAACTTACGCGAGCCGGCCACCACCTTTTGATGGAAGCAACTATTCTTATTGGAAAAGAAGGATGCAATTTTACTTCTAAGGGATCATTCTGGAGATGTGGAGGATGGTGTCCTTGCCTTATGAGCTTCCTCAAATGGAGTTTGCAACATGGAATCTCAAAACGGTAAAGCAAGTTCAATTGAATGTAAAAGTGGTAGGCATTTTATATTGTTCCATTTCCGTTGGTGAGTTTAACAAGATATCTTCAGGTGAAATTGCTTATCAAATATGGTATAAAGTTTCAATTACACATAAAGGTACAAATCAAGTTAAGAATATCAAGATTAACATGCTTTAACAAAAGTTTGAACAATTCTGTATGCAACCTAATGAGTCTATTAGTGAAATGTATGCAATGTTTTCTTCTATTGTTAACATCTTGAATGCCTTATGTAAGTATACAAGTGAAGAAGATCAAGTTTCCAAGATTTTTAGATCCTTGCCTTCAACGTACAAGACAAAGGTGACAGCCATTGAAGAAGCCAATGACCTTACACATTGAAGATGGAGCAACTTATCAAGAATTTAGAGACTCATGAAGTTACACTTGATGAAGAAGAAAGATTGGCAGTCGAACACAAAAAGGAGAAAAGGAAGGAAATTGTATTTAAGGTGGCAACTAAAGTTATCACTCAAGAAAGTGATGGAACAAGTGAAGAAGATGGTGAAGAGAATGCACTCATTGTAAATGATAACCAATATAGAAGATTTAAATCTAACAAAAAATTCTAGTGTTTCTTCCTCTTCTTTCCTTAGGTGCTTTGAATGTGGCAAGAAGGGAAATTGAAAGAATGAGTGTCCTAAAGTCAAGAAGGGAAAGAAATCTTCTTTCAAGAAGAAAGAAAAAGCCTACAAAGTAGCTTGGGATGAGTCAAGTGATGATAGAAAGAGTGGAGAAGAAGAAGTAGAATGTCTCATGGCTAAAGAAGACAAGGTAAGTTGTTTCATTGCAACAACCAATGAAGAAGAAAATGAGGTAAGTCTTCTTCATTTATCTAAAGAAGAGCTAGTTAATAGTTTAGAAGAACTACATGACAAGTATGTTTATTGCAAAAGGAAATTGAAAAAGATTCTAAAAACCAATGATGAGTTGTATGCCAAAATGCTTGTTCTCTCTTCTGAAAATAATTCCTTGAAATATTCTATTAATGATTGCAATGCCAAATTGCTTGTTCTAGAAAATAGAAATGATCTTCTTTCTCAAGAAAAGGCTGAATTACTTGCTAAGATAAATAATTATCAAACTCAACATGTTTTATGTTCTCATTATGATATCATTGTTAGAGAAAGAGATTCCTTAATTTCAAGTTTAGATCAAGCAAAACTAGATATTGCAAGGAAAACTGATGAAATTGCTAAGTTACAAAAACATGTTGATAGTCTAAAGAGTAATAATATTCTTGACAAAATCTAGAAAAACTCTTTTGGACAAGTTGGAAGAAGAGGTCTAGGCTATGTACCTAATAAGAAATCCTACCAAAAACCTAGAAAAACACAGAATTCCAAGACCAAGGTCATGTATGTGCCTAAAGGGAATCAAGCTCATGACCATAATGCTAAGAAGAGAAATAAAATTGATTTCATTTGTTGTCATTGCTATTTATGTTTTGGTCATTATTCATTTTCTTGTCTATACAATAAAAAGGATGTTGACTTTGTTTGGGTTTCAAAACCTCCAAATTAGAAATGTTATTAGTTGATATTTGACCTAAACTTCATTTTGAAATTCATAATGTCTCATCCCAACTAAAATAAGATTTAATTTGTATATCTTTGTATGTTTTGACTACTAATTTGTGTTATCCAAAATAAAACAAAAAAATGGTATGATTTATTTACATTAAAAATGTTGCATTCACTAAAAAACCTATAGAACTTCATCTCGGTCGAGTGGTCTTTCGGTCAAAGAAAAGTTTGACCGAAGGTAGTTCTATCAGAACTATTTATGGAAAACGAAATCATTCGTTTAAAATTAACTTTGGTGACTTAAATCTATAATGAGCTCTTCATATTAAACTGTTCTAAATATTTGAAATGATAAAATAGTGAAATGAATGCTCCTAACTAAAAGGACCACCATATGGGTACCAAAATTTTCTTATTTTGCAGGTTCGGATGGTCTATAGAAATTGTTCAAAAATATATGATCGGAAACAAGGAACCTTTTTATACAATTGGAGAAAAGGTAAAATTACTGGTCATAGTCAGAGAAAATTATAAAAGTATATTGGCATCGGTAATGTTGGTACAAATTTTAAATGTGCTATTTGTCAAAGAACCACATCATAAGTGCTATGACAATGGTTATTATTCATAAGAAAATATTAAGGTTGTTGATAAAGGAAAAGTAATTTTAAGCCTCTTAACTCTATGGATACTATTGTGACTTATTGCAATTTATGAATTTTTTATGGCATAGAAATATTGTCATGCAAGAAAGTTTCTTAGAATATGATCATTACCTAAACTTTTCTTTGATAAATCTGAGATTTACGTATTCCAAGCAAGAAAATTAAGATCTCTTTTTAAAAACTAAAACTTTGCTTACTAGATCATTAGAACTCATAAATTTATTTGGTCCTATGAATTTTATCTATTTTTTATAAAGAATCTTGTTTTCTTTTTACAAAAGATGGTAGAAACAAATTCTATCTTAAGTCACAAAAAGGCTTTATTTTGGAATATTCAATATCTAGCAAAGCATCTAGGATTTGTAAGTCTACATCTAAGAGAGCTGAAGAATAAATGTTTATTATACACAAAAAATTAAGATTTAGTCATATATCCTAAAGGACTCGATTATTGGACAATTCCCTTATGAGTTTACCAAGAGTAATTCATAAGATTTTGTTCCTAGACCTAAAGGCAAAACATTCATTGGAACTAAATGGGCATGATGAAAAAACTAAATAAAGCTAGGATATAATGATAGGAAATAGACTTTGATATGACTTATGCATCTATGGCTAGACTTGAGGCCATTTGTATATTATTTAACTCTATCCAATCATAAGGACATCAAACTCCAAAGGATGTAAAACTTGTCTTTTTAATAAAATCATTGATGCATTGGTTTTTAGTCACTTTTATAGGCATATTTTCTTTGGTTTTGTGTACCTATTCATCATGTACATGATTAATTATGCACGAAATATTATCATTAGTTGGTTTCACTTAAATGCATCAAACATATGCAGTTCTACTATTTTTTAATGGTTTGAGAACATCTCAAGTACGTATGTACATTTTTGTTGCCTTTCAGGTACCACAAGAGTCCCACAGAATCGGTACTACCGAGTACACAAGTCAGTAGCATCAAAATCACATTAGTAGAAGACCCAAGGAATAACACAGACTCGATACTACTGACTCTACCAGTCAGTAGTACCAAAATCATGTCAGAGAGGAAGATGATAGGAAGTGAGCAACCTTGATAATACTAAGTAATGTGAGTCAGTACTACCAAAATTACATCAGAGAGACAGAGTTGGCTCAAAATAGAGACTCGGTACTATTGACATTGTTCGGTAGTGCCAATAGTGTGGATCGTGCGCGGCCACCCTAAGGACTTGGTACTATCGACTTCACAATTAGTACTATTGAGTATGTCTGATAAGGCAATCCAACGGTAGGGCTCTAATCTGATGGTTGGCATTATTTCGCACCCTAAGTGGCTCTTATGACTGAATGAGAGTGCGACCAGACCTAATGATTCAGCTATTTTCCATTACAAGACACCACCGAGTGAGAAGAGGAGAGAACGGTGTCGAAGGCTACGTCTGGGATGATTTGAGCA
The DNA here is from genome assembly GCA_963693085.1 of Alisma plantago-aquatica. Taxonomy (NCBI): domain Eukaryota; kingdom Viridiplantae; phylum Streptophyta; class Magnoliopsida; order Alismatales; family Alismataceae; genus Alisma; species Alisma plantago-aquatica. Next base: position 186,072,627 of record OY856409.1, read on the forward strand.
CCTTTAGTGGGTGATTATGTAACTGAAAGATAGTAGACTGCACATACATCAAAGAGGATCATACGGGCCAGCTATTCTCCAAGGGTTACTTTAGATTTCTAATATTTCCCACATTTTTCTTCTTCCTTTCGATCTATTTGTCTATGGAAACCATGTGAGGCTAATCCCCTTGATTCCTTAGGATCCGGGAGTAGTTCGGATATGCATTGTGCCTTGCTTTGATGCATTAATATAGCTTTTGCTCATAATTTCTAGATATAAACCTATGAGATTCATAAGTTCTATTTGTGTTTGATCATCATAGATAGATAAATAGATATTTAATCATCTAAAGGAAGGGTTAAGGGTTGAAAAAGCATAGTTTTACCTATTTACTGTGCCCTTTGAGAAAGGTGGAGCACAAACGGGATGAGAAACCCAGAGTTTATCATAAAGCACCTAACTAATCAACCAATTGATATGAAAATAGAATTGACACTAGATTAGGTAGTGATCTAGGCTACTAGAGTGGGTCGTTCTTGCTACAGGCTCTTTATCTAGGGTTAGGGGTGATGTATGTTAGTGTTTAGAGCTTAGTTGCAATGATATTTGTGGTGAAACCACCATCGTAAGGAACTTGTTCTAATCCGATTCACTCATTTGTCACTCTTGTTTCACTTTTGCATTGCTTTTAGTTAATTAAAGACAATTGCAACCATTTTTACTGGCCTAGCTAATTAGATATTAGCTAGCAGTACGTAGTTTCTAAATTTCATTTCCCTATGTTCGACTCAGACCTCACAAGACCTATATTACTCGATATGTTCAATTGCGTTTAATGCACGGTATTTTTGTGTCAAGGTTCTGGCGTTGTTGTCGGGGAAACGACAACATTCAACACTACGAGTGTTATGATCGGCCATTCTAGGCCAAACCTTTTAAATTTTGTTATTTATTATTTTATTCAAAGCTGAATCATAATATCTTTATTGTCTCTACTATTAGTACCATGTTCTTATGGATATTTTTACTACTTTCAAGTATTAATACATGGTGAACACCCGAGCCCAAAATTACAGAGAGCCATCTTCACTGGGCTTAGATCAAGCAGAACCCATTCATAGACAATGAGAGTACGGAAGATCTGTGGATAGATTCAACCAAACCCCACCACCAACACCTCTTCCTAAAGGACACGAGCCACCTGAGGAACCTGAACCAGAAGAAATGAGTGACCAAGAAGAAGAGTAGACAATCTGGGAAAGGATCGAGGCTTCTTCTTCCACTTCTCAAAAAGGGTCAATCAAGAGACAAGCAATCAATGGTGACAGCTACATTATCGATCCAAGATTTGTCTCATTAGTCAAATCACATGCCTTTCATGGCCACAGTTCGGCAGACCTTATGAAGCACATCAATAACTTCGTCAAAAGTTGTGATATGATCAAGATAGACATGGTATCAATGACTGTCATATACTTAAGCATCATCTTTGGCAAACAGTGCTAAGTCTTGGTTTCACAACCTTCATGATGAGTGCATTGAGACGTGGGAGAAAATGATTGATGCTTTCTTCAAGCGCTAATTTCCTCTATAAAAGAAAAAAGACCTGGTAACTTTAGACAACATGCTGACGAGTCATATTCTAAAGCATGGGAGAGATTCCAAAATATGTTTCCGAAGGTCCCTCACCACGACATTGATTTGTTAGGACAGGTAAATATTTTCTAATACAGTCTATACAAGGGAGAGAGGAATACGCTAGATAGAGCAGGAGTAGGTTTCTTCCTCAACAACAAACATGCCTATTGTCATGAGATCTTAAAGAACATGTCCAAGAATTAGACAAGGGGAGATGAGAGAGAGAGCCTGGAAACCCTCAAAGGTGTCGGGGAGTCCAAGGTCATCTCTGCACTGAATGAAAAGCTGGACTTAATTGCTAAAATTTTGTATTCTAAGGATGTACATTCTTCAAAAGGAGAGGATGAGGAATGAAAATTTTCATGCCAACAACAACATTACATGAACAATGGCTATTCTTGGAGGAAGGATCCTAAGTTTTCCTAAAAGGATCCCAAAAAAATCAACAAATCCCATCTCAGGTGCAAAAGTCCAAGCCACAAGAAGGTTAGTGTCCAATCACAATATTAATAGGATAGGGGTCCCAAAAAAATAATCATATTGAAGAAATACCCGGGAAGCTAGTTAGCCAAAATGAAGTGCTTATCAGTCAGACTCAAAGAGAACTCCAAAAACAAGGGGCACAGATCCGCAGTATTGAAACACAGATTTCTCGAATAGCAGCGGAAGTGGTCACATCGAAGTAGCCAAGTGAACAGGGGTTTCCAACCAACACCAACGTGCCTTCTGGAAATCAAAAAGTCAAGGAAATTTTACTCTACAATGGTAGGAAGTTTCTGAATGGTGCACCATCTAGTTCGGATGCAAGTGAAACTATCGGAGCAACATACCAGGCAATGATATTGGATGAAAATGAACCAGATGTTATAGCAGAGGAAAAGACAGCTGAGGAACAGGTTGATCATATAAAGGAAACAAGTAAAAAAGCATATAACCCACCTCACCAGAGGACACTAGTGATTTCGATGCCTTTTCCAAACATTTTAAAGGCGAAGAAAGTGGAACAGTAGTTCAAGAAGTTCTTAGATGGTTTCAAAAAATTATCTATCAACATTCCACTCATTGATGTGATTGAGTAGATATTGTCATACGGCAAGTTCTTGAAAGACATAATTACTAAGAAGAGGAGGATACTTGATATTGATGTAATAGTGTTGAAGGAACTGGTGAGCGTGTTCATTTTGGGAATGCTACCTCTGAAAAGACAAGATCTTTCAACATTACTTGCTTCATAGGGAAGACCAAGTTTGGAAAAGCTCTTTGTGATTCAGGGGCAAGCATAAATCTCATGCCCTTGTCAAATTTCAAGAAGATAGGTCTCAAGGAGTCCAGGAAAAGCAGTATGACTATTCAATTACCAGACAAATCCATAGTCAAGCCATACAAAATTTGCGAAGATGTTCTGGTAAAGGTTGATAGATTTGTTTTCCCTACAGACTTTGTTGTGATGGAAATGCAGGATGATCATGGAAACAAACTCTTGCTTGGAAGGTCATTCCAAGCTATAGGTGATATGATTATGGAGATGGGTAGAGGATGTTTTACCATGGGTATCAAGGACAACCATTTTGTGATCAAGATGCCTGAGTACTTAAAAACTACAGGGGACAAAGCACAGTGCAACATGTTGTAGCAAGTAAAGGGAAAGATGTCCTTGCTTCTAGGAAAGCCATTTCTTGACATGGACGATGTGATGACTAAGGTAGACAAGGGTACACTGGCAGTCCATATCATGGAAAGCACTAAGGTGGTTTCGTTAGCAAAAGCAGTGTACTACTCGGAGATTGATGAAGAAGATTATTGCCTAGCTACTATAAAAGAGGTTGCTACGAAATCTCTTGTGCAGGCATATACACATTTACCTTTCGAGGCATGTTTGATGAATCTAGTGGATGATTACACACATAGCCGTTCTTTAGAAGAGTGTGTTTTATTGTTGAAAGTACTACCCTGCTACTACATAAAGAATTTTGAAGATATTGGACCACCTCCTCCACCATTGGTCCCATCCCTATTGAGCCCGCCTGATTTGGAGTTTAAGCCAATGCCACCACATTTAAAGTATGTCTTTCTGGCCACAAAAGATAAGCTTCCAGTTATTATATCATCATATTTGAGCAATGAGGAGGAGAAGCAGCTACTAGTTGTTCTAAAGAACCGATGAGCCGCATTTGAGTGGTCGGTAGCAGACATCAAGGGAATCTCTACTAGCCTGTTCCAGCATAAGATCAAGCTAGAAGATGGAGCCCAGGTGATAGTTCATCCTCAGAGGTGACTCAACCCTATCATGACTGAGGTGGTAAAAAAAGAGGTAGTCAAGCTCATATCGGTAGGTATAATTTATGATATTTCTGATTCTATGTGGATGAGCCTGATTCAAATAGTTCCAAAGAAAGGGGGGATCACCATCACAACCAATTCTAAGAGTGAGTTAATTTTGACAAGGTTAGTGATGGGGTGTCATGTATGCATTGATTATATATGTTTGAATGGTGCCACTCTAAAGGATCATTTTCCCCTTCCATTCATTGACCAGATTTTGGAGTGACTCGCTCACATTTTTTTTCCTTGATGGGTATTCAGGTTGTAATTAGATTTTGATTGAGCCAAAGCATCAGGAGAAGTCTACTTTTTTTGGTCGGCTAAAAATCTTGTTGCTATATTGAAAACCAAAAACTTTGGGCACTGTACAAAAGACCCCCAAAACTAAAACTGCAAATGGAAGACAAGCTCACGCAGGAGCTGCTCCATTCCCTACAAGAAACAAAAGCCTTCAAACCAACATGCTGGTGATCAAGGAACCAAAGAAACCTAAAAACCTAAGAATAAGCATAAATAAGACACGAAACCTGAACAACTCAAGCTAAAGATACATAGGCCGATGCAAGGCCAAGCACTCAATAGCAAAAAGACCACCCACAAATTATGAGCACAAAAGCCAAGCAGACAGGCCACGCCCCTTCAGGATGAGATCTCCAGAGCTATAATTTCTACACTCAAATCCTAGGTTTCCATCGAGATCAGGACTCCGCCAAAAAACCAAATTGACTGCAAAAGGAAGCACGAGGCTCGACCAGCAGAGTAACAGAACCAAACACTGAAGAAAAATAAAGACCAGGGGAAACGAATGCTGGAGACCACTGAGACCTCTCCTCACTAGCATTAAGAACACCCACAAATTGTAAGAGGAGGAGACAGGGATCGAACAACATCATTAACCCCTACTCCTGGATCAGCTGTAGCACCAAGTCCTGAGAGGCGCACTGGAAGACTCTTGTTTGCACAGATGCAAAACAACGAACACCTGAAGGGCGTTCCAGCAAAACGCACCTTGAGACCGCAATAACGCATGGAGGGGGGAGCACCATCAGGAGTCGCCACCCTACCATGTCAAGGACACCATTAGCTGTTGTAAGCACAACAGCCCACCATCAGACGCCTAAAAAGCATCCCCATCCACTGCAATATAGGAGTCAAAGGGAGGAGGCGAAGCGCCTCAGCCCCTACTGGATCGGAGCAGCTCTACCCCATCATCACGACAGCAGGGGAAGAGACTACCACTGCACATTGCCTGGAGGAGAAGGTGTCGTTGAACACTGGCACACACCTGACAGCGTCGTGCCTTCTCCAAGAAGCCTTGGCGAACGGTTTGGTGGGGGAAGCCACCAGCTAGAAGAAGAACGGCCAACTGGGAAGCCTCCCACGGATAAGGTCAAAGAACCAGAACCAGGACCATTGACGGGAAGCCACTGGAGCCCTAGGTAACCCAGAGCACATCTCGAAGGAAAGAAGACCAGCTACAGAGATGAAGGAGTAAGGAACCCTTTCATCATCCGGATCGATGGAAAGACATCCCGCGAGCACAAGATCTGTGGGAAAATGGATCTTTGCTCAACGAGGACGCTGCCCCAAAGCTCTGTCTTCACCAGCGGAAGGACCATGCCGCCGAGTGGGAGCAGCTCAGCCAAGCTCACAATAGAGGGATCGCTCAGAGAAAGGATGAGAAGGTGCCGTTAAAATAAGGAGAAACCCCTACTTCAGAAGTGTGATGGAGCAGCAACAGACCGGTAAGGGGTAGAGCATCTTCTCTCCATCCGCCTCGCTTGAGCGGATAGGAGTCTCTTGAGACGAGATAGCTGAACCCAACCCCGACCCGAGCCCGCACGCGCAGTCGCATCGCCCTTTTACCCCGATCAACCGAGACGACCCCAGCACGACGACCTGCTCCTTCCTCTAGAGATTCGCTCCAACTCGCTACAGACCACAGATGCCTTCCATCGAGAAGCCTTGTCGATGACAATGAGCGCCAGGGGGAGGAAGAAGATGAACCAACTGTCCCTCCCCCCAGCGGTAGCCGCCGGGGATTCTAGAGGGAGGGAAGAGTGGAAAACCCTAGAGAGAGAGGACCTCGTCACAATGATGACCTAAGCTTAATGCACGAAAAACCGGAGAAGTCTACTTTCACCTACCCTTATGGCACATTTGCATATAGATGGATTCCGTTTGGTCTTTGTAACGCACCCGCCACCTTCCAACGATGTATGTTTGCCATTTTTTCTGATATGGTGGAGCGATGCTTGGAGGTGTGCATGGACGATTACTCGGTGTATGGAGAGTCATTTGATGATTGTATGTATAATCTAGACAGGGTTTTAAAAAGGTATGAGGACTCTCACTTAGTCTTGAATTGGGAGAAATGTCATATGATGGTGAGTGAGGGCATTGGACACAAGGTGTCCAATAAGGGCATGAAAGTCGATCCAATTAAGATAGAGGTCATCTCCAAGCTACCTCACTGACATCGATGAAGGGGGAGAGGATCTTTTTAGGATATGTTGGGTTTTATCATCAGTTTATAAAAGACTTCTCAAAAATTGCAAAACCTTTTTTCAAAATTGCTAAAAAAGGATGTCGTATTTTGTTTGGATGAAAGATGCTTGAAAGATTTCAAGTATTAAAGGAGAAGATGATCTTTGCACCCATTGTGTAGGCTCCGGATTGGAGCCAACTGTTTGAACTAATGTGTGACACATTGAATTATACAGTGGGGGTGTGTTGGGTCAACACCGAGAAAAGGCTCCTACAGTCATATACTATGCGTCTAAAACTTTAGATGATGCTCAACTTAATTATAAGACCAAGAAAAAAGAACTCTTAGTTGTTATTTTTGCATTTGAAAAAATTTGCCAATATCTAGTGGGGGGCAAGGTGTTGGTTTGGATAGATCAAACTGCTATCAAGTACCTATTGCAGAAAAAGATGCAAAACCTAGACTGATTAGGTGGATTTGCTATTACAAGAATTTTACATTGAGATTAAGGATAAGGCAGGAGTGGTGTGACGTCCCCGGATTTTCTAAAACTTAATTTGATGTGAAATGTCCAAATTGAAACCTCACCTCAGCGAGAATCCCAATTTAAACATCCCACACGAGGCTAAGAAGAAGAAAATCAAGGGTGTCAGAAGGAAACAACCAGTAGCACATGCACATGAACAATAATAAAACCACAACACATGTTCACCATTCAACATATAATTACAACATGAATTGTTACAACATTTGATATTACATATTGAACAACAAACTATACATTTACATGTACTACATCTAAACTACAGGATCTTAAGACAACATGTCCACCTGTACATCAGCTCGCCATACAACTCTCACTGTCCTGGATCTTCAAGAGAATAACCACAACCTAACAAAAGATTACATACGGTACACGTCAGCACAATATTTCATGAATATTGTACTGAGTACGCCTACGTGTCTTTTTATATACCTCTCATCATATCTTGGAAATAAAAAAATAAAACTAATACTTGGCAGTAACAGAAGAATATACGAAAAGCATATACTTGCACAAGGATATTCATTAACAAAAGAGAACACATATTTTAAGCTTATTTTCCATTATATCTCAAGGCCTTTATGATCACTACCAAAGAGTTAGATCATATGTACACTGTGACCACTACCAAAGAGTTAGGTCTGACCACTACCAAAGAGTTAGGTCATATGTACAATGTGACCACTACCAAAGAGTTAGGTCACTTCCAAGCACACTGCCAAAGAGTTAGTGCTTTCATATAATGGAACAAAGATATTATGTTTGATGTGTTCATAGCAGTAAGTATAGAAAACTAACCAACATATCATACAAGAACAATCATTTCATCCAATACCATATGCCAAGTATTTTACTATGCATATAACACAAGCATATTGTATAATAAGCCAAGTAAGAGGTAATGGCGTACCTTGATCAAGAACAAACCTAATCATCATATCCTCATATCATCTATATCCTGGTCAACCCTGATTAAGACAAGACCACATATCACCATCAGGTTCTCATCATCTTACATCTCATCTTAACCCTAATCGTGTTCATTAGGGTTTAGCTTATCTCTTTAGGATATTCCCCTCATTACTTGCATTCTTGTCTTAGATTTATGTTACTGGTGTCATATTCCAGATTATGGTTCATTATCTGAACATTATCTTCCATAGCATTTTTGTGCACATTAATTAACCCTAGATTACACCATTAACTGATATTAGGGTTTTATAACATGTATTAAGATTCATCTTCATATAACATGGATTTTGTTCATCATTATGATCTCATAATTAAAACTGAGGTTCCACATACCAATATCAGCTACTCTGTAAACTTTAATCAATTATTGAGCATGTATGTATTTATTGCAAATTAATTAGGGTTATTAGCCCTACTTAGCCATATTAAGCAAATTACATGATTTTGTACATCAACATCATAATTACTGACATCCACTGGATTATAAACATGAATATTGATTCATTGACATATTCTCATAATTTTAGGCCATCATTTATTATTTATAACACATGATATAAGTGTTATGCATCTTACTTAAAATTCATGTAATTTGTGCATCAAAAGCCTGATATCATGGTTTCATATTGTTCTACGCATTTTTCTGAACATTTTGGTATATTATATGTAATTTTCTGATACTCGAACTATATATTGCGATTTATAGAAGATCTGAGCAATTTTTACCTTTTTCGGCCTATCCGAGACTGCCACGTGTCCTTGGGCATGCAACTCCAGCTCTTCTCTTCCAACTGGGACCCGGTCCGGATCTTGGGGTTGGATCCACAGATCTGTGGATCCGCTAGCCCGGTTGGGCCTTTCTCTTCCTCCTTTCTGCGTTCACAATCCACCCGATGCCTGCGTCCGCGTGAGAGCCTCTACTCTTCTGCACAGGGCCGCTGCCATGGGGCTGGATCTCCAGCGAACAATCAGCCATTCTCCAAGCATCATTCCTCACTGAACAAGATACCCAGAGATTCCTTAGTCCTTTGCGGCCCTTCTCGGCTCCTCAGGTGCATGGACACGACCTTAGATCTTCTCCGCAAGGAGCCCGCCGCCCATAGTTGACTGTTGCGATGGTAGAAAGGGGGATAGCCTCATCGATACCTCCTAGATCCAATCCAGGGACTCAAGAAGCTCTGTGGAACCTCCCAAAACTTGTGTGTGTCCTCAATTCTCAGCGAGGCACACTGAACTCTAGCCTCCGAGCTTCATCTTCCAGCTCCGGCCAACTAGGGTCGTTTGACGAGGGAACCACCGTCGCAGGGCACAAAAGTGCCTGCACTCATCTCCTCAAACTCCCTTCTTCCTTTTTGTCTATGTATCTTCCCCTAATCCCCTCTCTCTCTTCACTCTTTACCCCTGGCCGCAACTTATGTGCCGCAGTGGAGAAGAAGAGAGGGGTGATGGCTCGTTCTCTCTACTAGAGCGATCTCACCTGTCGAATAAAGGGTCAAATTACTCATAAAGAGGAGACGACTCCAAGTACTCAGTCACTTCTCCCCCTCGCCCCACGACCAGGCCGATCGTGGCGTCGTGGGTGGAGGCACCAAAGAGTACTCTAACTGAAAGCTTGAAGACAAAATCTGGGCCATTGGTTCCTCGTGTGCGGCTGAGATGGAGTCTGCACTGAGTGAATCTGTGGCTCCTCCTCCTGGTTTCCTATGACCAGAGGATCGGAGATCTAGGGCCAAAACAAGGGCCACACATGCAGCTCTAAACAAAAGGGAAGCGTGACACCAATATTAAGCCCAACATAGGTCCATCAAACATCGATAAAGTGCATTATTTCACAAATATAAAACCATCATAACTTCTTCTAGGGTTCTCCAATTGCCACCCAATTTTAACCATAGCTTCCTCACTACTCAAGGTACCTTGTACACAAATTTGGTACCCAAAAATCAATTATTATACCATTCAATTTAATTCCTCAAAAAGGCATTAACTGCGGGATCTTAATCATGATATTAACCTCAATCAACCATATGAATTTATCAAACACTTGGAACTCTCATATAATTCAACTTATGAATTGAAATATGTCATTGGACATTTAAGGATTCCAAAAGTCCACTCCATCACATCCTACACACCTTAAAAGAAATATCGTCCTCGAAATTAAGCCCAAAAATCCAGTCTTTCACATCATATACATCTTAAAAGAACTTTTGTCCTCGAAAGTACACCAACATCATACTTCTTGGGGAAACCTTATCTTGCCTTCATCAACATGTAGGCTCTATTGTATGTGTAACATATCCATAAAGGTTACCTAGAACCATGTATCCAAAACACTATTTAGAAGGTTTCAAAAGCATCAAGCGTGAAACCTCACTCCATAGAAGGCTCAAACAAGGGTTTAGAAGCTTAGGTTATGTCATTACATATCTCATATGTTAGATTTTCTTCCTTATATTTAGCCATGCATTAGAGTTCTCACATCATATGCCATGTTTTAAAGGAGTTAACTAAGGTTAACTCATACATCAAGGTGTCATAAACATTATGTTGTGCTAAGTATCAAACGATATTTTTCATCTTTATTAAGCACTAAGATTATCACCTCATGTAATAAGTTTCATTCATATGATCTTATTTCATTACTCATAATCAATTACAACATATACTAGTCATTTCATCACAAGATTAACCAACAATTTCACATTATCATCATTATTCATGTATAAGGTTAACCATCTATGCATTAACATCTATTAAACCATATCTGGGTTTCCATCGTATCATGTCTATATATAACGTCATGAGATTAGATCACATCCTTACCTATATTATATCATGGTTGTACTAAACAAACTTATGCAAGTGGCTTGTGAAACATGTTTCAAAACTTCATCTAGTCCAATTGAGGTTCTCCTAACCCATATCATGAGGGTAATGGCATGCTCAGTCTCTCTGAGATGACTCTACTCTATGAGTATCACATGCACAAACTCTTTCTTCCCTCCTGGTCTAGGGTTATTAGGTATACCTCATTGGCATTGGTGATCAACTACACAAGATCTAGCCACGTAAGCACAAACCAACATGCTATGACATACTATTCATAGATCTCTACCCATGAGTTATTCTTACTCAACACTATCTTTTACACATGCCACTAGTGTCCTATGTGGGTAACCACCAACCCGAGCTTGAGGCTTCATAGAAATTAACATAACTACCTCCTCCAGGGTCTTGGGCTCTCTCCCTCACCCAGATGGAAGGCACTCGTATTCATGTTCACATATATACATGTAACCAACCTCTCTCTCTATCTCTAGGGTTTGGTCCTCCCAAGGACATCTAGGGTTCAACAAACTATAGGAATCATGCATAAAGCAACTCATCTCAATCACTCACGAGTAGTCTAGTTTAGGACATATCATAACACATATTCTCAGAATTCTCATATCTTAGAGTTTAGGTTCTCTAACCTTCTCCCAATGGGTCTCACTCTCTCTGGAGTTAACCCTAAAACTGGTCCTAACACTAGAGGTCCTCCTTTGTAAAAGAGCTTGAGGCTCATGCTGACTCACAACTTGTCTTAACTTAATCTGTCTTATCTCATAAAAGAATGCATACTTGCATCATCAAAACTTATCTCAAATCCTCAAAACTGAACTTACGTTCTCACAGATAAACATAGATCATCACAAACTATCTTATATCATCTATATAAGACTTAGATCGTATCATCAAACTTATTCTATCTATTCCATCTATCCTATATATCTAAAAAAAGCTCTAGACATCTAATCTAGAACTACTCTATTTTCTAGACTGATGTCATTCACTTTCACATAGATTACATGACCACCTCCTACTCGTACATGTGTGGGAACATATTTTTGTAATATATATATATATATATAATAAAATATGATATAGTTTTTCTCCGATAAAAAAAGCGTCAGAGAAACTATCACGGTTCAATTCGGTTGGAATCCAAAACCAAATCCTGAAACGAGTGCCCCACACATAGTAGAGAGTACAATGTCATGAAAACTAAGGAAAGGGGTGAGAACTTGGTGTAGACTAGTGTAGATACTCTAGACAACGAGCGCCATATGTCTAGGGTTTCTCTTCCCTTGATGCACATCATTTCCAAATATTGCAACGTCCCATACCGTTGCACTACAAGGAAAGAACGACATCTAAGGACTTGCTACACAACAAGCACCGGTCTTGACCTAGTTCTCGGATAGCTAGGTGCTAACCTAGAGGCTAGGTCAGATCTAGTCTCTAAAAGATGACTAATCTAACCCTAAAAGATTATTAGGTTCAAGGTTCTTTAATTTTGTGTTGCATAATGAGCAAATGTCAGGCTTTGCTATTGTTCATGCTCTGATACCACTTGTGACGTCCCCGGATTTTCTAAAACTTAATCTGATGTGAAACGTCCAAATTGAAACCTCACCTCAGCGAGAATCCCAATTTAAACATCCCACACGAGGCTAAGAAGAAGAAAATCAAGGGAGTCAGAAGGAAACAACCAGTAGCACATGCACATGAACAATAATAAAACCCCAACACATGTTCACCATTCAACATATAATTCAACATGAATTGTTACAACATTTGATATTACATATTGAACAACAAACTATACATTTACATGTACTACATCTAAACTACAGGATCTTAAGATAACAGGTCCACCTGTACATCAGCACGCCATACAACTCTCACTGTCCTGGATCTTCAAGAGCATAACCACAACCTAACAAAAGATTACATGCGGTACACGTCAGCACAATATTTCATGAATATTGTACTGAGTACGCCTACATGTCTTTTTATATACCTCTCATCATATCTTGGCAATAAAAAAATAAAACTAATACTTGGCAGTAACAGAAGAATATACGAAAAGCATATACTTGCACAAGGATATTCATTAACAAAAGAGAACACATATTTTAGCTTATTTTCCATTATATCTCAAGGCCTTTATGATCACTACCAAAGAGTTAGATCATATGTACATTGTGACCACTACCAAAGAGTTAGGTCTGACCACTACCAAAGAGTTAGGTCATATGTACAATGTGACCACTACCAAAGAGTTAGGTCACTTCCAAGCACACTGCCAAAGAGTTAGTGCTTTCATATAATGGAACAAATATATTATGTTTGATGTGTTCATAGCAGTAAGTATAGAAAACTAACCAACATATCATACAAGAACAATCATTTCATCCAATACCATATGCCAAGTATTTTACTATGCATATAACACAAGCATATTGTATAATAAGCCAAGTAAGAGGTAATGGCGTACCTTGATCAAGAACAAACCTAATCATCATATCCTCATATCATCTATATCCTGGTCAACCCTGATTAAGACAAGACCACATATCACCATCAGGTTCTCATCATCTTACATCTCATCTTAACCCTAATCGTGTTCATTAGGGTTTAGCTTATCTCTTTAAGATATTCCCCTCATTACTTGCATTCTTGTCTTAGATTTATGTTACTGGTGTCATATTCCAGATTATGGTTCATTATCTAAACATTATCTTCCATAGTATTTTTGTGCACATTAATTAACCCTAGATTACACCATTAACTGAGATTAGGGTTTTATAACATGTATTAAGATTCATCTTCATATAACATGGATTATGTTCATCATTATGATATCATAATTAAAACTGAGGTTCCACATACCGATATCAGCTACTCTGTAAACTTTAATCAATTATTGAGCATGTATGTATTTATTGCAAATTAATTAGGGTTATTAGCCCTACTTAGCCATATTAAGAAAATTACATGATTTTGTACATCAACATCATAATTACTGACATCCACTGGATTATAAGCATGAATATTGATTTATTGACATATTCTCATAATTTTAGGCCATCATTTATTATTTATAACACATGATATAATTGTTATGCATCTTACTTAAAATTCATGTAATTTGTGCATCAAAAGCCTGATATCATGGTTTCATATTGTTCTACGCATTTTTCTGAACATTTTGGTATATTATATGTAATTTTCTGATACTCGAGCTATATATTGCGATTTATAGAAGATCTGAGCAATTTTTACCTTTTTCGGCCTATCCGAGACTGCCACGTGTCCTTGGGCATGCAACTCCAGCTCTTCTCTTCCAACTGGGACCCGGTCCGAATCTTGGGGTTGGATCCACAGATCTGTGGATCTGCTAGCCCGGTTGGGCCTTTCTCTTCCTCCTTTCTGCGTTCACAATCCGCCCGATGCCTGAGTCCGCGTTAGAGAGCCTCTACTCTTCTGCACAGGGCCTCCGCCGTGGTGCTGGATCTCCAGCGAACAATCAGCCATTCTCCAAGCATCATTCCTCACTGAACAAGATACCCAGAGATTCCTTAGTCCCTTGTGGCCCTTCTCGACTCCTCAGGTGCATGGACACGACCTTAGATCTTCTCCGCAAGGAGCCCACCGCCCATAGTTGACTGCTGCGATAGTAGAAAGGGGGATAGCCTCATCGATACCTCCTAGATCCAATACAGGGACTCAAGAAGCTCTGTGGAACCTCCCAAAACTTGTGTGTGTCCTCAATTCTCAGTGAGGCACACTGAACTCTAGCCTCCGAGCTTCATCTTCTAGCTCCGGCCAACTAGGGTCGTTTGACGAAGGAACCACCGTCACAGGGCACAAAAGTGCCTGCACTCATCTCCTCAAACTCCCTTCTTCCTTTTTGTCTATGTATCTTCCCCTGATCCCCTCTCTCTCTTCACTCTTTACCCCTGGCCGCAACTTATGTGCCGCAGTGGAGAAGAAGAGAGGGGTGATGGCTCGTTCTCTCTACTGGAGCGATCTCACCTGTCGAATAAAGGGTCAAATTACTCATAAAGAGGAGACGACTCCAAGTACTCAGTCACTTCTCCCCCTCGCCCCACGACCAGGACGATCGTGGCGTCGTGGCTGGAGGCACCAAAGAGTACTCTAACTGAAAGCTTGAAGACAAAATCTGGGCCATTGGTTCCTCGTGTGCGGCTGAGATGGAGTCTGCACTGAGTGAATCTGTGGCTCCTCCTCCTGGTTTCCTGTGACCAGAGGATCAGAGATCTAGGGCCAAAACAAGGGCCACGCAGGCAGCTCTAAACAAAAGGGAAGCGTGACACCAATATTAAGCCCAACATAGGTCCATCAAACATCGATAAAGTGCATTATTTCACAAATATAAAGCCATCATAACTTCTTCTAGGGTTCTCCAATTGCCACCCAATTTTAACCATAGCTTCCTCACTACTCAAGGTACCTTGTACACAAATTTGGTACCCAAAAATCAATTATTATACCATTCAATTTAATTCCTCAAAAAGGCATTAACTCCGGGATCTTAATCATGATATTAACCTCAATCAACCATATGAATTTATCAAACACTTGGAACTCTCAGATAATTCAACTTATGAATTTAAATATGTCATTGGGCATTTAAGGATTCCAAAAGTCCACTGCATCACAAGTGGAGAATGTTGTATCCGACCACCGATTTAGGCTTGAAAGGGTGTACGAGAAAGATTTAGATATCCCAATTTTTAAGGATTTCCCTAATGAGAAATTTTTTTGTCTAAAAGCCAAGGGTCCTTGGTTTGCATACATTATCAATTATTTAGCATGTAAAGAGATGCCTTAGGATTGGGGATATCAAGAGAAGAAGAGATTCTTCCATTCTTTGAGATTTTACATCGGGGATGACCCTATACTGCTTAAGAAGTGTAGGGATGAAATTTTGAGGAAGTGTGTATCGGAATGTGAGTTTGAGAGCATCTTGTCACATTGTCATTCTCTACCTACAGGGGGCATCACGCTAGCTCTAAGACAATGGATAAGGTCTTATAGAGTAGTTTTTATTGGCTGACGCTCTTTAAGGATGCATACCATTTTGTTCTTTGTTGTGATGCATGTCAACATGCAGGAAATATATCTAAATGACATGAAATGCCATTAAATGTTTTTTAGGAGATTGAAGTGTTTGATTTGTGGGGAATTGATTTCATGGGCCCTTTTGTGTCTTCAAATTATAATCTATATATATTTCTTATTGTTGATTATGTATCAAAGTGGGTGGAAGCAATTCCAACTCACACCAACGAGGGACAAGTTGTGTGTCATTTTGATAAAGACCATATCTTTTGCAGATTCAGTGTCCCTCGATTGATCATTAGTGATGGTGGATCTCATTTCACCAATAGGAAGTTTGGATCTTTGTTGAGTAAGTATGGGGTGAAACACTAAGCTATCACCCATAGACACAGGGACAAGTTGAGGTGCCTCAAATAGAGAGTTGAAGAAGATTTTAGAGAGGACAGTCTCAACTAACAGGACAAATTGGAGTATGTTGTTTAATTATGCTCTTTGGACATATAGGACAACCTAAAAATCACCTAGAGGAACTACACCGTTTAGGTTGGTTTATGGGCGTGCTTTCCATTTACTGGTGGAACTAGAGAATGAGGCCAAATGTGCATTAAGAAGGTTGGATTTTAAATTGGATGAAGTAGGTAGGAAAATATTGTAAAGACTGTTAGAGTTGAATAAGTCAGATGAATTGAGGATGGATGCCTATGAGAGTTCTACGATTTATAAGGAGAGAACAAAGAAGATTCACGATCGTCACATCTTGCATAGGGTGTTTAATCTAGGACAAAAATTTCTTCTATTCAGATCTAGGCTTAAGCTACACCTAGGCAAGTTAAGGTCCAAATGGAGTGGACCATTTGAGGTTTTGTAGGTCTTTCCCCATGGGGTTGTAAAAATAGAAGACGGGGTTCGATCATTCCTTATTAGTGGTCAGCGATTGAAACATTATTTTGGCGGTGAAGTGGATAGGAGAATAGAAGAGGTGAAGCTCATTGTGATTCCATAGATTCTTGCACTTAATCATGTCTAGCCTAGGACATAAAATAAGGGTGCTTGTTGGGAAGAAACCCAAACTTTATTTCTTTTCAGTTATGCTTTATTTCGAGTTTCATAGTTATTGGTTTCATTTTTTATGTAAAAAAGGTACCTTGATCCGTTTGCTTGAGTGTGCGGGATCCTACATGGTCGGTACTACCGAATCCATACTCGGTAGTACCAAAATTACATTAGAGTTGACATTCGCAAAAGAAATGACAACTCGATACTACCGGCTGCAAATTCGATACTACCGAGTCTCTAGAGATTTCAGTGCCTACTTGATAAGCATTCGGTAGTATCGATAGTCAAGTCATAACTAATGATTTTTTGGCACTCCCAGTTTCGATATATCGAGACACCTCTCGGACCTATTGAGAAAAATGACTAGCTCGGTACTACCAACTACCAAGTCGGTAGTACCAACTCATGAGATCAGCGATCCATGTGCGCCCACATCAACGGCAAAGATGGTCTTCATCGAGCAGTCAGTAGTACCAATCCACACCATAAGTTGGTACTACCAACTTGGTGTCAGTAATACTAATGATGGAGCGATCCACACCCACACCATCAGCAAACATCAGTCATCGATACTTCCGAGCCACAGATTCATGGAGAAATCTCGGTACTACTGACTCCAACTTGGTACTACTGAGTTTTTCATTTTTGGGCATCCACAGGATATATAAGGAGGAGTGGGAAGATCATTTTCTTCACACCTTCATCCCCACCTCCTCAAGTAACTTTGAGCAAATAGCACCGTGCACTGATGATCTTCTCTGAACTCCATCTTCTCCATCCCTCTTCTTACATCATCACCATGGCACCAAGGAAGGGTGAATCTTCTTCAACAGAGCAAGGTGAGTTGGTCCCTCAACCAACCCGCATCTAGCACCCCACCCTAGAGATCAAAAAGGTCTATGAGGAGCTTATGAAGAAAATGGTACTAACGTGATACGGACATCGCACCCTGATATAGCGATTAGGCTTCGCCGACAACAAGCATTGGGTATGTGAGCATCAGCTAATGGAGGTGGATGATCCATTCTTCAATGATTGGCCTACCAACCTGGAACTTGTTTATGAGTTCCTGGCCTTGTTGGATGTCCTCATCACCCCCGAGAAGCAACTGTGAGGAGAATGGAGAGAAGGAAGAGTTAGCTTCTGCCTTTTCTACACCAACTACTCCATCACATTGCAGGAATTCAACTACATCTTCAACTGGCCACATGTTCCGGAACACTCCTCTCCCTCCGACTTTGACCACAACCTTGCATGGGAGCATTTTACCGAAGTGCCAGAAGGCTTTCGCATCAATTGGTATGTCAACTCCATCACTGACATCAAGCATCTATTTGCTTGTATTCTGCATCGCCTCCTCACCAACAACATCTTTTCCCACTCTAGCCAAGGGCAAGGGAAGGTCCAAAAAAGGACATCTTCTTCCTTTATAAGTTGTTGGAGGGAGAACCTGTTAACTTTGGATCCTTCTTTCTCCTCCACGTGGTCACAGTCCGGAGAATGGTGCAGATGAAAGCACCAATCCTTTTTTTAGGGGGGGAGCTGATTACCCCCATTGTGATGCACCTCCGTCTTGAACTGTCCACCCTTACACTTTTGGTGACTACGAAGATTTTGGATATCAACATTTCAAGAAGGCAGGTCTCCTCGACACGCACTTTGACACGGTGTATGTGTGATGCATAGTGGGAGGACGGTACAAGGAGTGTCAACTCCCTCACCCCGTATTTAATCTATGAGAAGTCAACTATCTCAGGTGGCCATTTGATGTCGAGGAAGAAAATACTGAAGAAGAGGAAGCAACCCATGTCGTCCCTTAGAAGCAACATGATGATGACGAAGATGTTGTGGTGGTGGAGCCTACCATCCCTATAACCCAGAGATCAGTCCCATGCAAGCGTGCGTGCACTTACGCTACCTCAAGCTTGTCTTCCATGCCACCTTCACAAGATGAACATGATTTGTATAACATGGTGGGCATATATGGAATGCTACAGGATATTCAAAATGGGAAACAACAACATCAAACGGCGCTTGAAGGAATACAAGATGTCCACGGACAAATATACCAGAACCAACAGGCGATTTACGACAACGAATGTCTTCTCCTGGCCAACCAAGAGAATATGCATCTATGCCTGTAGTGGATGGAGCAGTACCAGTAGTCATTCTTTGACCACTACTAGAACTAGGGGTATTTTAGAGGATACTTGTAGCCACCACTGATGTCGACGTCCTACCTAACCTTACAGGGGATGTTTCCTCCCCACAATGCCACCTCAGCCACCTCCTTCATTTTGATCATAGTACTACTGTTCCACCTCATAAATTAGAATGTTGACTATGTGGACATAGTTATATTCAATCTTAGGGGGGTGCTGGAACAGCCATATATTTTAGTTTTTCTCTTGCATTTTTATTTTAGTTGCTTTCTATTTTCTAGGTTTATGCAATTATAGGATTCACATCTATCTAGTGTAAACGTGGAGCGTTAAATGCATGGGTTTTTATACCACATATAGTGTACTTGTAGGTGTGTCTTTGAAATGAAAAAAAAAGTTTTGAAAAGAAATTGTCACATCTTTATAGGCTGAATTGCAATATCTTTGAGTCACACAACTTGAGGAAGTCTATGGGTTAGCCAGCTTTAGGACATGGGATATGAATGAACATCTCAATTATCCATGGAATGTGAATGAAAATGATGTTGAGCCTAAACTGACTAAACATTTAACAAGATCTTAAATTGAAGTTTAAGAAAGAACTCCTAAGGTTACCCCATACATAGGTCATTAGAGAGGGACATATGATAGTCTTTAAAGGCTTTATCTCTTAGTTATGTGATTTCATCTACCTCACATCCACATCAATCACCACTTTACGATGATCAAGTACGCTGAATCATTTCCTGTTGATTGCATAACATAGCATAATAGATAGAATGATAGTTTATTTTCTCTTTGCATTAGTAGAAAATGGAAAAAAACTTGAAAAAAATGCACAAACAAACTCTTGTGCACTTCATGCAGTTGTATAACAACAGTTTTTCATATAGATTGCATCCACATATCATTTTTGTATAAATGCATAGTATGATTGTTTCTTTCTCTCAAAAATAAGAATGCAGAGTTATCATCCATACCCTTGAAAAAAATATTCAATGAATGTGCATAGAAAGCAAAGCCCAAGAATAAAATATGTCATGCTAGTTAATGGGCTTGAAGAAAAATGAAAAAAAAGTATTCTGTGAAATAGAGGGAGAAAGGATGTGCTCACTTCTTCATAATCAGATAGGAACATTCATATTATGGAAATTCCTTACTTCTCATCTTGTTGATGAGATGTTGAATGCATGCATCATTCTACTCATAATGTTAGGAATTAGGATTCATTTTTCATTACCATCGTCATATAGGTTCATCATGTTTTTATGAGTGCATAAATGATTCAGTTGTATCTTGTGATGCTTCATCAGCCACCCATTCCATGCTACCCATTGCTCTTATTGGTAGGTTACTCGCATGATTACTCTCCTCATTCATCTTTATCAAGAGAACAACTTCCACATAGATTGGTAGTTAGGAAAAATAGCAACGTAGATAGGCAATCACATAATGGACCAAGTGAAGGCCCGATTTGACTATCATATTAAATTCTCTTCTGATATTGTTTCATTGATCTAAGGATGAATGTCTTTTACTGATATTTATGGTTGCTTTATAGAAGTTATTGGTTCAGTGATCAGTAAAGGCCGGTTTGGGATTGTTATGTGGGGATGATTGAGATGTGAATTCATGTGTTGTGTCCTTTTGCTAAATTTTCTCAAATAGATCCAAGGGTGTGTTACTCAAGGACGACCAATATTCAAGCTAGGGGAGTTTGATTCATTGGTTTTGTAGTTGCTTTTATAGGCATATTTTGTTTGGTTTTTTGTACCTATACGTCATGGACATGATTAATTATGCATGAAATATCATCATTGGCCTGTTTCACTTAAATGCATCAAACTTACCCAATTCTACAATTTTTGAATGGTTTGAGATCATCTCAAGTATTTATCTATGTTTTTGTTACCTTTTAGGTACCACAAGAGTCCCATAGACTCAGTACTACCGAGTACACAAGCTGGTAGTATCGAAATCACATCAGTAGAAGACCCAAGGAATCACACAGACTCGATAGTACTGACTCTACCAATCGGTAGTACCGAAATCATGTTAGAAAGGCACATGAAAGGAAGAGAGCAATCTCAGTAGTACCGAGTACTGTGAGTTGGTACTACCAGAATTACATCATAGAGACAGACTTGGATTGAAATAGAGACTTGGTACTATCGAAATTGTTCAGTAGTACCGATAGTGCGGATCGTGCACGACCACCCTAAGGACTCGGTACTACCGACCTTATAGTTGGTACTATCGAGTCTGTCTGATAAAGAAATCCAATGGCAGTGCTCTAATCTAATGGCTGGCATTATTTCACACCCTAAGTGGCTCTTATGACTTAATGAGAGTGTGGCCAAACCTAATGATTCAGTCATTTTCCATTACATGACACCAGAAAGAGAGAAGAGGAGAGAATGGCACTGAAGGCTACATTTTCCATTGCACGACACCAGAAAATGAGAAGAGGAGAGAATGGCACTAAAGGCTACATCCAGGACGATTCGAGCACCTCTGGTGGGTGATTTTGTAGCTAAAAGATAGAAGATGGCACGTACATCAAAGGGGATCATCTAGACCAACTATTTTCCAGGGGTTACTTTAGATTTCTAATGTTTCCCACATTTTTCTTCTTGCTTGCTATGTATTTATGTATGGAAACCATGACAGTCTAATCCCTTTGATTCCTTAAGATATGGGAGTAGTCTTCATATGCATTGTACCTAACTTTGATGCATTAATATAGCTTTTTCTCCTAATTTTTGGATATAAACCTATGAGATTGCTATGTTCTATTTGTGCTTGATCACCATAGATAGATAAATAGATCCTTAATCATTTTTAAAGAAGGGTTAAGGATTGGAAAACATAGGTTTACCTATTTATTGCACCCTTTGAGAAAGGTGGAGCATAAACGGGAGTAGAAATCTAGATATTATCATAAAGCACCAAACTAATCAACCAATTGATATGAAAATGGAATTGGAATTATATTAGGTAGTGAACTATGCTACCAGAGTGGGTAGTTCTTGATACAGGCTCTTTATCCAGGGTTAGGGGTGATGTATGTTAGTGTTTAGAGATTAGTTTCAATGTTATCCTTGGTGAAACCACCATCCTAAGTAATTCATTCTACTCTGATTCACTCATTTGTCACTCTTGTTTCACTTTTGCATTTCTTTTAGTTAATTAAAACCAATTTCAACCAATTTTACTGACCTAGATGATTAGATCATAGCTAGTAGTAGTCTCTGGATTTTGTTTCCCTGTGTTTGACTTGGCCTCACAAGCCCTATATTACTCGATACGTTCACTTGCGTTTAATGCATGATATTTTTGTGTCAATCATAAAAGAAGAAATTTATGTTGCTTAAACTCATGACTTGAAACAAGACTGAATATGCATATAAAAAGAGGTTGACTGGTCACTTATGCTAATATAGAAGAAAATATAATACCTTGGTTCATTCTAGATAAAGTTTCATTAATTGGACATCTGTAGAACTGCCTCTTGGCCGAAAAGGAGTTCGACCGAGGAGCGCCACGATCGATGTCATGGTTGACCAAAAATAAGCATGACAAAACTGTTTATTTGTATATCAAATCATTCCCTTGCACCCTGTATTGGTATATCAAATCTGCAATTTACTCAACATGTTAAATACTTAGAATGAGAGAAATTTCTAAATCAATATAGTGCAACAAATAAGATTTCTTAAAGATCATTAAAATTGAATAATAGTCTTAATTCATTTTAAAGTTGTTCATGATTTGAAATACTTTGACATCTCCGATCTCACTTTTTTATGAGATTAAGGGGGGCTCACATTATTTTTTGATATAATGTGCATATCTTTTTTATCTTTCTCTTAATTGGATTCTCTACACCAGTATGGGCTTAACATCCCTTGTACATAGTTAGAGATAATTTTATTAAATCCCACTATGAGCCTAAAGGATTCACATATCATTTCAGGGCTTAACATCCCCTGTAAATGGTTGAGAAATTAATATTGGTTTTTAAATTGTGTCCAAATTTGACATTCTTTTTGAAGTAAACAATTAAGAGGGGGTAATCAATTAAGAGGGAGTCTTCTTGATTTACACATATGATTA
This sequence comes from Alisma plantago-aquatica, assembly GCA_963693085.1. Taxonomy (NCBI): domain Eukaryota; kingdom Viridiplantae; phylum Streptophyta; class Magnoliopsida; order Alismatales; family Alismataceae; genus Alisma; species Alisma plantago-aquatica. Next base: position 186,095,821 of record OY856409.1, read on the forward strand.
TCTTTTTGAAATGACAAAGGGTGAGAAATGAAATAAAGTAAAATATTTGCATGAGTTCCATGATCTTTCTTGACATTAGTTGGTGCAAAATGGCCTTAAGAGATGGATATCATGTTCCATATCTCTTTAGGTATATTAGCACACATTTTATGAGATCAAAAGAACCTATTCATCTCAAGTATATCACATGAATGAAATTCATTTCATTTCAAATATTTTTCTTATATTATAGGAATGTTTGTCATCTTAAAAAAGGGGGAGATTGTTGGCTAAATTTGACATTAGAATACCCTTTGTTTTGATGATGACAAACATTTCATTCTTGTGGATCTAACGTGCTACTTGAGCATTTCAGGGTTCAGTAAAATGAGGAGATCATACTAAGTGGATAGTTTAAGATCAATGCACTTAAATGTTTAATATTTTCATGATTGTACTCAATGTAAAAACATGTACAAGTATATAATGTACAAGTACTTAAATTTCATGTAAATCAAGCATTAGATTTTCCCTATCCACCCAAAACCCTATCTTACACTCACATGTAGACTTTAGGGTTGATAGGTTTCATATGAGTCATCAATAGGACATCACATATATCCTTGCAAAGAGTCCTTCTCGTTCGACAAAATTGTCGACCAAGAATCACTCGATCAAAGACTTAGACAACCAAGAAATAACTATACAAATCTTTAGTTCTGAGTCAATTTTGGTCGACAATATTATCGACCAAGATATAGCCCTTGTAATACATTTAAACACTAGAGAGAGATACATATAACTGTTAGAGACAGCTGAACCAACACAGTCATCTGGTTGACAAGTTTGTGGACCGAGAGTCATCTGGTCGACAATATTGTTGACTGAGAAAAATTCTGGAAACTTTGCATTTAATGAACATTTTAGCCATTGCAACCCAAATACTTTCTACCTAATGGCTAGTAAAGTACTAAGAACACTCTAGACACTCCCCACAATGTCCCTCATCACTTGTAAACCATTCCTATAAATAGGAGAAGCCTTAGGACACCCAAATCATCACTTGCATACACAATACAAAAGCTACACTTGAGCATCCATTCTAGAGAGAAACAAAGTTGAGGATCACTTGCTATCTTCTTCATCATGCTCCAAAGTTGTGTCCTCTAGATACTATCTCCTAGTCACCACATAACAATGTCCATCCTAAGTTGATAGGAGGTCTAAACGCTTGATATAGGAATCAAGGCATTGTACTTCATTGGTTAAGTATTTATTTTTTCCAATCTATTTATTTTGTATTGTCCCTTGTTCTCCTTAACTACTCCTAGGGTTGGAGGTTGTTGAAAGGAGGTTTCTTAGAGATACTTCAAGGTGGTGAAGGCTTCTCCAAGGTGTGCTTGAGGTTACTTCAAGAAGGCTGCTTCAAAGGATGTTGGAGCTACTTCTTAGTGAAGGCTATCTCAAGGTGGTGGAGCTACTTCAAGGAGGTGAAGTTTGCACCAAGGTGTGCTTGAGGTTACTTCAAGAAGGCTACTTCAAATGAAGTTGGAGCTACTTCTAGGTGAAGGCTATCTCAATGCAGTGGAACTACTTTAAGGTGGTGAAGGCTGCTCCAAGGTTGCTTGGGGTTACTTCAAGAAGGCTGCTTTAAGGAGGTTGAGGCTACTTTAAGGTGAAGGCTACTTCAAGTGGTAGGTGAATGTATTTTTTTGTAACATCCTTACGAGATAAATAAAATAATTCACTTTCAAAATTCTAATTGGAAACAATTGGGTAGTGGACTAACAACCTTTGATTCAAAGGTTGGAACCACTCTACATCGAAGTGTCTTCCCTATTTCCTCCTCCTTCTTTGGCTTGAGTTTTTTAATTAAATTTTAAAGTACCAAAAGCTCTATTCACCCCCCCCTCTAGATATTTCACCAGCTGCTCAAACAATTGACCAATGATGGAAGCACAAAAGATTATGACTACTGGCTATTGACATTGGTCCTCTGCCAATAGAGAAGTAGGGAAACCTTTTCGGTTCTCAAACAATAAATAGCAAGAGGTCATTTACCAATGCAGCAACTAAACACTTCAATTGGTCCTTAACCAATGAAAGGATAGATGCTTGGTTAGATGTTCCAAGCCCACCCAACAAATTCCAAACAAGAGAGAGAAAATGTGTTATGTGACAATTACTAGGAAAACCCCCAACTAAGTGAATTAGCTCATAGGTCCTCAAGAAAAACATCAACTAGTACATGCTAAAATTAATCAAGCATGTCGTGAAGCATCTAAACATATAATTAAGGTAACAAAATAGGTTTAGTAAGTTAAGACACTATTAAGGATCTAAAATCTATAAACCCCAAACAAAATTTTGCCTCCAAAATGCTATAAAAACAAGGGTGGGTAGTTCATGAAAATATCCTCCTCAAGATCACATGTAGCCTCCTACAATCCATTCTGATGCCGCAACACTTTCACTAATAGTGTGTCCTTGTTACTCAACTTCTGTACTCACTTGCCCAAAATCAACATGGGACCTTCAATGATTCCATGACATGACCAAACCCATTAACTAGTACACCCATCAAGGTGGTACTAGACTAACCATCTACTTTTAATCATTGACTAGAGAAGTAGAGTTGATTTTTTTCTTTGTTTAAATATGTAGAATTGATGAAACATATTGCAAAATTAATAGGTTACATTTGATTTAAGTACAACATTATGAGTTCATAATTGAATTTGACTTCTACAACACAGTTAATTGAAAGAAAAAACTTTAATATACATCAAGTACAATTTATTAAAAAATTACTCTCAATACTCATTCTCACATTCCCAACACCATAAGAAGTATAAGAGATGATTTAACTAAACTAGATATTCCTCTCAATACCACAATTGATCTACTCCTAAGGAAAGTAGTTTCTGATTCTTCTGATTGACTTGGACCCATACCTAAAAAATGTTTCACTAAAGTGTATGAGCTACTAGTTCAGTACGTGGGAAGTCGTCAAGAAACCATGATAATCTATATTTATATTGTCAATTGAATCTAATACAAAATAATATAAGTATGGTAGTTGAAATCTATAAATCATCCAAAATGACAGGAGTTCTGATAATAACTATATTAAATAAATAAAAAAGATTCATTCCTTAATCTTTTATTTTTGGGTATTATGCCTTGGACCCACATGAAGTGTAGAACAACATGTGAAAGTGTCACAACATGCTATGATATCATTGTATAAGAGTTAAAGTAGACCCAAGACTCTAAGTCTACTAGACTAGCTCCTCAACTTGCAACGGGGCTCGCCACATCTGGCCTCAATGGCTAAAAATCTTGCTGGATAAACCAGATTGCTCTTCTAAACCTCGATACTATGGCGACGAGTCAAATCACTTGGATTAGCTACCTATTAGTGTTTCCACTAAGGCAGACTCACTAAGAAGTATCAAAACTAACTAAACTACCCTGAGTACCACTAGATTCTCTAGTCGACATTGTGTGCCTCATTATTTTAATGAGACCATCCTCACTAGGATTAGTTCCTCATACCTCTATGGTACACTCTGGATACCTCATCCTGGACACTATCAGGTGGTAATCATAGTTCCTACTTCATGGTGCATACCTTTATGATGTATTCAGTAGTGTTGAGGGAAAATAAAGTATAGTTGATTCTTAGTATCACTGATAGATTTAGTATTATATTGTTTTTGGATGAACTTTGTACATAAGGCTTTTTTTCATTTTCTTAAGTACTTAAATTAATCTACACCATTGACATCAACAAAGTAAATTGATTGAACTAATGAACTGGGCATACTGAATAATACTAGAATGAACTACTGATTCAACTTCATATTAGAAACAACATGTAACAATATTGTAACGTCCCAGGATTTGAGGCCTCAGATAATCTTAAAAGGAAATAGTGGACTATCCATATCACCAAGTCGCACCTCCTTTTCAACGATCCCATCACTAAATAACTCTATGGTTAAGTGTGCTCCGCCCAGAGTAGTACTAGGATGGGTGACCAGTCAGGAAGTTTATCATGAATTGTATGTGAGTGAGGTCAAAGCACACAGTTAAGGCTAGTGGTGGTCTGTGGGGCCAGTCATCATTCCTAAAACTTTACTAGAGCCTTGGGTAATGGGCCCAGGGATATACAAATGGTATTAGAGCCATAACCCCTGCATTACGTGGGGCCCACATGGGCATGTGGCATGTCAGTCTTGACTTGTACGGTCCATGTATGTTGGAAAGGGTTGTCTATGGTGATGAAGCCACCCTTGCGATGGTATTGTGTGATTGGTAGTTGGGTGTCCATGGGACATTCTAGGTATGCACTAAAATGGGGAAATAGTATGATGCCATATAGTTCAGCCTTGATGAGGACATAAAGATTCCAAGTGGGGGAGATTGTAACGTCCAAGGATTTGAGGCCTCGGATAAAATGATCTTAAAAGGAAAGATTGGACTACCCATGTCACCAAGGTTCACCTCCTTTTTAGGGAGTCCATCACTAAAGAACTTTGTGGTTAAGCGTGCTCAGCCTAGAGTTGTACTAGGATGGGTGACCAGACAGAAAGTTTATCCTAGCTTGCATGTGATAAGTGTGTAGTTAAGGCTAGTGGTGGTCTATGGGGCCAGTCGTCATTTCATAAACTATTCTAGAGCCTTAGCAGTAGGCCCAGGCTTTAAAAATTGGTATCAGAGCTCCACACTATAGGTCCCACTCCACTCCTTTAAAAATGTTTTACCTAATAAGTATGGTATCATTCTTTTCTATGGGAAGCATTGTTATTTAACATTCTTTAATTAATAATATTGATCACTACCCAATTTAGTATGCACATATCAGTGTTTTGTTGATGTATCTAACTTTCTCCTTTTTGTTGGGGTACGCTTCCAACCCCAGGTGTAGGTCAAGGAGAAGATAACCAAGTTGGATCAGGACCTCATCAAGAATAATTGAAACCTTTTGGGAGACTTTTTTGAGGTGGTTAGATGAACCTTAGTTGAATCCTTTAGTTTAGTTAGTTTTCATATGCATAACCCTACATGGTTAAGTTTTAAGACAATATCAAGCTTTGTAATAGTTAGATATTTTGTTTTCACTACTACATTTGGTTACTTGAATCATATTTTTGAATAAAATGGATAACTGTCCCTTTTCAAAAAAATTATAGTGGTGTTTAATATATGGGATGTTACCTTTTTATTTGAATAAGTAGGGAGTGGATCCCCTCTCGGGTCCCACTCCTTACAAATATGGTATCACAGCTAGTGGTTGTCAGTTATCTAACTATTCCAATCGTGTTTCCCTTAGGATAATTACCTTTTTCATAGTTTTCTTATACCTAGTACCCTTGTCTTGCGTTGGAAAAACCTTATGGCAAGATATAACTCATATGTTGACAACCTAGTTAGTTGTGAGACACCCCAAAATTATAAGTACAAAATTTTGAGGATGGACCCTCCCTTTACCCCTTCGGTGACTCAAGTTACCCCTCCAACTGGAAGTCAATCATCAAAGGGTCAGGATACCCCAACTTCCGCAGCTGCTAATGCGAGTATTGTCATCTCTCCCGAGCAAGAGTTAGCCATGTTATCGCAGTTCCTCACCACAACCATGGTAGGAAAGATGAACACTCCTCCTGTGTTGGAGAAGCCAAAGGAATACTCATTAACCGACTTTATGAAGATTCAACCACCTTACTTCAAGGGAGAAGGACAACTGGAGATGGTTGATAAGGCTGGTGACCGGTTTTTAGCCATAGAAAGAACTTTTGATGGTATGGCATGTCCTCCACATCAGAAGGTTAGGATCGCTTCTTATGTGCTGGATGGACCTGCATGTGTTTGGTGGAATGATATAGCAAGGACTCATGACATCTCTATTGTGACCTGGGAACAATTCTTAGTGTTTTTTGTGGGAAGTATATTGTACCGTTGTCATAAAGAAAAAGGAAGTAGAATTCTATAGTCTAAAACAAGGATCCCTCGTTGTCCCTACATATGTGCAAAGATTTCTATTGCTCGAGCGATACAGTTTTGGGTTGACTGAAGAACGCAAGGCTGACCTATTCATACAAGGACTTAACTACAATGTGGGTCGTGCTCTGGTCCCCCAACTTCCTATCACTTTTCAACAAATGGTGAATAAGGCCTTAACTATTGAGTCATATCTCGGTTACCATACCCTAGCACACAAAGAGAATAATAGCAAATGGAAGCACTTTGAATATGATCATGAACATGAGAAGTATCATTGATCAGAGGACCCCGCAGCACGAAGGAAGGATAGACAACATATATGTCATCATTGTAACGAGCTTGGTTAGATTCCACCTAGATGTCCCCAACTTCATGATGGACATGCACCAGCTTAACCACAACAACCTCGAGTGCCTCCTTAGAACAATGGAATTAATGATGGATGAAGACCAGTCGAGAGATGCATTGGAAGAGTTTCTTCTTTGGATGGCCAAGAAGTTAATAAAGAAGACCATGTTGAAGGTAACTCATAATCTCTTAGTTAGACTTTAAAGATATGTTTTCTATTTTGCGTAGTACCTTGAAAATGAAAGTGATGAAGTACATGAGTTTTGAAAAGACTATTCATTGAACCTATAGTGTTGTTGACTTATTAGCTAAAACCTTATTAAAGGGGTGGAGTATAGGTATTTGATTGTGTTGGGTTGATTATATTTTGAGGGTTAAACTATTTAAAGGGTAGAAATGTTGTAATGAACCAAAACATAGAATCATACCCTATTCCATGTTTAGAAATTTAGTAAGATTGGTTTCTTTAGATGTGACCAAACAATGATAAAAACTAAAACACATTTATATAATAATAAGACCATGTAATATATTGAATATATCCTATTTAATAACATAATTGCTAAAAAAAATAAGAGAATACGTTTTGAAGTAACTATGTGACATTAATAGGACTTAATTAATTTAGTGTTCATATATTTTTTTAATAAATATAATGATAATATGTCAAAATTCCTAATGGTAATATAACTCATAAAAAGAAATCCCAAAACCCAAATATAATGGTAAAATTTTGTTCCTTGGGTTCCAATTAGCTTGGTTGCCAAGTTTCACTTTATTTTAACAACAATAATTATTTTAATATAATTAGAGAAGAAAATGGGAGAAAAAGGAAAAAGTGTTAAATGAATTATTAAAGTCTACAAAAGTAGAATTAAACCCAAGATTCGAAATATATATACTAAAATAAGCATGTGTGTGAATTTTCATCTTATATAGACAAACTTGCCTATCCTAGTGCAGATTAGGAGAGAGAATGTACATTTATGATCAAAATATTAAATAACATGTTGCATAACCCCAAAAGGAAAAAATATGTATAGAATCATGTTTCTCATGTTTAGGTATGCTTGTAGGCTAAGTTTCATAATTTTGGATAGTTTCTATATCCCTCTAATTCATTAAACGGGCAAAGTAAGTGATAAGCTTCAAAAATAATAAATAAAATACTACGACTCTTCAAAAGTAAAAAAAATAATGCAAAAATCATATTCCTCACCCCAAAATTATCTATCTTACCAAATTTAGATTTAATTGGACAATGTTTGCACCCTCAATTTGAGAAAGAAAGAAAGGGAAATAAACAATGTATCACTTTAATCTAATTTGATTAGGAAGTGTATTTATTATCATATGTGACACATCAGATGTGTTTGCTACTCCCAACCCTTATATGCAGATCGAACGACTCTCAAATTGTCATCTACCTTGCACTCATATGGAAACATACCACAAGTTTTGGTGTCTGGTAAATTTTTTATTTCTCTCACCTCACTCGATCGTTTTGCGAGATTTCTTCGCCCAAATGTTCCTCTTTTGATTCTACATTTATCTATACCTAACTTAAATCCTATTGTTTTGTATTCTAGAAATTCCCAATCTTGCCTCCATTGATTATCAAAGATCCTACTCCCAGAGCCCTAGAATCAAACCACATCTATATATACATATACCCAGACTTCCTATAGCCTTTATGCAATCCATCTCTCATGCCAATTTGGTCGGGGACTTCACCTAGCTCCTCCAAAATTGTAAGGGTCTATCTACAATGATAGTGTCCCTAACTTTGAACTCACTAGGTGCCAACTCAATTGGAATTAAGGTATGATTATACAGTGCTTTCTCTTCATTTCAGCAAGTTGAGAATTCACAATCATGCGCTCTCATGATTCTCCCCAAATTCATCCACAATTGCTACTTCATAGACTCACAAACATGGTTCTCGAATGAAGAAAGGGGATGATCCCCTTTGTTTTTTTACATGCCCCTCGTTTCCTTTTTGTTTCGTTTTCCTATTAAGGGCAAATTCGTCATTTCACATGTGTTTTTACTTCTTTGAACAAGAGCCTTGTTGGTCATTGATAAGGCAAGTTGGTGGCCAAAGATTGGGCCACCCCAATGCACAGTCACACTAATATACATATTTGAATTTGCCTACATGGATTAATGCAATTTTTTATTAGTCCAAACTTCTAAAATTCATAACTTAATCTCTAGTCATCCAACAATTACACAAAAATACTCGTTGGATTCATAAAGATATTCACTATATTTTAGCATGGGTTTCATTGCCTAATTTCAAAGTTTTAAAAATATGATTTTTAGGGTTTAATAATTCATATTCACTTAATAATAATTGAATGGATCTTGGATCAAATCCATGATCAGTAACCTTGTACCCATTTTTTAGACTAAGATCATGAGTAAACCTAGGTTTGCCGAGGGTTTGGATTTCTAGGGTTTCACCTAATATGAGTCATTAAACCCTAATTGTTGGACCTAATCCTATATGTAGGTTGAGTTGACTTTAGACTTGGAGGATTAGGACTTGATATTTGACTTAGCACTCAAGTCAAGGTATGTTTGCATCCCCTATTATCCTTGTTAAGAAATAAGCATATTTCCTCTCTTAATGTATGATTACATCCCACATTATTTCTATATTGAGTAATTTTTTAATTCCTCTCTCTTAGTGTATGTTGGGATTTCATACTATTCCAAATTGAGCAAGAACCTATGTTTATATATTGTGATCTACTTCAAGAGTCAAAATCCTAATTTGATTACTACATGTATTTCCTTTGAGATTTGTTCTTAAAATATATATTTTGATTGTTTCTCTCACGTCATTGATATTGTTGAACCCTCTTTTATGTGTCCTTTGACCCCACTTATATTGATTGGATGTTCTCATCGCTCATATTTTGATTTAGACTTGCTTACTCTTTTTTTATGCATCATGTGGTGACTACTAGTATAATGTGACATGTGTTATTGTATGCAGATGTGTAAATTCCCACTCGTGATAATATGGATGTGATAATTCCTTTAAGTGATACTATTAGAACATATGTTTATCCTGCCCAGCTTAGAATAGATGTGTATTGGTTCCTACTCACCCCACATTTATGGTAGGTGTGTTATTTCCTACCGACATGTTTATATTTTCTAGTATTTTACATGCAAAATATATTGATGCCTTGCACTCAATTATTATATATTTGCAAAGTCTTATAATTTTGAATACCACTTGGGTGGTCCTTTGCTTTTCCATGGAAACATTTTTTATTTAACATCCTTTAATTCATAATATTGGTCAATACTTGATTTAGTATGCACATACTAGCATTTTGCTAACATGTCTACCTTTCTCCTTTTTGCTGGGGTACGCTTCCAACCCCAGGTGTAGGTCAAGGAGAAGATAACCAAGTTGGACCAGGACCTCATCAAGAATAATTGAAACCTTCTGGGAGACTTTTTCGTGGTCGTTAGATGACCCTCAAATGAATCCTTTAGATTAGTTAGTTCTCATAATCATCACCATGCATGGTGAAGTTTTGAGACAATATCAAGTTCAATAATAGTTAGATATTTTATTTCTACTGCTACAATTGGTTACTTGAATCATACTTTTGAATAAAATAGATTACCATCCCTTTCCAAAAAATTTATAGTAGCTTCTAATGTATGGGAAGTTTTATTTTTATTTGAACAAGTAGGGAGTGGATCCCCTCTCGGGTGCCACTCCTTACACAACCATTGGTTAAATCACATATTCATATTATATTTGTTATTTTGGAAATTTTGTCAAAAACCCACAACTCCAGTGACTCTAGTTACACACTACTACAGAAGTGCCTTTTAGTGTCGGTTGTTTAACCCCCTTTGGCGTCGGTTTCTGAACGACACCTATGTGGGCGCCGCTAAAAGGTTGGACACTTCAGCGTCGGTTAAAAAACCGACGCCTATTTAATATAAAGGCGTCGGTTTATTATAAAACACCGACGCCAAAAGGGTTCGCGCCACAGAAAACAGCGTCATCTAGGACGCTTTCTGCGTCGGTTATATACTAAACAACCGACGCAGAAAAGTGTCCTAGATGACTCCCATTTCCTGTAGCGTGAACACTTTTGGCATCGGTGTTCAACAAAAAACCGACGCTGTAAGTCTGTGCTGACGGTTATCGGTAAATAACCGACGCCTATATCTATTTTTTTTTTTATAAATCTGTTTGCAGGCCTGCTGTGGCTGGTCAGCAGGATGAGAACCTGCAGTTCAGTTTTCTGAACTGCAGGTTTACGACATCCATTGATATCAGCCTACAAACAGGCCACAAACCTGCAAAATTAACATAAAAAGATTCACACAAGTAGATACATTCAGACATCAATTCAATTGTCACGTTCACACATATAGAATCATTCAAATACATGTTTTAACATTCAGAAACATTCATTTACAAAGTATCATTCATCATCACTATCAACATCCCAATTATATCTTACAGTTGCCACTGTTTGTACAGCTATTGCCCATTCTTCTCTTATTTCATTTAATGCTTCCCTCGTATATGGAGCATGTACATTTTTTAAGCGTTTGCCTATAGTGTGGTCAGTTTTAAACACCTGCAAAGAGAATGATGTATATATATAAGTAATAATATAAAAATAAGATTGATATATTTCATACTAACTAATGAGACTATATATAATACTTCATGTATGGTATCGATGTCCAATGCGGCATGTTTGATAATCATCTGCATAAATCGCATCACATAGTATGCGCATGCCCAGCCATTGTCTTGTGTAGCGCACTATAAATTGAAACATACAAATTAATACAACTAAGCACAATTCACATCAATAATATATACATTGGAGTCGGGGAGTCGGGAACTTACTTTTACGTTCTCCCAAGACAATGGCTGGTTCTTTTTCCTTGGGACCTTTCCTCCAGCATTTTTGAATGCATCTAAACCCCTACATGTTAATATAACACACTAAGTTGCATAAGTAAATAGTAATGTAATAAAAGATGTTAACGGATATAAAAAATGAAATATTTCTCACCAGAATAATGCCATTCTCATTACGTGTCCAATTTTAGTGTTTAATGTACTTCCTGCGGGATCTAGATAATAAACAGTGAACGTCCCGGGGACAATAACTAGTAACTCCCAATGTCTACCACTAGAGGTAAAAAGTTAACAATTAATAACTCAAAATGCAAAATAATAATGGAATTTTCTTAAGTCCAAATTATAAATAAAGCAAACTTACTTGACATTGAATGGAGCTATTATTATCGTCTTCATTTGATGACCAAAAATTGTAAAAGCATCTATACAGTATTGTTGAACACTATCAGGGTCTTTAGCTACCATACTAATCAATGATGGAATCAAAAATCCCACATGATCATATGCAAATTGTTTGCAATGATCTTCGATTAAGTAGCTGCAAAACATATAGACGTATGCATTAATATATAAGAAACTAGATCACCGGATCTTACACAAGGTATATGGATGTATAAACAAGATCTCACCTTATCCATATCTCTATCATTGATGTATTCAACCAATCATACATAAACAGCTCAATAATATCTTGTATAAATAAAGAGCTGTCGTATGATTGACCTGCATAATCTGCATCTAAAGAAACAATTATAGGGCAAAGTATATTATGTGCCCGTAGCCAACATGCCATTCCCCTACAAGCAGGACCTAACGGGTATTGTAGGTCAGTTGGAACCCAAGTTGGTAATGCGGGAATTGGAGGTGGAGGCCTAGGTGCTCCTGGTGTCTTCTTTTTAACCTGTATATATAATTTCAGATCAGTTGACATCATATATACACATTAACAGTCTAAATCAATGTAAATTTATCTTACAATTTCAGTCGTGTAGAGGACATCTGCTTTGGGCCACAATATGACCCCGCTTTCTGCCTCACCAAGTGTATCAATATCTGGGTGGGCATATGGCAACTGAACTTCCCTCCAATCGGGTTGAGCTTCTTAGCAACTATATCCTCGACTCTCTTATTCTCCTATACATGGATAAAACAAATATTAGCTTTTTATTAATGAATTTCCTTTTGTAGTAACATTATAAAAATAGAATATGTTACCTCTTCTTGAGAAAGTCCCGCTCTGGGTTTGCGCTGGGATGGCCCAAAGAATGCTTTGATGCCCACACCAGCGCCGGCACCTCTAACACGTCCAGGATGCTCTGGGTTACCCAGAGCAACTGTCAATTCATCCCTTGTGCCCTGAGGGATGAACGTGCCTTGTTTCCTCTGCTCGTGCAGCTCCCGCTAATCACCATAAACAAAAATTGGTAAGTTAACACCACAAATAATCAATATTCAAATGATTGCTCTAAGAGTTGTATTTTACCATTTTTGCAGCCGCCTCAGTAGTTTCGGGCTTCTTTATTTCACCCTTCTTGTTTTTCCTGCCAGCTATCCAGATATCATGGCGAGGGAAGGGTGTGGCCGCAGACTCCTGAGTAGTCGCAGACTCCTGAGTAGTCGCAGACTCCGCCTGTAGTCTTTGGCGAACGCTTGCATAGCCTTTTGGACCCATAGTATGGTCATGTACATTCAGTGCACGCCTTGCTTTTTGTGCGTCACTGAGGGCCTAGTTAGTATGCACATTTATAATTAGGTTAGTAGCACTAAATGTTAATCTTGAATAGGTGAATACAATGTATATTAATTAAAATGGGAGTGACGCCTAATACCTTGAATTCTTCAGATTTTCTTGAAGCAACAAAATTGTCCCAATCTTCTTTGTCCAAGAAGTTCCATTGTTCAAGGGCTGACTTCTTCTTCTTATCACCCTGTCTTATGTATTCTCTGTTCAGATTTGTCCTGTAATTCCTAAGCATCTTTCCAGCGCGTTGCATCACACTTTTACGATGCAACATCTCATCCAATACAAACAGATTCTGTAAAATAGAAATGTTATTAACTAGTACCAAAAATATAATTGCAAATAATAGAATTTGTAATCTACAAAATAGAATTGCAAATAATAATAACTCACGCATAAATCTTTCCATATCAAGTCTTTCTTCGCCTGAGGAACTTTATGCCAATTATCATACTTAACACCACAATGGCTTCGAGTGACAACCCCAAGATAGTTTATAAAATTATTGCGGTTCACTCCAATTGCATTCCCTCCATTATCAAACTCCACAACCAATTTGGATCCACTGCCACTCAGCGCAAGTAACTTTTTCAACAGAGTGATACCCCTTTTCTTATTAAGTTTTTGTTGCTGCGCATCAAGTTGCTCAATTGCTTCAGTGGGTAGCTGTGCATCATCAACCTAAAATTTGACAAAAATAAACACACCGAATTAAGCCAATATAGAAATACAGGATATATGACATAACTAGAAGATAATGAATTTTATATAAATACGGGATATGTTTTTAGAACTTATGTTGGTATCCTCGCCATGCTCGTCATGGACAGCATGCTCATCATTGACTTCATGCTCATCATGGACATCATTCTCATCATGGTGAGCCATCTGAAAATTTCATTAAAAAGGAAAACATTTAGCATTTGTATCAACTAGAATAAGGAAAACATTTAGCATTTGTATAAACATACATGTCTCTAAAATTGTGATCTTTTATCAATTAGCAATCCTTCAATGTACAAGTAATATAAAAAACAATGATTGTTCACATTCTAGGCCAACAAACACATGTGATGTCATTCTTATATATAATAAATGTGTACCACCTATCCCATCCTTGAACACCTAATCTCACTAGTAAGTGTATAATGTGTATTGGGTTTTCAAGAAAATTTCGGCAGCATTTCCCCGCTGTTCTCTAAGTACATATGTACTTAGAGAACAAACGGGGAAATGCTACCAAAATTTTCTCGAAAACTCAATACACATTATACACTTACATCCTAAGTGAGATTAGGTGTTCAAGAACAGTCCCAAACCGGGGACTATCCAAGATTTACTCCTAATGAGTAAATCTTGGACGGGTTTCTAGGCCAACAAACACAATAATAGATATCTACAATGAAGCCGGACTCCATACAAACAGTATATAATTTAGTGATTGTTCATTCTAATTTATATCAATGTACAAGTAATATAAAAAACAATGATTGTTCACATTCTAGGCCAACAAACACATGTGATGTCATTCTTATATATAATAAATGTGTACCACCTATCCCATCCTTGAATACCTAATCTCACTAGTAAGTGTATAATGTGTATTGGGTTTTCAAGAAAATTTCGGCAGCATTTCCCCGCTGTTCTCTAAGTACATATGTACTTAGAGAACAAACGGGGAAATGCTACCAAAATTTTCTCGAAAACTCAATACACATTATACACTTACATCCTAAGTGAGATTAGGTGTTCAAGAACAGTCCCAAACCGGGGACTATCCAAGATTTACTCCTAATGAGTAAATCTTGGACGGGTTTCTAGGCCAACAAACACAATAATAGATATCTACAATGAAGCCGGACTCCATACAAACAGTATATAATTTAGTGATTGTTCATTCTAATTTATATCAATGTACAAGTAATATAAAAAACAATGATTGTTCACATTCTAGGCCAACAAACACATGTGATGTCATTCTTATATATAATAAATGTGTACCACCTATCCCATCCTTGAACACCTAATCTCACTAGTAAGTGTATAATGTGTATTGGGTTTTCAAGAAAATTTCGGCAGCATTTCCCCGTTGTTCTCTAAGTACATATGTACTTAGAGAACAAACGGGGAAATGCTACCAAAATTTTCTCAAAAACTCAATACACATTATACACTTACATCCTAAGTGAGATTAGGTGTTCAAGAACAGTCCCAAACCGGGGACTATCCAAGATTTACTCCTAATGAGTAAATCTTGGATGGGTTTCTAGGCCAACAAACACAATAATAGATATCTACAATGAAGCCGGACTCCATACAAACAGTATATAATTTAGTGATTGTTCATTCTAATTTATATCAATGTACAAGTAATATAAAAAACAATGATTGTTCACATTCTAGGCCAACAAACACATGTGATGTCATTCTTATATATAATAAATGTGTACCACCTATCCCATCCTTGAACACCTAATCGCACTAGTAAGTGTATAATGTGTATTGGGTTTTCAAGAAAATTTCGGCAGCATTTCCCCGTTGTTCTCTAAGTACATATGTACTTAGAGAACAAACGGGGAAATGCTACCAAAATTTTCTCGAAAACTCAATACACATTATACACTTACATCCTAAGTGAGATTAGGTGTTCAAGAACAGTCCCAAACCGGGGACTATCCAAGATTTACTCCTAATGAGTAAATCTTGGACGGGTTTCTAGGCCAACAAATAATGTGTTGTCATTCTTATACCTAAAATCCTAGTTCTTCAAATTAGGGTGATTATTGATGTCTTTAAAAGCATGATTGGCAATTTAGGGAAAAGTTCATCATTTAAATTCCAAGCATTCACATGTGTGCATTACAGTTCATCATTAAGCAAGAAGGGTGATTAGGATTCTCAATATACTCAACAATAAAATAAGTTAAACATGTGTGCATTACAGTTCATCATTTACATTCCAAACATGTCACATGTGTGCATTACAGTTCATCATCAAGATATCTATAACTTACTTAAACATTCAATTATGAAGTAAATATACACTTAATTAAGAATAGCATGACACACAAAGTTGCAGTCAACATCATTATGTTTTGTTCTATCATGGACTATCAGATTGGTATATCACATATGTATCAGTACATTATTAAATAAACACAATCAGTAAATAACTTTTAGCAAAAAATCCACTAGACGTGCAGCCTAGACGTGCCCTGGCGCCGCCCAAGCATCTGCCCAGAGGCCTATCTAGGCAAGGCACCTGGGCTTGGGACCCTAGGCGTGCCCTGGCACCTACTTAGGCGCTGCCTGCGTGAGTTCTAGGTTGGCGGCGGCAGAGAAAAGCAAGGCAGAGGACAAAAAAGGTGGTGAAGGTTTGTGGGTTACCTTGCACGAGGACAGCACGAGTAAAGCTGCTTCTACCGGCGGGGGCGGAGGTGACGACGACAGCACCGTAGCTGCTTCTACTGGCGGCGACGACTAGAGGAGAGCAGGGGTGGTGGGCAACGACCGGCGGCGACGAGCGGACAGCAGCGGTAGCAGGGGCGGCGGAGAAGAAGGGCGCCGGAGAAGAAGGACGCCGGAGATGGGGCGCCGGAGAGAAGCGCCGGAGAGCAGCAGCAGCAGAGAAGCGCCGGAAAATCGCCGCAACAGGGAAAATCGCCGCAATAGGGTAGCAATGAAATAGAAGAAAGGGGAAGAGTCGGGCGATCGCGGGGGGTTATAAGTTCCCAAATAGCGTCGGTTGTTTACAACAACCGACGCCTAAACATCTTTAGCGTCAGTTGGTTGAAACAACCGACGTCCAATAGGACGATATTTTCATGGAAATTTTTGGCGGGAACCACCTTCAGCGTCGGTTAGAGAGGGATAACTGACGCTGAAAATGACACTATTTTTTTATCGAAAAATGGATTTCGCGGGTGACTTTAAGCGTCGGTTGTTTATAAAAAACCGACGCTTAATACAAAGCGGTACCCGTGTCTGGCTGGTCTTCGAATATAGACGTTGGTTTATTAAACAACCGACGCCTTATATGTTAGGCGTCGGTTTTCCTTAATAACCGACGCCCAGAAAAGCGACACTGAATGCTATTTCTGTAGTAGTGACACTATTCAGATTCACCACATTTCATAGCTAAATAATCTAGAGTTAAGTGCACCTATAAAACATCACAAATATTCTATAACAAAGATTCTAATTATCCTTATTTAGATTCACCACATTACATAGCTAAATATTCTAGAGTTAAATTAATCAATAAGACATCAAATATATTCTATTACAATCACTTGACTAAAATCCCATGTTCTAGCACAATAAACCAAAAAAGTAATCACCATACATGTAAGGGCCCTGACCTCCGTTTAGGGTTTACCCTGTTTGCTTTGCTTAACCCTGATGCTTAGTTGCTTGCTAATCACCTTTGGTGGTGATCAGGTTTTTTTGGTGCTCTGTTGAGAGCTGGAGGTGCTACTTGCAATTAACCCAATTTCAGGGTTTGTGGGCGAGTTTGTCACTTTGTGAGGTGTTCCTCCCTCTCCTTGCTTCCTCTAGTGTTGAGAGGAAGGTTTGGGCTCGTTGCTTGAGTTCCTTTAGGCTTGGTTGAGCTTGTTCGGCCTTGTGGTATGTTTCCCTTGCTTCTTTATACCTTGTTTCAGGCAAGAGCATGCTTGTTTCGGCCTAGGTGTGTCGCCCAGGATGTGTGTCGCCCTGGTGGTGTGTCGCCCAGGGTTGTGTCGGCCATGGTGGGGGTGTGTCGGCCATGGTGTGGGGGTGTGTCGCCCATGGACCCCTTTGACCTTCTTTGACCTCGTTTTTGTCACCACTAGTAGACACTTGGTGCTTGATTCTTGCATGTGGCAATGGCCTTGGACATGTGTTTAGGGCATGTTTTAGTGGTGGCTATGCTCATGGACAAGTGTCCCTAGGTGGGTGACACCTTGCCTTATCTTTCCTTGGTTTCTCCTCCATCCTCTCCTATATATGTGTTTCCTTTCCCTTGCTAAGGATCCCTTTAGTTCCTTAGTCTCCTTCTCCCTTGGTGCACGACACCCTCTCTTCTTTTGCAAGCTTGGTGGTCGATCCTTCTTGGAGTCTCCTTCTTCCTCTAGTGGTGGCCTAACCCTAGAGTGCTTTGCTCTTCTTCCTTGGTGGTGCTTGGAGCTTGGAGCTTGCTTAAGGCGGGTTACATAACTCCTAACCCTAACTACACTACCATCTTATATGTTGTTATGATCCTATCAGTTATGTGTGTTGCTAGTTAGTTCCTTGCTTAAGTTGTTTCTTGTTGGCCGAACCTATGTTCTAGGGTTTCTTGGTGAGCAACACTCCTTTCTCTCCTAGGTCTAGAGGAGTGAGCTTGAGTTCTAGTAATATGGGAAATACTACTCTCTCGCTTAAGTTGAGAGGTGAGATTATGTTCTAGTGGCTTGAGAAACACCCTCCTCTCACCATGGACTTGAAAGGTGAGCTATGTGGTGGTTGTCGACCTTAGATGTGGTTGTTCCTTGTAGTTGCCCGATTGGTGATAAGAGATGTGCAAGACCCCTCTCTCTTAGTTGTTGAGAGGTGAGCCATCTTCTTGATCCATTAGGGTTTTGGTACCCTTGTGCTTGAGGAGGATGATGACCTTGTAGAGTTGCATCTTGACCTTTATGATCTTGGGGGAGGTGCTTCCCGATAACCCTCTTGACCTTGAGCTTTGGACGACACATGTTGTGGCTGTGGCGGGCGTCACCCTTGATCCCTGCCTTGAGTGTGTGTCGGGCATCACACCTTGATGAGTAACATGCCTGATACACTTAGCCTATGTGATGGCTTGGTGTCAGTGTTCTTTGAGGTATGGAGTCGTTAGCTTGATCTGTGATCTGGTCTTATGTCAGGCGTCACACCTTAGTCTTGTGTCTTGGCCGATATGGCCTAGGGGTTGGTGTTGCGTGATACCCTCTTGATCTTGAGCTTTGTTGCATGATAGGCTTTGAGGCCGAGACACCCGGGTTGCACGAGATAGTGTGGTTGTACGTTATGATGATGGTCATTAGCATGTAGTTGCACGATACACCTCTTGAGCTTGCTGCCCGGCAGGCCTTATAGTCGTCGTCCCGAATGCACAACACAGTGTTGCACAACGCATCGTTACATGACACGGACTGAGCTACACGTTACTCTTGGAGATGCATGACGTTGCGTTGCACGATATGCCTCCCGGACATAGTTGCACGTCATGATGTTGACCGTTATGCCTTGTATGCACGACACCCTTGTGCTTGGCCGATATGTGGCTTACTCGTTTGACCGATGTTACCTTTAGTGTGGGTGACCTACCCGACACACCTTTGGTGAGGGTAGTGGGCACTTCTAGTGAGGGTCTTGTATCTTATGGAAAACCTATACGCTAGCTTTTGTTCATGAATCACGTTGGGTTTTGATAATAACCTTGACATGCTTGATGGTAATTGTGATAGTAGATTGCATCTATGAAACTTGTTATGATATTGCATATGTTTATAATTATCTTGAATCATTTGTATAATGTTGAGTAAATGATAAGCATGTAATATGCCTTGCTTAATGATGTGACCTATGCTTATGACCTCAAGTTGAGGCATGATTGATAAAGCATATAATCATCAATGTCACCCTATGTTGATAGTATGATCTTTCTGTTAGTCTATGATGATTGTGCATACTAACCATGTAGGTGTTCCATACAGATGTGTAGCCAGGTAAAGGGTGTTGGGTTTTAGGGGAGGTAGAGAAGGCAACGGAAACAAAAATTTTCTCCCCCCCAAACCCAAAACAAGGAAACGCGTCAACGTCTATACAATAGGAAAGGATGGTTTGTGGAATCATACCTTGTCCCGAGGCTTGCTCGGCGAAAATACCACGTGCCTTGCGTGGTCTTCACCTCTAGTCTTGGACGGTGTTTGTGCAGCTCCTGGTCGCACTGGGACTAATGACTCCTGGTCTCACTGGGACTTTCAGGATTGACAGCTATCCTCCGAGCGGCAGAAACCTCCCGCCTCTAAAGTAGTCCACACAGACCACCTGGAACTCCAATCTCCTTGTCTCACAAGGAATTGGAAGGAGTCACACCCTCCTGTCGGCGTACTAGTCGCCAACACACTATCCTGCCACCAGTCACAACTGCAGTTGTCTTTCCCTTGTTGTGCCTCCCTTATCGGGTAGCACTTGCTCGGGCAATGCGGGACTAAAAGCAGGAGTAGAAGGGTTCGAGATTTTCCACAAAAACAACCAACTTGCAACCTGAACTGATCGTTTCACAACTGAAATGGTCGGTTGGGGACCTAATCCGGTCGGTTGACACCTCAACCGGTCGGTTCGTGGTCCTGGTCAGTTCCCGATTGACTTTCCATCTTTTGTTTCTAATTGGTATCAAATACCAATCCTTGTTCCAATCAAATTGGGCAAGTGAAACGAAAGGAAAATTCTCACCAATCCTACTTTCCCAACTTGCTCGGTTGCAACAGTTGAACCGATCGTTTCAACACTTGAAGCAATCGTTCACGCACAACCTGAGCCGATCGGTTCATCTCATGAGTCGATCGGTTGGGAGTGCAGATTGTGCAGAATCATTCAATTGCAGTTTCAATCAATCTAATACTCTAATCAATCAGTCCAACACCTTGAACACTATGATTTTGAGCTATGAATTAATTGAGTGTTTAATTGAACTACTAAACTCCTTTAGTAATAAATCTAAACATTGTTTGTGGACAAAACTCCTTTTCTAGGTTAAATCCTATGTGTGTGACCCTGGAGGTCCATTTTCACGTTGGCAGTGAAAGTCCATAACACTTATGACTTCACAAGCAAAGAGCGGTGCCTAGTCACACATCAGTGCTACCCAAGTGAAAAAGAAAGTTGGAGAACAACTTTCAATCCTACAATCCGTGAATGGTATTACAGCGAATGTATAATTCCTTTGTCACTGATATCCCGAATGAACTCGAGGCATGGAACAGTCATCCTGTCAACGTTCATTCACTTTCTTGATCTCAAAGTAGATTGGAAGAGATATGTATGACATCAATATCACATACAGATTCACATATGCGTGTGCACGCATATTTCAATCCTACTCATCAAGTGGCCTTGGATATCAAACTCCCTCAGGAGGGACAAATCCCATATCTATCACTCACCTCTCAAAAGTCCCATGTGTCAAAGCCACCCAATCATCACCTTTATAACAACCCATGTTTCAGGACTGTGTTTGATGATGTCAAAGTGTTCCCAACGACATGTGTTGTGTGTAGTGATTTTAGGTCAAAGAATCACACTCACCACCATCACTGTGAGTACTGACTGTGACTACCATGTCATCGTTCCATGTGTCAAACTCACGGTGGGTCTGTCTGGTACACTTGTTCTCTAACAAGTACCTATGTGTTTGGTTTGATATCTCTATATCATGACTAATGAGATTCTGTCATCAACCAACACCACAATCTAGTCTTGTGTATCATTGCTGTCTATCTACCTTCCACAATGACATCCGACTAGGGACACAACAAGAATGTACAAACTCTTAGCATCCGTATGATCTCATCATTCAGGTCCTCAACCTGAAGGCATACGTCATTGAGTACTGTCATTCTCTAGACATTCAATCTGTTCTATCACTATCTCATATGACTGAACCAGAAAGAATTGGAAGCTTGCCTTTGATGTTTATCAAATAAATCTTAATGTATCCCACCAATCATCCCATGATTGGCTCTCAGGGCATACATACCAACAGACTCCCACTTGCACTGCGAGCCAATCACCCTTGAATCATATTCATAGTGATCTTCAAACATGTCCCACATGTTACTGTGCTCTTGTGCCAACATAGTGAGTTATGGAAACACCTTGCCAGAGTCAGTATAAATTACATGTCTCTCATCTCTTCGATGTACGTCACACGTATGAGATGGAGTTGTCGTAATATGCGATCCAGCATTCCTTTGCTAACCTTTAGCCACATTGCATGATCAAGGATTCCATACTTGTCATCAATGACCAGAATATCTATAAGTTCATCTCATGAACTTCCAGATCCATATAGTATCCACTGCTATTTTCCAACACATAGATACTCGGCATTTCTTTTTAAATGGTTTTATTGGAACACTTCCAATTATCAACAAACTTTCACTTTTATATATATCCTATATATATATTGCGATTAATTTTCTGTCCTTTTTGGAAGTTCGCATCAATGTAACTATTTACATTGAACTCTTCCTTATCTCCATAGAACTAGTACTTCTCAAGTACTTATCAAGTTCTTATGGTTTCTAGTAACCCTTACTGGAAGTAGACAGACATCCACTCGTCATGTCCCACATACGAGTTATCAGGATGAGCATATCAAATCATCATGTCCTACATACAAGATGATGAATGCATTTTGTTCTTGCCATGTCCATACATGCAAGATAATGGGATGATTACATACATGATAGATCCATATCTATACTTAGTGTTCCCATTCTTCATAAGAATTGGACACTTGGTCTTGGGATACTAACTCCATGTAACATGGACAAGTTTTCTCCCACTGAATCTGTGCATACTGAACTCTTCAGTACAGATTGCCTATGTATGCTTTCTCTTTTCAGGTCAAGAGGTTTTCGAGAACTATCTCTATAGATCTCAATTCCTATCATATAGGAAATATCTCTATCTTCCTTAAAGAAAACTTCCACTTTTGGATTTCCATTCTAGAACATTTCCATTTCACATCAATATGTGGAATGTGAACACGCTCCCACTAAATCACAGATACCTCTTTATCTTTGACATATCAGTCAAACCCTTTGACTATATCATCAAAGTAAAGATCCAATTCTGAGTTGCTTGTACTCAATCAATCGCATTGATTAGTCCATCGTAACTTATAGACTTCATTTGCATTAGTGGATTCATAAACCTTATAGGTTGTGTCACATACACATCCTTGTTTTATTCCTCATAGGAATGCGGTTTTAGTATCCATATGCCAAATGTCTTAGTCATTAAGGTGCAATCAACAAGCATCATCCTTCTCAAAAATGTTATCCATTTGTCTTAACACTTAAGACTTATTCGCACTTATGGATTTTATTCCAATGGGTGCTACCATCAAGGTCATACCTTATGGTTCACATGAATGTCATTTAGGATGTAATGGTCATAAACCATAACTCAAAATTTGGTTCCTCATATTCATCTAGATAGTTGACTCATCACATGAACAACTTATTGCATAGATAATTGAGGTGTATCTGTCAAGGATATAAGAACTCACAACTCCTTGTGATTCTCAATGTCCTTTATTAGTGTGGGGTATTCTTTTAAGAAGAATTCAGTTATTTGATAATCATTCTCTAACTCCTTAGAGTATGATTCCTTCTTGATTTAGACATCACCATGCCTTAATCATGAGTTCACTATGATACACTATCATAATCACTCAAAAGGATCTCAAATATTTGGTCCAAGTATTTCATTCATTGATCTCATCAAGAATTAACACTTTACCAAATTTGCACTTCACCTATGATAATCTTGAACACTTCAAGATATTCATATTGGTATTTCTCTAAATACCATTTGAATTATTAGCATTTGTTCCAATAGGTATGTAAATACATCACATTTATCATACCTTATAGGATAATCATTCTCCCACTACCATTAGTGAAGATTGATTAATCATGTCCAAGATATTCATATCTCCTACTAGTTCTCTAACCAAAAGAGTCTAGATTTATCCATCTCATGGAAACTATAAATGAATTTCTCATGATTGATGCTAATTTGATTGTTTGAGTTATCTATAACTTTTAGGTATCATTTTATCTTATGCATATCAAATACCACAAGATAAACAAGGCATTGCCACAAAGATCATATCTTTAGAAATTGAAACATCTCTTTATTGATTTCCATCATTGTCATACAAAATGCAAAAATAAAGTGTTTCTATCTATTGGCAAATATGAAATAGCAGTTCATAACTGTATTACATGCCTTTTAGGCTGAAAATAAACTAAAGTACTCCTATCTATGGCGGCAACATTTGCCCCAATTATGAGTGCTTTACACTTTACATTTTGGTATCATATACCTCAAAAGTGTTACAAGTTTACTTTCAGGACACCTTTAAGTAGAGACGTCTGTTTCCTCCTTCTTCTTTTGTTCTTCCAGATAGAGAGGACAATTCCTTTTCCAATGTCCTGGCTTTTGACAATGGTGGCAATTTCCTTTCTTGGTCACGCCTCCCTTGGCCTTGAGAGCTGAAGACGTCTTGGGCTCCTGGCTAGCATCAGAACCTTTCTTAGCTTTGCCCTTGCCCTTGCGCTTAGGCTTGCCTTTCTTACTCATGATCACCATCACATACTTAGGCTTGTCCTTCTTCATCTGTATCTCGATTGTCCTCAACATGCCCAACAACTCTGACAATGGCCTATCAAAGTTATTCATGTTGTAGTTCATCACAAACTGACTGTAGGATTCTGGCAACGATTGCAGTATCACGTCAGTAGCCAACTCTTGGCTCAGTGGAAATCCCAGTCTTGTCAGGTTCTCCACATACCCAATCATCTTGAGTGTGTGAGGAGCAACTGGATCTCCTTCTATCATGACGCACTTGAACAGTGCCCTTGAGACATTGTATCTCTCTTGTCATGCTTGATCTTCATACATGTTCCTGAGATGTTGAATCATCTCAATGACACCCATGTTCTCATGTTGTCTCTGCAACTCGTGGTTCATAGAGCACAACATCAAGCACTTTGCATCAATGGCATCATCGGAATGCTTCTTGTAAGCATCTCTTTCTGCCTTTGGTGCATTAGGAGTAGGTTCCTCTGGAATTGGAGTATCCAAGACATAGAGCTTTCGCTCTTGAGTGAGAACAATTCTCAATGTCCTATACCAGTCGTGGAAGTTTTTCCCATTTAGCTTGTCCTTTTCAAGGACCGATCGCAAAGAAAAGTGATTGTTTTTTGTTGCCATTTTTACTACAAAAGGAAAATATGCAATTTTAGTCCAAAACTCGTTTTTGACTTATTTGATTGATTTGAAAAGTAGACCATAAAATTAGGCCTTTAATTAATTATCGCTCCCACTATTTTAATTCAAATTGATAGCCTTCACCATCAATTCGTAAGATTGCAGCGTTCAACCTTCTAGTGGGCAAGATCCTAAAATCCTCTAAGTTATGGACCAGCTTGGGCTGTCACCCACAACTTAGATCTATCAGGTAGGAAACTCTTGCCAATTGCATCATATGCAACTCTTGATAAGATGTCATATGCAACTCCTTGCCATGATCATCTCCATGCCTCAAGTTACTAGATCCCATCTACATCACCTTGTTAAGTCTGACCCAAAGCAAACACGATGAACATGCACCCTGCTAGGGCAGACCCACACATTCATCCTTCACGCTTCCACGAGATAGACGGTGCACCACGCTAGGGCGTGCCCACACTTGGTCGATCAAGCTTTTCACATGTGTTTCATTTGGAAGGAATCTAAAACTTAATATTTAATGAGGGATTTGGTTTTTATATACATATACATATCCAATCACCACAATACATAGTACGTATCATATACATGCTATATCCCACAGAAAACATGCAAAACGATAAAAGCGATGATTATGGCCATCCTAATGTGATTCCTCGAGCCAAGAGGAATCACGGTCATCTAGGTCTACATCACATGCAACCTGTACAAGATGAACTTTGTGCTTTGCCTTCTGAGTAGATCAACTCATCACATGAATGATTTGCTCGTTCTGGCCCAGTCATCTGAGTGCCACTATCCGATCGGTTGGCTCCTCCAACCGATCGGTTCGCCTGGTCATCGTGCATCTCATCATGGCCACCACCCGCTCATCTCGCTCCTCGAACCGGTCATCAATCGATCGGTTCACGCCTTGAACCGATCGTCTCAGCTGTCGTCAGGATGTCCACCGTTCTTTGACATAACAGGAAATAAAATTCTATCCTATTTTACATTGTAAAAAGAGAAACCTCGAGTTACATTCAAGGGGAGCAAAGGAAGGAAAGAAATCTCAAATTATTTCGAGTTACATCAGGAATAGGAGAAGGAATATCGGTGCGCAGACCGAGATGCAAGCAACTACATACAACCATACACAGATAGGGTTTATTGGCCATAACCATGCTATACATCCACCACAAAACTCATTTAAGGGCGACGTGTATCGAGTGCATTCATAATACATATCATATATGTAAATTGGTATTTGTGGATTTAGGATTGGACATGCATAAAGCCAATTTTATTCGCATCGTATGCAATAAATAAAGGTGACAAACCAAAATCAATCATATCGATAATTCCTAAAGTATAGAGCAGTTGACGTGGCTCTGATACCACTATTGGGTTTTAGGGGAGGCAGAGAAGGCAGTGGAAACAAAAAATTTCTCCTCCCCAAACCCAGAACAAGGAAACGCGTCAACGTCTATACAATAGGAAAGGATGGTTTTTGGAATCATACCTTGTCCTGAGGCTTACTCGGCAACAATACCTCGCGCCTTGTGCGGTCTTCATCTCCAGTCTTGGAAGGTGTCTGTGCAGCTCCTGGTCGCACCGGGACTGACGACTCCTGGTCTCACCGGGACTGTCGGGATTGACAGCTGTCCTCCGAGCGGCAGAAACCTCCCGCCTCTGAAGTAGTCCACACAGACCATCTAGAACCCCAATCTCCTTGTCCCACAAGGAATTGGAAGGAGTCGCACCCTCCTGTCGGCGTACTAGTCGCCAACACACTCTCCTGCCACTAGTCGCAACTACAGTTGTCTTTCCCTTATTGTGCCTCCCTTATCGGGTAGCACTTGCTTGGGCTCTCTCTTGGTTGCCAAAACCAGAGAGAACGACAACTTCACAGAGCAACTGGTTGCACTGAGTTGTTCTTTGAGAAGCCCCCAATACCCCTATATATATAGGAGGGTCATGGGACAGGGTTCTCCATCCCGGGCAATGCGGGACTAAAAGCAGGAGTAGAAGGGTTCGAGATTTTCCACAAAAACAACCAACTCACAACTTGAACCGATCGTTTCACAACTGAAATGGTCGGTTGGGGACCTGAACCAGTCGGTTGACACCTCAACCGATCGGTTGGGACACCTCAACCGGTCGGTTCATTTCTGAACTGGTCGTTTCGTGGTCGTGGTCAGTTCCCGATTGACTTTCCATCTTTTGTTTCTAATTGGTATCAAATACCAATCCTTGTTCCAATCAAATTGGGCAAGTGAAATGAAAGGAAAATTCTCACCAATCCTACTTTCCCAACTTTCTCGGTTGCAACAGTTGAACCGATCGTTTCAACACTTGAAGCAATTGTTCACCCTATCCATGAGCCGATCTACTCACAACCTAAGCCGATCGGTTCACCAAGCTGAGCCGATCGGTTCATCTCATGAGCCGATCGGCTGGGAGTGCAAATTGTGCATAATCAGTAAATTGCACTTTCAATCAATCTGATACTCTAATCAATCAGTCCAACACCTTGAACACTATGATTTTGAGCTATCAATTAATTGAGTGTTTAATTGAACTACTAAATTCCTTTAGTAATCAATCTAAACATTGTTTGTGGACAAAACTCCTTTTCTAGGTTAAATCCTATGTGTGTGACCCTGCAGGTCCATTTTCACGTTGGCAGTGAAAGTCCATAACACTTATGACTTCACAAGCAAAGAGTGGTGCCTAGTCACACATCAGTGCTACCCAAGTGAAAAAGAAAGTTGGAGAACAACTTTCAATCCTACAATCTGTGAATGGTGTTACAGCGAATGTATAATTCCTTTATCACTGATATCCCGAATGAACTCGAGGCATGGAACAGTCATCCTGTCAACGTTCATTCACTTTCTTGATCTCAGAGTAGATTGGAAGAGATATGTATGACATCAATATCACATATTGATTCACATATGCGTGCGCACGCCTATTTCAATCCTACTCATCAAGTGGCCTTGGATATCAAACTCCCTCAGGAGGGACAAATCCCATATCTATCACTCACCCCTCAAAAGCCCCATGTGTCAAAGCCACCCAATCATCACCTTTATAACAACCCATGTTTCGGGACTGCATTTGATGATGTCAAAGTGTGCCCAACGACATGTGTTGAGTGTAGTGATTTCAGGTCAAAGAATCACACTCACCACCATCACTGTGAGTAATGACTGTGACTACCATGTCATGGTTCCATGTGTCAAACTCACGGTGGGTCTGTCTGGTACACTTGTTCTCTAACAAGTACCTATGTGTTTGGTTTGATATCTCTATATCATGACTAATGAGATTCTGTCATCAACCAACACCACAATCTAGTCTTGTGTGTCATTATTGTCTATCTACCTTCGACAATGACATCCGACTAGGGACACAACAAGAATGTACAAACTCTTAGCATCCGTATGATCTCATCGTTCAGGTCCTCAACCTGAAGGCATACGTCATTGAGTACTGTCATTCTCTAGACATTCAATCTGTTCTATCACTATCTCATATGACTGAACCAGAAAGAATTGGAAGCTTGCCTTTGATGTTTATCAAATCAATCTTAATGTATCCCACCAATCATCCCATGATTGGCTCTCAGGGCATACATACCAACAAAGGGGCTATGAGATATATTTGCAATCGAGTAACCCTGCTTTAATAATTACTCTTGATGATGAGATATCATATATAATGTGATTGGTATGAGGACTCGAGTTTGGCTTGGTGCCTAAGTTGATGAGAATGCCTTGAGAGGCAATGGCACTATGTGATAAGGGATTGAGATCCCATGGCAATGTGATGATCCTTGAGATGGATCTGGATGATTGGCAAGAGGCCAAGTGATAACATGTAATGTTGGATCCTTGTGATGGATCAGGATGATGTTGATCACAATAAAAGCATAATATTGAGTTTCATATTGTTTATTCTTGTTATAGTTTGCATATTATAAAACTTGGTTGAATCTTGCAATCCACATAAAAGATACTAACTAATCACAATGTAATATATCATGTAGTTTTCCCTGGACATAGATCCATCATCGTCAGGAGTTGGTGATGGTGAAACGGGTTCTCCTGTGGGTTAACCCGGAGTGCATATTGTTGAATATGTGAGGTTTCTCCTAGCCTAAAATAGAGAGGGAATCGAGTGTAGCTGCGGTTGCAGACTCAGATATATATATATATATATAGAGAGAGAGAGAGAGAGAGAGAGAGAGCATGGTGAATAGGCCCATGGCTCAGAATGGTAGAGCATGAATGCATTCATGGCTCATAGCACGGTGAACAGGCCCGTGGCTCAGATATACTAGCTTCGAGACATGTACCAAGGTGGGTTAGAGGAAGGGTAGCCTATGGAGCTGACCCTGTGGCTGAGGCCACTTAAGCATGAGACTGCGGTCATGCTTTGGTTCTCGTGCACTAACCACGAGGTGGGAGGTCGTGGAGTCTGGCTCTTCCATTGACCTTGTATGGCACCGGCTCTGGGTTTCACAGCCGTCGGTTGGATCTGAGTGGTACGACTCACTTCCTCAGGGCATAATAATATGTAATCTAGCTGAATAGTATTTAATGCTTAAGGTAAAACACGGAACATTGGTTG
The DNA here is from genome assembly GCA_963693085.1 of Alisma plantago-aquatica. NCBI lineage: Eukaryota > Viridiplantae > Streptophyta > Magnoliopsida > Alismatales > Alismataceae > Alisma > Alisma plantago-aquatica. The sequence continues at coordinate 186,125,463 of OY856409.1, forward strand.
AGGCCTTTCTTGGGTAGTTAATTTTTTATACTTGCAGTTACTTATACGTTCTTTTTGATATATGGTAAGATCTCATAAATCTTATCTTGTTAATCATGTTCCATAAAGAGATATTTGGTTATATGCCTTCCGTACAGCCTGGTAAGCTTGATGGTATGAATAGCCTTGCTACTCTTGTTATATATTCTATCAGTTATCTGATGTTGTTGCTTTCATCCTTCTATGGTTTTATAGTTTCGGCGGGGAGTTATGTTTCTCGCTGGGACTGTGTGTCTCACCCCGTTGGTTTACACCCTTTTTAGGTGTTTGAGCTAGACGTGGTGGTGGTCGCGGAGTTGCGACCGAGCAGCAAGACGAGCAGTAGAAGGCAAGCAAGGGATATGTTGTTGTTTTGGTTGTTTTGTAGTAGAGTCTTAGAGTCATCCCTGTACTCTCAGGTCCTTGGAGGTGTTTTGACGTTGTTTCACGATGTATAGTCGTTGATGTTTTGCATATCTTGTTGCTGGCTGGATGTGGGCCTTTATGTATGTATAAACAGGTGATGAACTTGTGTGATGATAGGACAGCTGATCTCCTAAGCTGTGGACACGTGCCAAGATCTTGTAATGTTTATATAACATGTTTCCTTGCAGGATGAGGACCCAAATGTGATAGTTTCTCAGTTATTCTGCTTTTTGCAATCGGTTTTAATTAACCCGTGTTTTTGGTAATTTGTGGTTTATAGTGATTTCCACATGTTTTTGCGTAACACCTCGTTGTCTGTGTGATAGCGGGATGTGTTGCCACAAGTTTGGTATCAGAGCCCTAGGTTCACTGAGTCTACAGGGATTTAGGACTAGGTTGTGTCTGTTCTTGTGAGTTTTCCAGATTTTCTTACAATCATCTTCTGCCCTCAGTAGAAGAAAAGCCAAGATGTCTGGAAACCATGAAGAACATGCTTCCAAGAACAGCGATGTTGCATCAGTTGATGGAGCTATAGGGTAGGCACATGCAGATCGGGTGCTTGAGGTCCCCCAACCTGACCCAGCCATTCTTGAATACCCTGCCTACCAACAGCTTATGGGGAAGGTGATGGATACGATGAATCTCATGGTAGAGAGATTTCCAGTGCCTCCGCCGAGAGCACAGGCTCCCCATGGTGAAACATCAGGTATTGGGAAGACCTTTGAGCGGCTTCGCCGAGTTGGAGCTTCGGATTATGTTGGGATGGCTGATCCAGCGGATGTAGATCTTTGGCTGATAAGTCTTGAGAATGCTTTCTGGATCCTCGACATCCCCGAAGCAGACAAAGTAAAGCACGTTGTCTACCTTGTGAAGGGTAGTGCTCATCACTGGTGGACCATCGAGGAAGAGAAGCGACCTAGTGAGGTGATCGGTTGGGAGGTTTTCTGGCGCGAGTTTGTCAGTAGATACTTTCCGAAGACGTATCTGGATGAGAAGATCAGTCGGTTTGAGTGCTTACGCCAAGGAACGATGAACATCACTGAGTATGAGGCCAAGTTCATGGATCTGTTGAGGTTTTGTCCTCACATGGCGACGATAGATGAGGAGCGAATCAGATGCTTCAAGAAGGGTCTGAGTGATGAGCCGACAACACCTATTTCTATGTTGGAGAATCGAGAGTGGTTTGCTACATTTGTGGAATCTGTCTGGAGGATCGAATGGTCAGTTAGGGAGAAAAGAGAATCCATATCTCAGAAGAGGCCTGCTCAGTTCCAGGGACAGAGGTTTGGTGGCTTCAAGAAGTCAAGGTTTTCAACACCTTCAGTGATGAGAGGTTCCAGTGTACCATCACAGTGGTCTCTGAGTAAGGGAAGAGGATATGTTTCTTCACCATCAAAGGCACATAGTATAGCTTTAGTGGCAATGACAGGGCCATCTAGACCACGGTTTGAAGTTAATACATGCTATCTCTGTGGTCAAATAGGGCATTTCAAGTCGAATTGCCCAAGTAGAGAGGTTGAAGTGACGCAACAGTCGAGGCAGAATCAAAAAGGGTCAGATAGGCAGCAGCCCAGTAGTAGCAGAGGGCGAGCACGCGGTCCATCATCGCAAGAGGGATCGTCTACTCAAGGAAGCAGAGGACGTGGATAGCAAGCAATGGCTCAATTTTATGCTATGAGTCAGCCGGAGGTGATAGTCAACTCGCACGTGGTGACAGGTCAGATGGAGTTATTTCATTCTGATATGTCTTCTTCTTGCTTTATATCTGCTCTGGTTGACCTGGGTGCTACACACTCTTTTATCGCCTATAGTATGCTTGAAAACTATCATTTACCTATTAGCTGTAAGAAGGATAGCTTGTTGTTAGAGACCCCTATTGATGGTTCCTCGATGCTTCGAGAAGAGTGTCCATCTTGTACCTTATCTTTTTCGGGACATAGTATACAAGTAGATCTTATACCACTTGATATGCATGGTTTCGATGTGATCCTTGGGATGGATATCTTAGAGAAGTATAGGGTTGTTTTGGACTATGGTTCCAAGCAGGTTGTGTTTGACGATGATGGGGAGAAGTGGATCTTCCAAGGTGATAGGAAGATTCTTATGACGTGTTTGGTATCAGCTATGGTGGCAGAGAAGTTTCTACGGCAAGGATGTGAGGCATTCTTAGCTCACGTTGTGGATACCGTTGTGGATACCAAGGCGAAAGGTCCTAGCCTTGAGGAGGTTTCGGTTGTCCGAGAGTTTGCCGATGTGTTTCCGGATGAGTTTCCTAGTGTTCCTCCACCCTGAGAGATTGATTTCGAGATCAATCTGGTTTCAAGAATGCAGCCAGTTGCACAGACACCGTATAGGATGGCTCCAGTAGAGATGGCGGAACTTAAGAAGCAGTTGCAAGAGTTGTTGGACAAAGGTTTCATCCGACCGAGTACGTCGCCTTGGGGTTCTCCAGTGTTGTTCGTCAAGAAGAAGGACGGGTCGATGTGGTTATGTATAGATTACCGACAGTTGAACAAGGTCACGATCAAGAACAAGTACCCGTTACCGAGGATAGATGATATGTTTGATCAGTTGTGTGGTGCTACAGTGTTTCCAAAGATCGATCTACGGTCCGGATATCATCAGTTGAGGATTAATATGGATGACATATCAAAGTCAGCGTTTAGGATGAGGTATGGTCACTTCGAGTTTGTGGTTATGCCGTTTGGGATAACCAATGCGCCTGCTGCTTTCATGGATTTGATGAACAGGGTGTTCCATGCTTTTCTAGATCAGTTTGTTGTAGTCTTTATAGATGACATCTTGATCTATAGTCGGGACAAGCAAGAGCATGAGCGACATATTCGACTAGCGTTGACTCTTCTTCGCCAACATCAGTTGTATGCCAAGTTCAGCAAGTGTGAGTTCTGGTTGAAAGAAGTAACTTTCTTGGGTCACGTGATATCTGCAAAAGGAGTTAAAGTGGACCCAAAGAAGGTGGAGTCTGTTGCAGAATGGGAACAGCCAAAGACGTCGACAGAAGTTCATAGTTTCCTAGATTTAGCAGGATACTACAGAAGGTTTATCAAGGACTTTAGTGTGATTGCGTTGCCAATGACAAAGCTGACCAGAAAGGATGTACCTTTTGTCTGGACTGATCGTTTCCAACAAGCTTTCCAACGTTTGAAGGAGAAGCTGACTAGTGCTCCAGTGCTAGTTCTGCCAGAGCCTGGAAAGGGCTATGTTCTTTACTGTGATGCTTCCAAGAAAGGTTTAGGTTGTGTGATGATGCAGGGAGATCATGTGGTTTCTTTTGCTTCATGACAGCTCAAGAAACACGAGGAGAACTATCCGACTCATGATTTGGAGTTGGCAGCAGTGGTTCATGCATTAAAGATTTGGAGACACTATCTTTACAGGGAAGTGTGTCAGATCTTTACGGATCATAAGAATCTGAAGTACATCTTTTCGCAGCATGAGTTAAACATGCGACAGCATCGATGGATGGAGTTAATCAATGATTACGACTGCACCATCGAGTATCATCCTGGTAAGGCAAATGTGGTAGCTGATGTGCTTAGCCGAAAGTCTTCTTCTCTTTCCTCAAAGAAGGCACAGTTGAGTTCCCTGGTATGCCATAGATGGGATATGCTTGTTTCTTTGTGGCAGATGAATGTGCAGATGGAAGTTTCCGTGTTAGATGGACTTTTAGCATAGATGCAAGTCAAGCCTACGCTAAGACAACAGATCAAAGATGCACAGCAAACAGATGATATAGTACAGTTGATCAGATTAGATTTCGGCAGCAAAAAGTGTGATAGGTTCCATGAATCTGAGGATGGACTAGTCTGCTATCATAATAGGATGGTGGTCCCCGATGCTGATGATCTGAGGAAGCTAGTGCTCGAAGAAGCGCACACGTCGATGTATGCTATGCATCCAGGTGTCACCAAGATGTATCATTGTCTGAAGGATTTGTATTGGTGGCCCAGTTTGAAGAAAGATGTAGCTGCGTACGTGGCTAGGTGTGCAGTTTTTCAGCAAGTCAAGGCTGAGCATGAGAAGCCGGCAGGTACGTTGCAACCCCTTCCGATACCATAGTGGAAATGGGATCATATAACCATGGATTTCGTAGTTGGTCTACCCAGGACAACTAGGAATCATGATTCCATTTGGGTAATAATGGATAGATTGACGAAGTTTTCCCATTTCATACCAGTAAAGACAACGTATACATCCAAGAAGTTTGCTCGAGTATATGTGGATGAGATAGTACATTTGCACAGTGTGCCAGCAATGATAGTTTTGGACAGAGGTCCTCAGTTCACGAGTCATTTCTGGGAACAATTGCACTGAGCGTTGGGAACGCAGTTGAGGTTCAGTACCTCCTTCCACCCACAGACAGATGGACAGTCTGAGAGGACTATTCAGACTTTGGAGGATCTCCTTTGAGCCTATGTTTTGCAGTTCCTAGGCTGTGGGGACATGCATCTCAGTTTGATAGAGTTCACCTACAACAATAGTTATCAAGGGAGGATTGACATGGCTCCTTATGAGGCCTTATATGGAAGGAAGTGTAGATCTCCCTTGTATTGATATGAGTCTGGGGAATATCATTTGTTGGGTCCAGAGATAGTACAACAGACAACAGAGAAGATCAGAGTGATACAACAACAGTTGAAAGCGGCACAGGACAGGCAGAAGTATTACGCAGACAATCGCCGACGACCTTTGGAGTTCCAGGTAGGAGACAAAGTGTATCTTAAAGTCTCGTCGTGGAAAGGTGTGCTAAGGCTTGGCCGGAAGGGTAAGCTCACACCCACATATATGGGGACATACCTGGTCTTAGCACGAGTTGGAAAGGTATCTTACGAGTTGGAGCTGTCACCAGAGTTGCACAGGTTACATCCAGTGTTCCATGTAAGTATGCTAAAGAAAAGTCATTCAGATTCTGGAACAGTAATACAGCTAGTTGAAGTTGAGCTTGATGAAGATGTGACCTATGAGGAAGGTCTTGTGGCGATCCTTGACAAAAGAGTTAAGAAGCTGAAGAGGAAGGACCTAGTTCTTCTGAAGGTTCTTTGGCATCATCGTGGCGTTGAGGAAGCCACGTGGGAGCTTGAGGAAGAGATGAGGAGGAAGTATCCCTTGCTTTTCTCTTCAGATTTCGGGGACAAAATCCCTTTGTAGGGGGTTGGCTTGTAAGGACCCTGACCTCCGTTTAGGGTTTACCCTATTTTCTTTGCTTAACCCTGATGCTTAGTTGCTTGCTAATCACCTTTGGTGGTGATTAGGTTTTGTTGGTGCTCTGTTGAGAGCTGGAGGTGCTACTTGCAATTAACCCAAGTTCAGGGTTTGTGGGTGAGTTTGTCACCTTATGAGGTGTTCCTCCCTCTCCTTGCTTCCTCTAGTATTGAGAGGAAGGTTTGGGCTCATTGCTTGAGTTCCTTTGGGCTTGGTTGAGCTTGTTGGGCCTTGTGGTATGTTGCCCTTTCTTCTTTGGACCTTGTGTCGGGCAAGAGCATGCTTGTGTCAGCCTAGGTGTGTCGCCCAAGATGTGTGTCGCCCTGGTGGTGTGTCGCCCAGGGTTGTGTCGGCCATGGTGGGGGTGTGTCGGACATGATGTGGGGGTGTGTCGCCCATGGACCCCTTTGACCTTCTTTGACCTCGTTTGTGTCACCACTAGTGGACACTTGGTGCTTGATGCTTGCATGTGGAAATGGCCTTGGACATGTGTTTAGGGCATGTTTTAGTGGTGGATATGCTCATGGACAAGTGTCCCTAGGTGGGCGACACCTTGCCTTATCTTTCCTTGGTTTCTCCTCCATCCTCTCCTATATATGTGTTTCCTTTCCCTTGCTAAGGATCCCTTTAGTTCCTTAGTATCCTTCTCCCTTGGTGCACGACACCCTCTCTTCTTTTACAAGCTTGGTGGCTGATCCTTCTTGGAGTCTCCTTCTTCCTCTAGTGCTGGCCGAACCCTAGAGTGCTTTGCTCTTCTTCCTTGGTGGTTCTTGGAGCTTGGAGCTAGGAGCTTGGAGCTTGCTTAAGGCGGGTTACATAACTCCTAACCCTAACTACACTACCATCTTTTATATTCTTATATGTTGTTATGATCCTATCAGTTATGTGTGTTGCTAGTTAGTTCCTTGTTTAAGTTGTTTCTTGTTGTCCGAACCTATGTTCTAGGGTTTCTTTGTGAGAAACACTCCTTTCTCTCCTAGGTCTAGAGGAGTGAGCTTGAGTTCTAGTAATATGGGCAATACTCCTCTCTCGCTGAAGTTGAGAGGTGAGCTTATGTTCTAGTGGCTTGAGCAACACCCTCCTCTCACCATGGACTTGAAAGGTGAGCTATGTGGTGGTTGTGGACCTTAGATGTGGTTGTTCCTTATAGTTGTCTGATTGGTGATAAGAGATGTGCAAGACCCCTCTCTCTTAGTTGTTGAGAGGTGAGCCATCTTCTTGATCCATTAGGGTTTTGGTACCCTTGTGCTTGAGGAGGATGACGACCTTGTGGAGTTGCATCTTGACCTTTATGATATTGGGGGAGGTGCTGCCTGATATCCCTCTTGACCTTGAGCTTTGGACGACACATGTTGTGGCTGTGTCGGGCGTCACCCTTGGTCCCTGCCTTGAGTGTGTGTCGGGCATCACACCTTGATGAGTAACCTGCCCGATACACTTAGCCTATGTGATGGCTTGGTGTCGTTGTGCTTTGAGGTATGGAGTCATTAGCTTGATCTGTGATCTGGTCTTGTGTCGGGCGTCACACCTTAGTTTGGTGTCTTGTCCGATATGGCCTAGGGGTTGGTGTTGCCCGATACCCTCTTGATCTTGAGCTTTGTTGCACGATAGGCTTTGAGGCCGAGACACCCGGGTTGCACGAGATAGTGTGGTTGCACGTTATGTTGATGGCTGTTAGCAGGTAGTTGCACGATACACCTCTTGAGCTTGCTGCCCGACAGGCCTTATAGCCATCGTCCCGGATGCACAACACAGCATTGCACAACGCATCGTTGCATGACACAGACTGAGCTACATGTTACTCTTGGAGATGCATGATGCTGCATTGCACGATATGCCTCCTGGACATAGTTGCACGTCATGATGTTGATTGTTATGCCTTGTATGCATGATACCCTTGTGCTTGGCCGATATGTGGCTTACTCGTTTGACCGATCTTACCTTTAGTGTGGGTGCCCTACCCAACACACCTTTGGTGAGGGTAGTGGTCACTTCTAGTGAGGGTCTTGTCTCTTATGGAAAACCTATACGCTAGCTTTTGTTCATGAATCACGTTGGGTTTTGATAATAACCTTGACATGCTTGATGGTAATTGTGATAGTAGATTGCATCTATGAAACTTGTTATGATATTTCATCTGTTTATAATTATCTTGAATCATTTGTATAATGTTGAGTAAATGATAAGCATGTAATATGCCTTGCTTAATGATGTGACCTATGCTTATGACCTCAAGTTGAGGCATGATTGATAAAGCATATAATCATCAATGTCACCCTATGTTGATAGTATGATCTTTCTGTTAGTCTATGATGATTGTGCACACTAACCATGTAGGTGTTCCATACAGATGTGTATCCAGGGAAAGGGGCTATGAGATATATATGCAATCGAGTAACCCTGCTTTAATAATTACTCTTGATGATGAGATATCATATATAATGTGATTGGTCTGAGAACCCGAGTTTGGTTTGGTGCCTAAGTTGATGAGAATGCCTTGAGAGGCAATGGCACTATGTGATAAGGGATTGAGATCCCATGGCAATGTGATGATCCTTGAGATGGATCTGGATGATTGGCAAGAGGCCAAGTGATAACATGTAATGTTGGATCCTTGTGATGGATTAGGATGATGTTGATCACAATAAAAGCATAATATTGAGTTTCATATTGTTTATTCTTGTTATATTTTGCATGTTATACAACTTGGTTGAATATTGCAATCCACATAAAAGATACTAACTAATCACAATGGAATATATCATGTAGTTTTCCTTGGCCATAGATCCATCATCGTCAGGAGATGGTGATGGTGAAATGGGTTCTCCTGCGGGTTAACCCAGAGCGCATATTGTTGAATATGTGAGGCTTCTCCTAGCCTAAAATAGAGAGGGAATCGAGTGTAGTTGCGATTGCAGACTCGGATATATATAGAGCGTGGTGAACAGGCCCATGGCTCAGAATGGTAGAGCATGAATGCGTTCATGGATCAAAGCACGGTGAACATGCATGTGGCTCAGATATACTAGCACTGAGACCTGTACCAAGGCGGGCTAGAGGAAGGGTAGCCTATGGAGCTGACCATGTGGTTGAGGCCACTTAAGCATGAGACTGTGGTCCTACTTTGGATCTTGTGCACTGACCACGAGCTGGGAGGTCATGGAGTCTGGCTCTTCCATTGACCTTGTATGGCACCGGCTCCGGGTTTCGCAGCCGTCGGTTGGATCTGAGCGGTACGGCTCACTTCCTCAGGGCATATTAATACGTAATCTAGCCGAATAGTATTTAATGCTTAAGACAAAACATGGAACATTGGTTGAGGCCTTGCTTGGGTAGTTAATTTTGTTATACTTGCAGTTACTTATACGTTCTTTCTGATATATGGTAAGATATCATAAATCTTATCATGTTAATCATGTTCCATAAAGAGATATTTGGTTATATGCCTTCTGTACAGCCTGGTAAGCTTGATGGTAAGAATAGCCTTTCTACTCTTGTTATATCTTCTATCAGTTATCTGTTATTGTTGCTTTCATCCTTCTATGGTTTTATAGGTTCGGCGGGGAGTTATGTTTCTCGTTAGGACTTTGTGTCTCACCCTGTTGGTTTGCACCCTTTTTCGGTGTTCGAGCTAGACGTGGTGGTGGTCGTGGAGTTGTGGCCGAGAAGCAAGACGAGCAGTAGAAGGCAAGCAAGGGATATGTTGTTGTTTTTGTTGTTTCATAGTAGAGTCTTAGAGTCATCCCTGTACTCTCAGGTCCTTGGAGGTGTTTTGACGTTGTTTCATGATGTATAGTCGTTGATGTTTTGCATATCCTGCCGCTGGCCAGATGTGGGTCTTTATGTATGTATAAACAGGTGATGAACTTGTGTGATGATAGGACAGCTGATCTCCTAAGTTGTGGACACGTGCTAAGATCTTGTAATGTTTATATAACCTGTTTCCTTGCAGGATGAGGACCCAAATGTGATAGTTTCTCAGTTATTCTGCTTTCTGCAATCGGTTTTAATTAACCCATGTTTTTGGTAATCTTTGGTTTATGGTGATTTCTGCACGTTTTCACGTAACACCTCGTTGTCTGTGTGACAGCGGGATGTGTTGCCACAATACAAAATAATACAATGTTCTTAGCAATTTTTTGGCTTAACTTCTATAAAATAAAGGTTAAAGGATGATTTACCACTCTCATGGATCTCATATTAGCTTACCACTCTCAAATCTAGGCTTGATAAATCCAAATGTTGGCCTACTCAGCTTTGGTTTAAGTTAAACATATCAAAATCTACATTCAAACAACCTGATGTTAGGTATATTGTTCCAAACCGAGTATGCTAGAGGAATAAGATGAGGAAGGGAGGAAAAATATAATCTTTGATGAGTTATACAGTAGACTTTAAGCAAAAGAAAGAAAAGAGAGAAGGAACCTATAGATAAACTGAATTACAATGATTAATGTATGGCTAGGTATTTTGTTCTCCCTGTTCCATGTATTCTTCTCCAAAATCACCGTAGAAACTTCCTTTAAGTTCACCTTTGTTTCATTTTAAGGCTCTAGAAATATGAATCTAAGAGAACAATTTTTTTCAAATTATGATATGTTTACTAGAAGTTATGATCTTTATTACATTGGTTGTACATAGTGAAAACATAGCTCATTTCCATCAGTCTATGTGGCCATTAGTCCGTGAAGACCGATAAAAGTACAGTATGATGACAAGTTTGCACATGCTACTAAAAATATGATATTTAACTCTTCTCTTACCCAATATTTTGAGTTAGATTATTAATTTTAGTTCTTTCACATTCTAAAGTAAAAGTTTGATAACTTATCAGATGATAATTTATTTATTAATTATCTTCTCATGTATTATTAATGCTCTCTGCATTTACATCTGTGGATTATATTCTATACAAAATAAAGCTCATATCTTCATGTATGTATAACACATCTTTTTTGACATTATAAAGAACATAAATCAACAAGATAATAATACAAGGTATTAATGAAGGTGCAAATTACACCAGGGTTATATTTAATTCTAAGATTACTAGTAAAGCACGATACTGGTTGCAAGAATCTCCCCCTCCAATAAAAATTTCATCTTCAAATTCCTAAAAAAAGGAAAGGATACTTGTTACTTATATTTAACTCTAATTCCCATGTAGCTTCATCTCCACCATGATTCCTCCAAAGGACCTTCATTAGATGTATCTCCCTTTTCCTAATCTTATAAATTCTATGATCTATAATTTACATGGGGCCTTCAAAACAAGAGATATTTTCTCTTAGATGTATTGGATCTGGGTCTATGATCTTCTCTATACCCAGATGACACTTCTTCAACATAGGTACATGCAATACATCATGAAAATTGGATAGCTCAGGAGGCATTTCAAGTTTGTATGCTACTGTTCTAATCCTTTGAATGATAAGATAGGGTCCCATATATAGGAGTTAGTTTGCCTTGCTTTCCAAATCCAAGAACACCTTTCGACGGTGATACTTTCAAGTAAACCTCATCCCAAACCTCAAACTAAAGTGGTCTACATCTTTTCTTTGTAAAGATTTCTACCTATCCTATGCAACCTGTATAGTTGTCTAATCAATGAACTTTTTTATGTTTCTTCCACAATTCTAGACCTATAATTTGCCTCTCACCAACTTCATACCAGTAAATGGGATATCTAAACTTTCTTCCACACATACCTTCATAAGAAATTGTCCCTAAACTATAATAGTAACTATTATTATAGGCAAATTCCATAATTCTAAGGTGATTATCCAAATTGTCCCTAAAAGGCAATATGCATGCTCTAGTGTTCGAATTGTTTGTTCTAGTTGTACATCTATTTGAGGGTGAAATGTTGTGCTAAACTTCAAACCTATTTCCAAGGTACGATGTTGCTAATTCCATAATCTAAATGTGAACTTGGAATCTTTGTCAGATATAATAGTGACTAATGCCATATAATCTAACTATCTTGTCTGTGTAGACTTTGCCTAGTTTGAGTGCATCCTAAGTTGACATAACTGGGAGAAAATGGGTATATTTAATAAGTATATCCATAATCACCCATATAGACTAATAATCATATGTGTTTCTAGGAAAACCTACCACAAAGTCCATGGTAATATGTTCCTACTTCTTCATTGGAATAAAGAGTGGTTGTAGGGTAGATGTTGGCTTCTGGTGTGAATCTTTAACTTGATGGCACACACCACATTTGGTTTCATACTCATCCACATCTCTCTTCATACTTGTCCACCAGTTCAGTTTTTTAAGGTTTCTACACATTCTTTGAACTACCTAGATGTGTTGTGTACATCGAAGAGTGAGCTTCTACAACAATTCCTTCTTTATCTCAATGTCATCTGGTACACATAATCAAAAACAATCCATCATATGAGTATTTGAACTATGTCCTCTTTCCTTTTGTAGTATCGTGCATGATCTACTTCAAATCACTATCAATTTGTTGAATCTCTTTGATTCTATCATAGAACGTAGGTCTAACATGCATTTGTGCAATCATCCCATCGTGTTCTGATTTAATAAGTTCCAAAATCATCTCTCTCATTTCAGTCGATAAGTAATTCATTACTCATGCCATAGAAAACATTCTACAAGTGATGTATACTTACTACTCAGAGATAAAACTCAGTTTGAGTGAGGTCATCATGATGAGATAAAACTCATGGATAAAGGTGAGGGTCACTTACTTCCTAATACATATATCCCACTTTCACTACTGAGAATGTTTGGGATTGTTGTTGACCCCTTCATGTGTAGTTTTTAAATCTCTTAAAAAGTTTAACAATCTTTTTAAAAACAAACAATTTTTTTATAAGAAAACAAACTAAAATAAATAATCTTTCTAAGAAAATTAATAATCTCAAATTGAACAATCTTTTTAGAAGATAAACAACATCAAATTAAACAATATATTTAAAGATTAACAATCCTTTTTAAATAAAAAAATATTTGTAAAGATAAAAAATCTTCTCAAAAGTCAACGATCCTTTTAAAGATTAGCAATCCTTTGAAAATCCAACAATCTTTTTTAAGATTAACAATATTTTCAAGTTCAACAATTTTTTGAAAGAATAACAATCCTTTCAAAAACCGACTATCTTTCAAAGATTAGAAATCATTTAAAACCAAATGATCTTTTCCAAGGATTTAGCATCCCTCACAAATAAAATCCCCTTTTCAATAAGGGTCAATTGATTTTTCAAAGTAAACAATCCTTTAAAAAAGAGAAATAACCTTTCAAAAGATAATTTTTTCCTACTAAACGGTATTCAAAAAGAAGAAACACTTGTTTTACCAAAATGGGTTCTTGCTTTCAGAGCCCAGTCTAGTGAGGTTGTTCTTCAATGTAGATTGAGATGTCACTTGCCAATGTTGGGTTCGCTCAGTACTAGTCCTAGATTATTACCTAAAGCTGGACCACCTAGCTCCTTTCATGCTTGATATCTATGGTCCTATACTATGAACTTAAACTAGACCACCTTGTGCTTTCATTCTCACATCTATGGTTTGGACTATTACCTTAATCTAGACCATTTTTTACTTTTATGCCTATATTTTTGGTACTGGACTATGGAAAAAATCGGACCACAACCCATACTCAACTCTATAATCAGTAGAGAGATGCCAAGTTGAGGCTCCCTCCTTATTGATCTCTCATCTCTTCCAAGGGTGAGGACACCCAGAAGAAATCCCTCAAACTAGTAGGAAACTAGGGTATCTGGATGCTGCCAAGGTTTTCAATTTGGGAAGCTCGCTTGATGAGGAAGCCCTAAGGAAAAAATGATTAATTTAGCACACTTACTGGCCCACAAAGGGCTACTTCAATCTTGAGAAATCCCTTGAATCCCCACCATCCATCCCCTTTTGCATAATTCGTTTAGAATGCTTCTCGAAGGAAAAGTATGACCATTGTATATACTCTTTCTTTCCACCATGGAATTGGTAAGTACATCTCACACCAAAAGTGAGTATGTAACGCACAGGCCCACTATCCTAGGCTCTAATAGAGTTTCAGGAATGACGACTGGCCCCACAGACCACCACTAGACTTAACTGTGCACTTTGTCCTCACTCATGCGTAAGCCGGCGTCAACTTCTCGATTGGACACCCATCCTAGTACTACTCCAAGTTGGGCACACTTAACTATGGATTTCTTTAGTGATGGGCTCCCGAAAAAGGAGATGAACCTTGGTGATATGAGTAGTCCTATCATTCCTTTTAATATCATCTTATCCAAGGCCTCAAATCCTGGGACGTTACAATCTCCCCCACTTAGACTCTTAACGTCCTCGTCAAGGCTCAACTATATGGCCTCATAATCTTTCCCCATTTCAGTGTAGACCCAAATGTCCCATGTACACCTAGCTCTCGATCACGGCTACCAATTCAAGGGTGGCTCCATCAACTCGGATAGCCCTTTCCAACATGCGTGGATACTACCAACGCATGGGTGACTCCATCAACTCGGATAGCCCTTTCCAACATGCGTGGACCGCACAGCTCAAAGACTGGCATGCCATAGGCCCGTGTGGGGCCCACCTACTAGAGGACAATTAGCTATGATACCATTTGTAATGTCTGGGCCCATTGTCTTAGGTGGTAGTAGAGTTTCAGGAATGACGACTGGCCTCACGGACCACCACTAGACTTAACTGTGTGCTTTTTCCTCACTCATTCACAAGTCAGGGTCAACTTCCCGACTGGTCACTAGTGCTTCTGAGCTAGAGGTGCACACACTAGACAACAAGAGATGACTAGATGCACACCATGGGACTCAAACGTATGGTATCTCTCAAAATTTATAAAACCCCTTACAAGACTCATTCACAACACTAAATAGGTCACCCGCAAGTGCAAGGGGTACTATTGTAGTATAGACGATAGGCAAGAATAGGGGTCGATCCTCAAGGACAGAGGGGAACTACATCTAGGTTAGTGTTGGCTATGTTCTTAGAGTATAGATTAGGGTTGAAGGGTTTAAAAGGGGTTGTTTTCATTGTTAAACTAAATGAACAGGTAAGTAAAGGCAATATGAAATCTAAGTTATCACAAACCTTAAATTACCCTAAGTAAGCAAGTCTAAGGAACTAGATTAAGCAATTAGCTAAAGAGGAGAAAAGATTAACTACACTACAGTAGTAGAGCAATTAGAAACTAAGAGCTAGGTTAACCACTAGAGAGAGAGCAAGAACCTAAGTTAACCCTAAAGAGCAAGGCTAAGAAATTAACTAGATTGAGCAAAAGAAACAAAACTAGATTAGCATAAACAAGCTAAGAAGGCAAAATGGGTTTTAAGCAATGAGATTAGGTAGGTGGGCCATTTGGGAATGTGATTTGATATTAGTCGGGGGGTGTCAACATGGCAAGCAATTAGCATAATTCAATCTAAATTACCAAACCAAACAACAAGGCAAGTGTTATCAGAATGAACCCTATACTACTAGTTGGAGAACTAGGGTTAGGTGTAATTCTAGTAGGTCTTGTCAACTCTAGGTTTCTAGGGTAAAGGGTATTAGGGAAATTGAGAGCCAAGGGTAGAAATGGGAGTAGAGATGAGGGTTTTTCACCTCATGCCACTAGCCATCTAACCTTTAGACAACTCTAGGAAATTACACTAATCACACTTACACTAGCCACTTAGATCTCACACTCACTTGTAGAAGGAGGGATATGTATGTAAGAACAAAGGGGTTGGCTAGGGATCCACTAATTGGACCTAGGATTCATTCCTAAGATTGTTACATACACTCCAATTCCTCCTAGAAGCTAAGTGTCATCAAACATCTCAAAGCAAGAAATCCATGTTAAAAGCATAAATCACACGCAATAAAATAAGAAATGAGATAGAAGCAAGAGGCAATCATCATAGATATAAATCATATTCATTACAAGTTATTTTCCTCTAACATGGTGTCAAAGACACATTTTTACCCCAAACAACCCACCAGTAGGGGCTTAGCTAGACATAATCAAAGTAATGGCAAAAGAAAGGAGAAGAAGGGGATAGAACTCCATTAAGTCTTGAAATAGATATTCATTCTTCACCTCCTAGAAGCTTGGGGATGACCTCTCTCCTCCAATGGTGCATATGGGCATGAGAATATGGGGGATTATGGAAGAAAACCTAGAAATCTAGGTTTCCAAGGTGGAAATGAGGTGGAAATGGTGGATGGAGAGCATAAATGCAAGGGAAGTGTAATGAATGCTCAAGGAGTTGGTGGAGAAGAGTAATGGCAGCTAGGGAGTGTAACCTCCATGCCCCATCTGCCACCTATGTATATATAGGTGGTGGGGAAGCACTAGGGTAAGTAGGGGTAGAATAGGAAAAGCAGTGTAGAAAATGGGTAGGGTTAGTCGGTCACCATGGTTGTGTTGATGTGCCACGACTATGGTGAGGGTAGCATGGAACAATCATGGGGGTGTGGACACGGACAAGGTGTGAAAGGGAGTGGAAAGGCTAAGAATTTGTGGTGGCCACAGTCATGGAGGGGTGCCATGGTAGTGTAGGGTAAGGGGTGTCACGGCCATGGTGGGGTACCACGGTCGTGTTGGAGGAGAAGGTAGTGGGTGTTGGGAGCATCACGGGCGAGGCGGTCTTCTACTGGCCACAATCATGTTTATGGCCATGACTATGGTGTCTTGAATCGGCCACGGTCGTACTGATGTCCACAGTCATGGTGTCTTCAATCGGCCATAGTCGTGCTGATTGCCACGGTTGTGGTGTGTTTGATGCAAAAATGTTGACTTCCCTGTTGATTCTTGAGCATAATTCACACGACCGCGGTGGATTCTCATGGCCGTGTTGGGGCTTCAGTGGCTAAATTGACTTTAATCTTCATCATCAATGGACTTCTTTGCTTGATGTTGAATCTTGGCCATTGGGGGTAGGTTGGGGAGCTTTGGGGCCTTCTTTGGACCCCTCCATGAGTGGAGGAACCCTAGAACTCCTTCCTTCTCTCTCATCCATCCAAAGCATGGTCCAAGTATCTAAAAATGATGCAAAGAACATCCATAAGTACATTTGATAGGAGTACTCATATTGGGGGATTTAACTTGCATTCTACTATGTTTAGATGTGAATAAAGTACAAAATGGCACAAGATGGAGCCCTAAAATAGGGTTGCGTCACCACCCGAAACTTAAAACATACTTGTCCACAAGTATGCTCCAACTTAATCTCTCTTTTCAGTTTTCTTTCAATAAACAAGAGTGACAAATGCATAGCAACAGAAGATTATTGACTAAATGATCTTGGAAGTGACTAAGTGCATATGTCCCACCTCTCTCCTCTCCTCTTTCACATACCAATCATAAAATGAGCACTGAGCATACAAACCTCAAATATAAAGCATAGAATACACAAGCTTTCCATATGTCATTCATATCATTTCGGGTTAAGTGTTTCATGTTGGCGTTAGTCAAAGATGACTAGGAGTGTTGTTTCACTTTCATGCATTCAATCTTATGTTTCAAACCACACTAAATGACCCACATGGATGTAGAATGGGTGAAGTGGTCTAGATTTGATGTTTTCTAGCTCAATAGGTATGAAAATAGAAGAAAGGGTTGCGAAAAGATTTTTGGAGTGCTATTACATAGAGCACTCATCTTTTCTTTATTTGAATAATCTTAAACATGAGCATCCTTTTATTTTATTTTTGATTTCTTTTTCTTTTCTTTTATTTTCTTTGCCCTTGGTGTAGATAGGGCATATGGTGGATAGAGTGAAGCGGGGAGATGTAGGTATGGCTACCCCAAACTTTTGGAGATGGCCAAGGATGATTATGTGCACTAAGGCATTCTTTCATGAGGAGGAGAGGTATGAAGATGGTGAAAGAAGAATCGGGTCAAAGAGGGTTCATTAGTGAAGTTTTCAACATAAGATTTCCTACATGAAATCTAATCCAACACTTCATCAAATGATATCACACCACATGATCGAACAACATGAGATTCACATTTATGTCAAGTGATTCCATAGGCTCTAAGTGCTTGTAGCTTGCTCAATTCACAATTCAACTGAAACATTCACAAACTTGAGAGAAGTGGTGCACACATAAAAAGTTAACAATCAAGACCATATAGAAATAAAATCTAAGAAAATGGCATGCATTTGTCAAATGACCAAAATTTTCATTTCAAACAGTGGAGATTAAGTCAAAACATGCTTTTAGGCAAGAACATTCAAATTTGGGCAAAAATGGCCAAAAAGGTGCCAATTTGCAATCAATCACATCTAAACCTACATTTAGGGAATTTAAAGCATAAAACAACAAATCATAATTTAAAACACACAAAAATTACCAAAAATTACATGAGAATGCAATGCATGACATGGAGAGCAAAAAGAGCAAAAAAATTGAAAAATTTTGCAAAAATGCATGAAATTAGACTACATGTATGCATGAATGCAGGCAGGCACACAAGGTCAGGATAGACAAGTAAGAAAGTCAATCAAATCGTTTGCTCATGTTGCAAAAATTTAGCATAGGGTGCATAGATAATAATGTGGTGAAAGAAGGGTTTACCACCCTAACACCCCAAACTTTTAAATCATGTTGTCCTCTGCGTGAAATATAAGTTTAGAATAGTAGAGAAAAGGGCATAGAGTGACAGAAGACAACTGCCAAGACATGGAGTGGTCAATGTAGTACTAGGTGAGCAGGGCAGGACCACCATGGCTGTGCTAAGTAACACGACCATTCTGTCTTGCCGGTCGCATGGCCGTGTTGTGTGGCACGGACGTTCTGGGCTCCTTCTTGTAGATTTTTTACTATTTTGCAATGTTCTCTTCAACTTTGATCTTCTCCTTGGCTAGACCCTTTCTGCAACACTTCTTCTTTCTTGTACCTATACTAACAGGATTCACAAACATAAAACTATCAAGTATGGTGTGTGTGTGTGTGTTTCTTGAAAAAAAATGAAAGTGTGATAAAACAACAAGGTTCAAGAATCTCAAACCACATGGGTTGCCTCCTACTGGCACTAAGTTTATAGCCTTCATACAGGCTTGTTGTTCTTCCAACAATAAACCATTATCCAAAAGCAAAATGTTTTCACCCCCATCATATGCAATCCTCTCAAATGTATTCATTGTTTGATCTTCCTCCCAAGGGTTATGCGAGTTTCTCAAGTGTCTTTCTTCATTTGTCTCTCCTCTGGGGTCATCATGATAGGTCCCAAAGTAACAATCCTCATCAGCAAAACTTTTTAGCTCATTTAAGATGACCTCCTCAGGCATATTCCCTCTCATCTTCTTCTTGAAGGTGAAAACACCCTTATGGAACCTTACATAAGTTGGGATTTGCTTATGATGGCAAGCAATGAGGTGTTTTCCTTTATCAACCTTACGACCTACGGAATTTTCATGCCATAGTTTTGCCTTCCCTTGAGGAATGGGTCTTCATAGGCATAAAAGAGAGGGGTATCCATCTTGTTGGACACTTGCAAACCTAAAAATATCACATTGGGATGTCTTGGATTAGCAATGGGGTAATTTGGTGGTGCCATCTCAAAAGAAGGTGGGACACAAGATATTATCTTCCCAAAATCTGGAAGTATTGTAGAATTTTTAGTGCACTTAGCACTCTCACAAGGACTTTGAAGTAGGGGTTCTCCATAATGATCTTTATCTAATTGCTTCCCTCCCTTGTTGAGCTCCTCAACAACCTTGTCACACCTCAACACTAAAACCTTCTTCACTTGCTCATAGGGAGGAGGGGGAGCATGTCATGGTCGTGGTGGTAGTGGTGGCTTTTTGTGTAGTGGATTAAGATTTTGATGGATGTAGGTTGGTTGGTTGTTATGGAGGTGGTTGGCATGGGGGTGGTTTTTTCAGTTGATATTGTGGTGGTGTTTGTGAGGTGTGTTGGAAGTTGAATGGTGGTTGTGGTGGTGGAGGAGCATAAGGGGGGGCTTGGTATTGTTGGATAGTGGGTTCTTAGCCGTGTGGTGGGACATAAGCACCTTGAGGAGCACCCATGGTTCCACTGTCTTTGTTGGGGTTGGACATGGGTTAGGAAAGGGGTCTTCCCTCCTCACAAAGGGCAAGTGAGAGGGAAATCTCATCCAACCTTTTCTCAAGCCACTCAATGGTTTGTCTATGAAAGGACACCTCTCTCTTCACTTCATCAAGGCTTATTAACCTTGCTGGAACTTCTTCTTCAAATATGGAGTTGTCTCCTTGCTCTTAGTCTCCTTGTTGCTCCCATGAAAGGTTTGGATGATTCTCTCCATTCTGAAGTGTAAGAGCTTGACATGGAACCTTGGTTGTTCCAAATGCCACATGATCGCAGAACTTGCACTTCACAAAGAGCCTCCATGGAGTTGGAGGAGTGATTAGAAGAACCTCCCACATGAATCTTCATGAGATCTACCATGTCTTCCAACATCTTCATCATGTAGGGAAGTTGATGGATTGAAGGGGCTTGCGCATCTCAGTCTACCATCTTGACTCCAAAGGGTTGCTTATCACATGCAAAAGGCACAACCAAACAAAAGAAGACAAGTTAGGAAACCAAGATGTAAAAGTAACACAAAGAATAGAGAATGGCAATGGTGAGGGCAGTAGGAAAAGCTAAGCTACACTAACTAGCTAGGCTGAGCGCCTCTGTCCCTGACAACGGTGCCAGAAAGCTTGGTGCTTCCAATCTAGAGGTGCACACACTAGCCAACAAGAGGTGACTAGATGCGCCCCACGGAACTCGAACACGTGGGATCTCTCAAAATTTATAATAACCCTAACAAGATTTGATCACAACACTAAATAGGTCACCCGCAAGCGCATGGGGTACTATTGTAGTATAGGTGATAGGCAAGAGTAGGGGTCGATCCTCAGGGAGAGAGGGGGAACTAGAGCTAGGTTGGCGTTAGCTACGTTCCTAGAGTGGATACTAGGGTTGAAGGGTTTAAAAGGGGTTGTTTTGAATGTTAAACTAAATGAACATGCAAGTAAAGGCAATATGAAATCTAAGTTATCGCAAACCTTAAATTATCCTAAGCAAGCAAGTATAAGTAACTAGATTAAGCAATTAGCTAAATAGGATCAAAGATTAACTACACTACACTAGTAGAGAAATTAGTAACTAAGAGCTAAGTTAACTACTAGAGAGAGCAAGAACCTAATTTAACCCTAAAGAGCAAGAGTAAGCAATTAACTAGATTGAACAAAAAAAACTAAACTAGATTAGCATAAACAAGCTAAGAAGGAAAAATGGGTTTTAATAAATGAGATTAGGTAGGTGGGCCATTTGGGAATGTGCTTTGATATTAGTCAAGGGGTGTCAACATGGAAAGCAATTAGCACAATTCAATCTAAATTACCAAACCAAACAACAAGGAAAGTGCTATTAGAATGTACCCTATACTACTAGTTGGAGAACTAGGGTTAGGTGTAATTCTAGTAGGACTTGTCAAGTCTAGGTTTCTAGGGTAAGGCATATTAGGGAAATTGAGAGCCAAGGGTAGAAATGGGAGTAGAGATGAGGGTTTTTCACCTCATGCCACTAGCCATCTAGCCTTTAGAAATCGCTAGGCAATTGCACTAATCACACTTACACTAGCCACTTAGAGCTCACAGTCACTTGTAGAAGGAGGGATATGTATGTAGAAACAAAGGGGGATATCTAGGGATCCATTAATTGGACCTAGGAGTCATTCCTAAGATTGTTACATACACTCCAATTCCTCCAAGAAGCTAAGTGTCATCAAACAACTCAAAGCAAGCAATCCATGTTAAAAGTATAAATCTGAGATAGAAGCAAGAGGCAATCATCATAGATAGTAGAAGCAAGTGGCAATCATCATAGATAGAAATCATGTTCATTACAAGCTATTTTCCCCCAACATGGTATCAAAGTCACATTTTTACTCCAAACAGCCCACCACTAGGGGCCTCGCTAGATATAATCAAAGAAATGGCAAAAGAAAGGAGAAGAAGGGGATATAACTCCATGAAGCTTGAAGTAGATCTTCCTTCTTCACCTCCTAGTAGCTTGGGTATGACCTCTCTCCTCCAATGGTGCATATGGGCATGAGAATATGGGGGATTATGGAAGAAAACCTAGAAATCTAGGTTTCCAAGGTGGAAATGAGGTCGAAATGGTGGATGGAAAGCATAAATGCTAGGGAAGTGCAATGAATGATCAAGGAGTGGGTGGAGAGGAGTAATGGCAGCTAGGGGATGTAACCTCCATGCCCCAATTTCCACCTATGTATATATAGGTGGTGAGGAAGCACTAGGGTAAGTAGGGGTAGAATAGGAAAAGTAGTGTAGAAAATGGGTAGAGTTAGTTGGTCACCACGGTCGTGTTGATGTGCCACGGTCATGGTGGGGGTAGCATGGAACGGTCGTGAGGGTGTAGACATGGCCAAGGTGTGAAAAGGAGTGGAACGTTTAAGTATATGTGGTGGCCACGGTCATGGCAAGGTGCCACGGTCATGCTGGGTAAGGGGTGCCACAGCCGTGGTGGGGTACCATGGCCGTGTTGGAGGAGGAGGTCATGGGCGTGGGGAGCCCCATGGGCGAGGTGATCTTCTTCTAGCCACAGTCATGATGATGGACACGTCTGTGTTGTCTTCAATTGGCCACGGCTGTGGTATCTTCAATCGGCCACGGTCATGCTGATTTCCATGGTTGTGGTGCGTTTGGTGCAAAAACACTGACTTCCATGTTGATTCTTGATCATAATTCACACGACCGTGGTGGATGCCCACGGTCGTGTTGGGGTCTTCAGTGGATAAATTGACTTCAATCTTCATCATTAATGGACTTCTTTGCTTGATGTCGAATCTTGGCCATTAGGGGTAGGTTGAGGGAGCTTTGGGGCCTTCTTTGGACCCCTCCATGAGCAGAGGAACCCTAAAACTCCTTCTTTCTCTCTCATCCATCCAAAGCATGGTCCAAGTATCTTAAAATAACACAAAGAACGTCCACAAGTGCATTTGATAGTAATACTCATATTGGGGGATTTAACTTGCATTCTACTATGTTTAGATGTGAATAAAGTACAAAATGGCACAAGATGGAGCCCTAAAATAGGGCTGCATCAGTCACCCATCCTAGTACTATTCCAAGCTGAGCACGCTTAGCTATGGAGTTCTTTAGTGATGGGATCCCGGAAAAGGAGGTGCACCTTAGTGATATGAGTAGTCCAATTATTCCTTTCAAGATCATCTTATCCAAGGCCTCAAATCATGGGATATTATAGAGTAAACTCATCTATATCATCTAGGTTAGGGGTAGGTACAATCATCTTAACATTGATATAAAAAAAGATTGTCGCATGTTTTTTTAGGTATGAGAAGATTGTAAGAATCAAGGATCATGCTTTCTATGAACCTCCCACAAAAAGGGAAAGTCTTATGCATTTCTTGTCTGATATAATATTTGAGGTGAGACATGTCCCTAAGCATAGAGTATCTTCTCATTAAATGTTTCGACCTACTTTTAAATCTTTCTATTATGAAGTTTAGGATGTTTGGGGAAGGTCAAGGAGTTTGTACTTCATGGTTTGTACTTCATGTGATCTAGATAACAGTAAGCCCTAAAGGCCAGAAATAGTAGTGTGGAATGCCAATCCGGTAGCGGCACCTAGGGAGATGGCATCCACAACAACCAAGATGAACTTGTTGGAAGGGAAAAGTATAAAGAAACCATGATGGTGATAGGAGATGTATGCCTCTCTCAAGCATCTAGATAGTGTGCCCTTTACACCTCCACCAAGCTCAGTATACGTAGGTGGGTGGCATTATTTGGGATTCATTGGACAAGCAACTACATACACTGTCCCATAAATGAAATTCTTTCCATATGCCTAGTGGGATTCTCACCCACTTCAGCTAAAACCATTCTAGCCAGTGCCCTACCAAGGTTCACAATTTGTGAATATTGGGGCAATCCCAGTAACTCAGGAGGCTGCAACATCCATCTTGGGTCATGAAGGAGAAATCAAAGGGAAAAAGGAGGATGTTGTAGTCACAAGAGAGGATCCTAAGGAGGCTGAGAAATCCAACATCATAGTGAATATTCAAGCAACACGTGAAAGGTTGAAGGCATGTCCCCATCCTACATTCTCTTTATCCACCACCCCATTGTTGGAATAACTCATATACATGAGGAGCATATGAATTCCCAACATCCATATATATGTTGCCACCAAAGAAAATTAGACCACTTGTGATACTAGTGGTGGCTGCATGTCGGGAATATGTGGCTCTAAAGCCTGCTTCTATAGACCCCCTACTACTCGAGATATTATAAAAAATCAAACAACTACATGTGAAGAAAGACTGTGGGAAAACATTTAGTGACTTTTATCACTTTCCTAGATGCCAAGATGTCAGACAAGTTTAACATGTCCAAGTTCCATGAGTACTTTGTCAAAGGGGACCCTATGTCCCATGTTAAGGTGTACTACTCAGACATGGTGCATATCCAAGACAATGATAAAGTGTTAGTCCACTACTTTTCATAAACCTTGATAGGTCCTACATTGGTGTGGTAAAAAAAACTAGACATGACAACCATCAACACCGAGGCTAAGATAGCTGAGAGATTTGTTGACCAGTATTGTGGCATCCAACTTACAAAACACAAGATTAACTAAGCGGAAGCAAATCATTTGCAACGGATTACTAAAAATCACTAAAAATTAAAACTTTTTGCAAAGAGATCCAACATAGGAAACTCTTACAACAAGAACCATAGTATAACATTTACATCCTGGTTCAAAAGTACATGACTTTTGCTATTTCTTCTTGAGGATTACAACATCAGCTGCTCTAGAACATTATATACAGACAACATAAACCTCGAGGCATCAAGCCAAAATCTCAGATCAATTTATTAAAACACTAATTATAAACTCTGAGGACCTGAGAGTACAGAGACGACACATAGGACTTCAAACTATATGACTTGACTGTCAGGATCTCCACCTAAGATCTCACTGTTGTCCAGGCTGTTGCTTTCCTTTCCCTACAAAAGAGTATCTTCTTCTTTGTCCGCGTCCACCTAAAAAAATATTGGATCCCACGGGGGTGAGACAATTGTAAATTGCCCCAGCGGGAGATATAAATCTCTGCCAAAACATTGTTATTGCAGTTTAAAGATATGAAACTGAGCAGATGATAAGCAGTTTAAAGCATTCTCAACTTTTAAAGCATTGCAACTATTTATGATAGAGCAATATATCATCTATTCTTTTAATAGGGAATAGGAATGGCCTGCATATCATTTATCCATCATATTATACCTTCATATCAAACTTTTCTTATGACACTCATTATCTTATTATGTCACCCATGAAACACTCTTGTTTCATTATGTTGGCCTTAGACAACCTGTTAAACAGATAAGGAGATATATCAACCATGTACTCATATATCATCAATACATGCATTGGATTAATACCAATCCTAAATCATCATTACAGGCATCGGGTTATTACCAATCCTGTGTTATTATTACAGGCATTAAGCCTCTGTCAGGTATTGGAATCTTCCAAACTTGATTACACCGCCAGGCATTGGACTTTGACCAACCCTGATTACACATCCAGGCAGTGGACTCTAACCACTCCTGATTACAGGCTTCATGCCTCTGCCAGGTATTGGACTTTAACCAATCTTGATTACACCGCCAGGCAGTGGACTTTAACCACTCCTAATTTCACAGTCAGGCATTGGACTTTAACCGACCCTAATTACACCGCCAGGCAGTGGACTTTAACCACTCCTGATTTCACAGCCAGGCATTGGACTTTAACCAATCTTGATTGCACCGCCAGGCAGTGGACTTTAACCACTCCTAATTTCACAGCCAGGCATTGGACTTTAACCAATCCTTATTACACAATCAAGTAATGGACTCTAACCACTCTTGATTACAGGCTTCATGCCTCTGCCAGGTATTGAACTTTAACAAAACCTGATTACATGGATCATGGAATATAAATTCCTTTGACCCATCATTAATCATCTTGGTTCTTCTTACTGTGCTACAATTGTTCTCATGGCTCATAAGTCTCATAAAGCATCTTGTCACCTCTCATTAGGCAACATCTAGCCATATGGCTCACAGGGCCATTCAACATCCTGTCACCTATCACTAGGCAACATAACCATCTTATCTCATGTAATATAATAGTAACACCACTATTCCCTCAATAGGGTTAGGGCTTATTGTTCACATCGCATTGGGGTTTATCATGTCCCATTACCCAATTTAGGGTTAGGGTTTTCCCATCTCACATTAATTAGGGTTTCATGCTCACATTATTAGTTCAGCTCTAATATATTACTCCACACCTCTAGGAGTATTCAAAGATATCATAAGTATTTTCTTATGATCATTATTCTCATCATATATCATTAATGTTCATCAATTCAAGATATGAGTTTCTCATCCTTATCATAGTATGATTACATCATACTCATCGATTTGGCTTAACCCCATTCTCAAGGTATATTAGTCAACATTTATCAAGGTACATTGAGTTCATTACATATTTATTGTAATAATTGCATAACACACACTTCATGTGTTTCTTATCCAAAAATATTGGATTAGGGGTTCATCAAGGTATATCATCTTTGAGGTGCTAAAAGTGAAATCTTTCATATCTTAATGTATCACTTTCCTCATCACTTTCAACTTTCTTGAGTCATCAGCTTATCTTGGATTAAGGTATTTCCCATCTTAATCCTTTCATTTACTAACCTATCACTTTCACCATGAAGTGTATAGGTCACACATGGAAATGGTCCAGCTACCTTTAATGGTATGGACTCATCTCTTATTAAGGCATTGCTTACAATAAATTTGCCTATAATCAACCATTCAAGATAGTTTATCTTTATAAGGTTTTACCTACTATTTTATTATTAGGGTTCTGGTTTGTCATTATGTTGCCCAAGATTAAGGCTTCATGTATTATAATCCCAATTACAGTTTCACATACCTTTACCCTTTATTAGGGCTTTGGGTTTTCACATACCATCATACTTCATTAGAGTTAGGGTTTCACATACCATCTCCCTTCATTAGGGTTAGGATTTCACATACCATCTCCCTTCATTAGGCTTAGGATTTCACATCCCATTGCCCATGAACAGGGTTTACTATTCATCCCAACTAGGGTTTCTCATGGAATCACCCTCAATTAGGATTTCACATGGAATCAACCTCAATTAGGGTTTCACATGGAATCAACCTCAATTAGGGTTTCACATGGAATCACCCTCAATTAGGGATTCTCATGGAATCACCCTTAATTAGAGTTTCTCATGGATTCACCCTGAATTAGGGTTTCTCATGTTATCATCCTTGTTTAGAGTCACAATATTACCCTTGATTTGGGTTACATCTGATATTGCCCTAGATTTAGGTTAGGGCTCAATAACCTTCTTGATTAGGGTTTTATGATCTCTTTATTAAGTATCATACCCTAATTAGACATTCACATTGAAGGTGTTGAGGCTTATCCGTTACATGATTATCATTCATGTAGGAAGTTCTCTCTCCCATCCTCTATAAGATGATATTTACTTCAATCTTGATTAGACTAAGTCAGCTAATCTTGAAAGAAGAATTGACACCATGGTTTATGTCAACACCACATTGACCATTAAAGACTAATTATTCAAAGGGTACTAATCACCCTATCTCATTAAGGGTACCATTATTATAATCATCCCTTGGTTTACATCATATAATTGTTCAATTAAACAAATGACCTTAACCACCTAAAGTGTTCATGGGATTTGGTTAATTACCTTCCAAACGACCTTGGTCAATTAGACCTCAAATGGTCTTGACCAACAAGACCTCAAACGGTCTTGATCTAAGGGTTTGAAACTATTTGGTAAAGGTGGTGCTTGAAACCGTTTGCCCAAGAAAGTACTTGAAACCGTTTGCAAAGCACTCATGAGATCTATTGGGCCTCAAACGGTTTGGGATCATTTGGAACCAAACGATCTTGAGACTGTTTGGTCCCAAACGGTCTTGAGACCGTTTGGACTCAAACGGTCTTGAGACTGTTTGGACTCAAACGGTCTTGAGACTGTTTGGACTCAAATGGTCTTGAGACTGTTTGGTCCAAACCTCCTCAAAATCGAATGGACCAAAGATGGTCTCAACCACTTAAACTGATTTAGGGTTTCCAAGATTGATTCCTTCATTGATTGAATTCATATAATCACTCATCAATTGAACCTAACACCATACTTTAACTGAGTTTAATAGGTCATCCTTCAACTGATTTAACCCTCAATTGATCATCAATTAGGGTTTGAAATCAAATGGATTAGGGATTGAAATCGATGAACCTTCAATATTAGACATTGTATTATTAATTACTTTGAAACTATTGGGACATCATTCAAATTGGGCATGACCTGACCTCAAACGGTCTTGAGGTCGTTTTTATGACCTCCAAACGGTCTTGAGACCGTTTTCCCATCACATCATCAAAATCTATGACCTCCAATTAGGGTTTGGGTCATTGGATTGATCATCAAATCAGCATTTAATTC
Source organism: Alisma plantago-aquatica (assembly GCA_963693085.1). NCBI lineage: Eukaryota > Viridiplantae > Streptophyta > Magnoliopsida > Alismatales > Alismataceae > Alisma > Alisma plantago-aquatica. The sequence continues at coordinate 186,153,700 of OY856409.1, forward strand.
AATTTGGTATCTCTAGACCATCAAACACTCAACCATACTTGACCCTAGACCTGTAAATGGTCTTGGGTGACCCTCAAATGGTCTTGAGACTGTTTGGGTGATCCTCAAATGGTTTTGAAACCATTTGGGCTAATCAACCCAAAGTTCCAAGTCAATTAATTATGAAATCAGCACTTAACCCGATTAGGGTTTGGTAATTGATTGTCCTTCAACTCATGAACCATTATGAACTAATCAATTATAATTTTTGGGTCATTAACCAACATCATTATCAACAAATCTCCAAATGGTCGACCCTGGTCAACACCTCCAAATGGTTTGAAACCATTTTCCCTCAAATGGCTTGATGAAATTGTTTCCTTTCAAACGGTTTGAAACTATTTGCTCCCAAACGGTTTGTGAAACCGATTGAGCAACTCTTTTGAAACTGTTTGCCTTTGATATTTGGTGAGTTGTATGCTTATGATGATTTCATCATCATCAAGCTCTAAACCCACGAAACCTGTTGTGATTTCCATGGAGATTGCATCAATCAACCGAATCCATTATTGTGAATGTAGAAATGATCATTATTTGATAAGGAATTGAATGCAATAGCAAAATCAAGGGTTCAAGTTATAAAACCCGCCTCCAATTGAGCACCAAAGCTCCAATCTCATGCCAACAATGGTGGATGAAGCTTTTTCAACTCCCCCTAGGCTCGTCCTCAAACTTTTGGTTGAAAAGATTAGCTAGGGTTGAAGAGGAGATCGAAATAAGAAGAAATCAATGATTTATTTTTTTTATTTCCACCATGGAATCATGGTGAAAATGGTCAAGAACCTTAACAACAGGTTGGGGGTCGTCCTCCTGGTCCTCCCTAGCTCCCTTGGTCGGTTTCCAAGCAAAGAGTAGAAAGGAATCCGAAAAAGCCTTTGTTTTGGCTTGGAAAGGGTACTTTTATAAGAAAATTGATGAGAGAGAAAATGTTTTATAAAAGTATTTTAATTCCAAAATTGTTGCCACAACTCCCCCCTTGGTTTCTTGCATAAAAGTAATCTTATCCCACCGAGCTTCCTTCCATTATCCAAGAATTAAGGGAAAAGAAATTAAGCACCTTAACCCTTATAATAGTAATTTCCATATTTGAGTGGAAATTTTTTTCTTATAATGATGGTGAGTGGAGTCTTCACCTCCTTGGGATATTTCGTGATCTTTGCATATCTCAAGGTCGTACACACACATATGAATCCAACCATTTTAATTTTGGTTGAAGTTCCCTTCAATTATTTTATTTATTTTTGCAATAAATTGAATTAGGGTTTTAATTAGGCTTAAATCTTGATTATTTTAATATCAAGATTCTCTCTCCTCCAACTTAATTCAAATGAGGCGCCCCTCTCATTTTATTTGCTCTAAATGATGCCAAGAAACATTAGGGACCTTATTGAAGTGGTAATTTGCGTATTGAACCCTAGGTTTTGGGTAAATTGCACTTTACACCAAAACTAGGTTTTAATGCACAAACATTGTTTTATCAACTCTTTCTTGGTACTCAGGCTTTCATAAGCCATTCCTATGCATCATCTTCATTCCCATGATGCATCAAAATATGATTAACATATTATTATGTAACATTTGCAATTTAACCCCTTAAATTGGGTAATTTGCACATTAGTCCAAAATAAGCAAACATTGCTTCAACATTATCCAAACAGGACCAAAATTGAAACATAAGTTCCTCTTGAGCCCTAAATACTTTCCACAAGATAAGATTAAGCTTATAATTTTCTTTCTTAATCAAAACACCTAGGGTTAAAGCATAACCCAGCATAATCCAGGTCAGGGATGTTACAAATTATAAACTCCTAACAAGGATTTTATCCTCGAAATCCCAGATAAAGCAAAATAGATATTATTTATGCATCATATCATCATGTAATCACATAAAATATCATTATTATGGAGACATCATAGAGTTTTGATCAATACAAAGTTATTCCACACAAGTTTATCATGGAATGATTCACATGGAACATATACTCTCATGTTCCTTAGTTAGTTCAGTATTTCTCTTTCAAGATCACAATTATATTTTGTCATCCACTTGAGACTATAGATCTTTTCATACCCTGATTGTGTCATCACACCTAATAACACCATACTAGATTTCCTTATTACTTGCACTAACTATCTCATTAGTTGTACATTTTCTTATCATAAGGAAAGATTACTTATCAATCAAGAACTTATCTCAAAGATATCTTCAATTGTTATATTTATGAAAAACATAAACCCCTAACATATGATGTTCATATTATATCACATGTTTAATTTGATTTCATGGTTGACCATTCCATATAGTCAACATAGATCATCTGATATTTCTCAAATACCAGAATCTCTTGCCTTGGTATCTAACACATGTATTAAAAACACATCACATTTTTATCTTCCTTTCATCTTGGGACATTACTTGTTACATATATCTTCACCTTGGAGTCAAAGTATAAGATAAACTGATACCTTTCTAAGTATCCATCACATAAACATCTTTATATTATGCACATCAAGTGTCCTATGACCCACTTGATTTCCATGTCCCTGAAAGAAAAGAAAACAAGGATTCATATTCCTCTTATTTATTCATGTATTTTCAACTATTCATGATTCATTCACTCTTTTCTCATCCTAAGTTCCTTGCCCTCAGCATAGGAATTTATAAGGATGATCACATAATATTACTTCTTTCCGTATTATTGTCTAGCATGTCTATGATCATCTCATGATCTCATCACATTTTCCATTTTTCTCATTATGGAAAAGATCTTTATTGTACTTACAACTTTATTGAACAGGGTTCATCTCCCTTATTCTTATTCTTATCTTATGAGGAGCATACTTTTAGTTCCTCATACCATCATACTTATCTAAGATTATCTCAGACTTCTCTTTCTTATGGTTAGGATATGACATATTTATTCATTCCATATTTCTGGTTTCATGATACTCATTAGATTGTCTCAGAATGACTACTTGATCAGGGTAATCAAAAAGATAACAATCTAAGAGTCTCCATACTCACTTTATCATCAATAGTTGTATACCTGGCCAGAGTATATAAATATTGAGATCAAGTAGTATGCACTTGTTTTATTTTATGTTTTTCATCTCTTTTAGATTTAATATACTTAATATCTCAGATTTCCTCTGAGTTCCTTTTTCGTCACTTCCCTTTCTTAATGGAGAAAGAGAAACTTCAAAACATATAAAAGAATATTAAACTAAACACAAGTTTTCATACTACTATCTCTTCCTCATATCCTTAAAAGATTATACAGGTGAACTAGATAACAACTACCTTTCTTATAGTAAGGAACAGAAGATAATTCAAAATAAAAAGTTCTATCTTGACAAGTCTACTTTTTACAAGTTATCTAGTGTCTTATCTATTGAGTCTCCTCAACATTTTCTATTTGGACATTGCCACCTCAGATATCCTCTCTGTCCACATCTATAGCAAGCTCAGAGCATTTTAGGTGATTGTTGCTTGGGTGCACTACACTTTGGTTGAGTCAGTGCTACTGAAATCTTTGATTGTTTAGTACCACCCATTTCCTATCCATGTTACTGCTTAGACTTCCTTTTAAGGTCTGTCTCATGTTTCTTTATCATAGACCCTTCTATCCTTCTAATTGACTCCACAAATGTGGCAAACTTCTCTCTACTTTCTAGGGCAGATGCCGGAATAGACATTTCAACATTCAACCCTTTCTCAAAATGTTGAATCTTTTCCTCCTCAGTAGCAGCTATCTGAGGACAAAATCATAAAAGTTCCATGAACTTAACCTCATATTCACTTATTGACATGACTCCCTGTCGAATCTTCTCAAACTGTGAGATCTTTTCATCTAAAAAAGTCCTTGGAAAGTATTTATTAACGAATTCTTGACGAAATTCCTCCCATCCAATCTCTTCATCATTTCTTTTTATTTCTTCTATAGCCCACCAATGTCCAGCACTACCCTTCAAAAGGTACACAGCATGTTTAACTTTGTCAGCATCCGAGATACTAAGGATCTTAAAAGCCTTTTCTAATTCAGTGAGCCCAAGATCAGCATCTGCTGGGTCAGATGTCCCAGCATATTCAATGGCTCTGACACGACGTAGTCGTTCAAAGGTCATACCATACCCATATCCATCATTGGGAGTTGGTGCCCTAGGTGCTGATGCAGGCATCCGGTCTGCTATATACCTTAGTGTGGTCATGAGCTGCCCAAAAATATTATGAACATCTGGGTTTCCTATCATGACTTCATCAACATGGGGATTTTCAGGTACTGGTTCCTCCCTTGCCTGATCAGTTGCACCTCCCACTGGTGCAGCAACGTTTCTCTCAGCAACGCATTTCTCATGTTCTTAGGACATCTTGAGGTTATATATCTTCTTCTGTATAAGCAGAAGGCACTATAAGATACACTGGAGTACACTTAGAACAGACTCGATACCTTAGTCCTATGTCTCTGTAGACTCAGCGAACCTGGCTCTGATACCACTAAATTGTGGCATCCAACTTACAAAACATAAGATTAACTAAGCGGAAGCGAATCATTTGCAGCGGATTACTGAAAATCACTAAAAATTAAAACTTTTTGCAAAGAGATCCAACATAGGAAACTCTTACAACAAGAACCATAGTATAACATTTACATCCTGGTTCAAAAGTACATGACTTGTGCTATCTCTTCTCAAGGATTACAACATCAGCTACTCTAGAACATTATATACAGACAGCATAAACCTCGAGGCATCAAGCCAAAATCTCATATCGATTTATTAAAACACTAACTATAAACTCTGAGGACCTGAGAGTACAGAGACGACACATAGAACTTCTAACTATATGACTTGACAATCAGGATCTCCACCTGAGATCTCACTGTTGTCCAGGTTGTTGCATTCCTTTCCTTGCAAAAGAGTATCTGCTTCTTTGTCCACGTCCACCTAAAAAAATATTGGATCCCACGGGGTGAGAAAATTGTAAATTGCCCCAGCGGGAGATATAACTCTCAGCCAAAACATTATTATTGCAGTTTAAAGATATGAAACTGATCATAGGATAAGCATTTTAAAGCATTCTCAACTTTGAAAGCATTGCAACTATTTATGATAGAGAAATATATCATCTATTCTTTTAATAAGGAATAGGAATGACATGCATATCATTTATCCATCATATTATACCTTCATATCAAACTTTTCTTAGGACACTCATTATCTTGTTATGTCACCCATGAAACACTCTTGCTTCATTATGTTGGCCTTAGCCAACCTGTTAAACAAATAAGGAGATATATCAACCATGTACTCATATATCATCAATACAGGCATTGAATTAATACCAATCCTAAATCATCATTACAGGCTTTGGGTTATTACCAATCATGTGTTATTATTACAGGCATTAAGCCTCTTCCAGGTATTGGACTCTTCCAAACCTGATTACATCGCCAAGCATTAGACTTTGACCAACCCTGATTACACAGCCAGGCAGTGGACTCTAACCACTCTTGATTACAGGCTTCATGCCTCTGCCAGGTATTGGACTTTAACCAATCCTGATTACACCGCCAGGCAGTGGACTTTAACCACTCCTGATTTCACAACCAGGCATTGGACTTTAACCGATCCTGATTACACCGCCAAGCAGTGGACTTTAACCACTCGTGATTTCACAGCCAAGCATTGGACTTTAACCAATCCTGATTACACCGCCAGGCAGTGGACTTTAACCACTCCTGATTTCACACCCAGGCATTGGACTTTAACCAATCCTGATTACACAGCTAGGCAGTGGACTCTAACCACTCTTGATTACGGGCTTCATGCCTTTGCCAGGTATTGGACTTTAACCAAACCTGATTACATGGATCATGGAATATAAATTCCTTCGACCCATCATTAATCATCTTGGTGCTTCTTACTATACTACAATTGTTCTCATGGCTCATAAGGCTCATAAAGCATCTTGTCACCTCTCATTTGGGAATATCTAGCCATATGGCTCACAGGGCCATTCAACATCTTGTCACCTATCACTAGGCAACATAATCATTTTATCTTATGTAATATAATAGTAACACCACTATTCCCTCAATAGGGTTAGGGCTTACTGTTCACATCGCATTGGGGTTTCTCATGTCCCATTACCCAATTTAGGGTTAGGGTTTTCCCATCTCACATTAATTAGGGTTTCATGCTCACATTATTAGTTCAGCTCTAATATATTACTCCACACCTCTAGGAGTATTCAGAGATATCATAAGTATTTGCTTATGATCATTATTCTCATCAGATATCATTAATGTTCATCAATTCAAGATATGAGTTCATTTCTCATCCTTATCATAGTATGATTACATCATACTCATCGATTTGGCTTAACCCCATTCTCAAGGTATATTAGTCAACATTTATCAAGGTACATTTAGTTCATTACATTTTTATTGTAATAATTGCATAACACACACTTCATGTGTTTCTTATCCAAAAATATTGGATTAGGGGTTCATCAAGGTATATCATCTTTGAGGTGCTAAAAATGAAATCTTTCATATCTTGATGTATCACTTTCCTCATCACTTTCAACTTTCTTGAGTCATCAACTTATCTTGGATTTAGGTATCTCCCATCTTAATCCTTTCATTTACTAACCTATCACTTTTACCATGAAGTGCATAGGTCACACATGGAAATGGTCCAGCTACCTTTAATGGTATGGACTCATCTCCGGTTAAGGCATTTCTTACAATAAGTTTTCCTATAATCAACCATTCAAGATATTTTATCTTTATAAGGTTTTACCCACTTTTTTATTATTAGGGTTATGGTTTGTCATCATTTTGCCCAAGATTAAGGCTTCATGTATTATAATCCCAATTAGAGTTTCACATACCTTTACCCTTTATTAGGGCTTTGGTTTTTCACATACTATCATACTTCATTAGAGTTAGGGTTTCACATACCATATCCCTTCATTAGCGTTAGGATTTCACATACCATCTCCCTTCATTAGGGTTAGGATTTCACATCCCATCGCCCATGATTAGGGTTTACTATTCATCCCAACTAGGGTTTCTCATGGAATCACCCTCAATTAGGGTTTCACATGGAATCAACCTCAATTAGGGTTTCACATGGAATCAACCTCAATTAGGATTGCACATGGAATCACCCTCAATTAGGGATTCTCATGGAATCACCCTTAATTAGAGTTTCTCATGGATTCACCCTCAATTAGGGTTTCTCATGTTATCATCCTTGTTTAGAGTCACAATATTACCCTTGATTTGGGTTACATCTGATATTGCCCTAGATTTAGGTTAGGGCGCAATAACCTTCTTGATTAGGGTTTCATGATCTCTTTATTAAGGATCATACCCTAATTAGACATTCACATTGAAGGTGTTGAGGATTATCTATTACATGATTATCATTCATGTAGGAAGTTCTCTCTCCCATCCTCTATAAGATGATATTTACTTCAAGCTTGATTAGACTAAGTCAGCTCATCTTTAAAGAAGAATTGACACCATGGTTTATGTCAACACCACATTAACCATTAAAGACTAATTATTCAAAGAGTACTAATCACCCTATCTCATTAAGGGTACCATTATTATAATCATCCCTTGGTTTACATCATGTAATTGTTCAATTAAACAAATGACCTTAACCACCTAAAGTGTTCATGGGATTTGGTTAATTACCTTCCAAACGACCTTGGTCAATTAGACCTCAAATGGTCTTGACCAACTAGACCTCAAACGGTCTTGGTCTAAGGGTTTGAAACTGTTTGGTAAAGGTGGTGCTTGAAATCGTTTGCCAAAGCAAGTACTTGAAACTGTTTGCTAAAGCACTCATGAGATTGATTCGGCCTCAAACAGTTTGGGATCGTTTGGTCCCAAACGGTCTTGAGACTGTTTGGTCCAAACCTCCTCAAAACCAAATGGACCAAAGATGGTCTCAACCACTTAAACTGATTTAGGGTTTCCAAGATTGATTCCTTCATTGATTGAATTCATATAATCGCTCATCAATTGAAATTAACACCATACTTTAATTGAGTTTAATATGTCATCCTTCAACTGATTTAACCCTCAATTGATCATCAATTAGGGTTTGAAATCAAATGGATTAGGGATTGATATCGATGAACCTTCAATATTAGACATTGTATTATTAATTACTTTGAAACTATTGGGCCATCATTCAAATTGGGCATGACCTGACCTCAAACGGTCTTGATGTCATTTGAATGATCTCCAAACGGTCTTGAGACCATTTTCCCATCATATCATCAAAATCTATGACCTCCAATTAGGGTTTGGGCCATTGGATTGATCATCAAATCAGCATTTAATTGCATTTCAATTTGGTATCTCTAGACCTTCAAACACTCAACCATACTTGACCCTAGACCTCCAAACTGTCTTGGGTGACCCTCAAATGGTCTTGAGAGCGTTTGGGTGATCCCCAAACGGTTTTGAAACCGTTTGGGCTAATAACCTCCAAAATTCCAAGTCAATTAATTATGAAATCAGCACTTAACCCGATTAGGGTTTGGTGATTGATTGTCCTTCAACTCATGAACCAATTGGAACTAATCAATTATAATTAGTGGGTCATTAACCAACATCATTATAAACAAATCTCTAAATGTTCAACCCTGGTCAACACCTCCAAACGGTTTGAACCCGTTTGCCCTCAAACGGTTTGATGAAACTGTTTCCTTTCAAACGGTTTGAAACTGTTTGCTCCCAAACGGTTTGTGAAACTGATTGAGCAACTCTTTTGAAACCATTTGCCTTTGATATTTGGTGAGGTGTATTCTTATGATGATGTCATCATCATCAAGCTCTAAACCCATGAAACCTTCTGTGATTTCCATGGAGATTGCATCAATCAACCGAATCAATTATTGTGAATGTAGAAATGATCATTATTTGATAAGGAATTGAATGCAATAGCAAAATCAAGGGTTCAAGTTATAAAAACCACCTCCAATTGAGCTCCAAAGATCCAAGCTCACACCAAAAATGGTGTATTAAGCTTTTGCAACTCCCCCTAGGCTCATCCTCAAGCTTTTGGTTGAAAAGATTAGCTAGGGTTGAAGAGGAGATCGAAATAAGAAGAAATCAATGATTTATTTTTTATTTCCACCATGGAATCATAGTGAAAAGGGTCAATAACCTTACCAACATGTTGGGGGTCATCCTCCTGGTCCTCCCTATATCCCTTGGTCGGTTTCCAAGCAAAGAGAAGAAAGGAATCCGAAAAAGCCTTTGTTTTGGCTTGGAAATGGTACTTTTATAAGAAAATTGATGAGAGAGAAAATGTTTTATAAAAGTATTTTAATTCCAAAATTGTTACCACAACTCCCCCCCTTGGTTTCTTGCATACAAAAGCATCTATATCTCACCGAGCTTCCTTCCATTATCCAAGAATTAACGGAAAAGAAATTAAGCACCTTAACCCTTATGATAGTAATTTCCATATTTGAGTGGAAATTCTTTTTCTTATAATAATGGTGAGTGGAGTCTTCACCTCCTTGGGATATTTCGTGATGCTTGAATATATAAATGTCTTCCACACACATCTGAATCCAACCATTTTAATTTTGGTTGAAGGTCCCTTCAATTATTTTATTTATTTTTGCATTAAATTGAATTAGGGTTTCAATTAGGCTTAAATCTTGATTATTTTAATATCAAGATTATCTCTCCTCTAACTTAATTCAAATGAGGCGACCCTCTCATTTTATTTGCTCTACATGATGCCAAGAAACATTAGGGACCTTATTGAAGTGGTAATTTGCGTATTGAACCCTAGGTTTTGAGTAAATTGCACTTTACACCAAAACTAGGTTTTAATGCACAAACATTGTTTTATCAGCTCTTTCTTGGTACTCAGACTTTCATAAGACATTCCTCTGCATAATCTTCATTCCCATGATGCATCAACATATGAGGAACATATTATTATGTAACATTTGCAATTTAACCCCTTAACTTGGGTAATTTGCACATTAGTCCAAAATAAGCAAACATTGCTTCAACATTATCCAAACAGGACCAAAATTGAAACATAAGTTCCTCTTGAGCCCTAAATACTTTTCACAAGATAATATTAAGCTTATAATCATCTTTCTTAATCAAAACACCTAGGGTTAAAGCATAACCCAGGTCAGGGATGTTACAAGTATTCTTGGAATCTAGACTAGGTCCTGACCAAGGAGGACACGGAGGCACTATAACAAAATGCACATGAAAGCTTCTCCAAGTTTTTAGGATGATGGAGGGAGTTGGCTGCTCAATTGGAGTTCAAGCCCATGGATAAAGGAGGCACTTGTCATGATGAGAAGATCCACTATGATATCTCTCACATCCCTCTTATCCTTGTAAAGATTAAATACCTTCCCAAAACTCATACAAGCAGGAGTGTAGATTGAAAATCCATCAAAAGGGGGTCTATCAAAACATAAGCATCACTTTCCAGCCACAATCCATTTCTACATCAAGCAATTAGAACACAAAATGTATTAAGTAAAAGGATGTAGATGTCATAGTAAGGGTAGTGATCATCCATGCATGTAACAGTAAGCAACAATAGTTGATTGTCCATATTTCTCCAATTCAGACATTAGCAGCTCAGACAACCAACGCCCTAACACATCAGCAATAGTAGGCCCACATGGCACCTCTCAACTATTAACCTTTGTACATGACTCCACAATATCAGTGGCTTCCAAACAACTACCATAGGTCTTCTCTACTACCGTTTCAATAGACTATGCAGTATGTGATAGAAAACACTCTTCCAGCATTGAGTAACCCGACACCTCAAGTAGAGCGAACAACTGCAACTCCATCATTAGAAGAACCTTCCAAGACAAAATGGATGTTCACTCCCTCAGGAGTCTCCCTTGGCATGATATTTCTAGACTTCAAGCACTTAATAAAGTTCACATACATAAGGGATCCATCAAATCCCCTGCCAAAAGATACAATGTCAATTCCATATGTGACTTTCACCGGGCTAAGGGGCACAATATAGATTTCTGCATCTCACTCACGCAGGCATTTTAAGACTTATAGAATCTGGTGATGTTAGCATAGTTGCATCAGAGGAAATGACTCCATCTTCCAACGTATTGGGTTCCATCTCATCACCAGAAGATCAAGAGAATGGGATCATCCTTCTTTTGGAACAAGCCATCAAGAACTGGTCTCAGAGTCCTCAGACTGTCGTTCTGGTTCTGGAGAAAAAACTAGTGATCCTAGTAAGAACCAGGAGGCCAGTCAGCATACCATGAACTCACTAGGGGTAGTAAACATCTGGTTAGTATTATATGAGCTCTCTAGGAGTAGAAAATACAGTCAGTCAGCATACCAAGAGCTCACCAAGGGCAAAAAGTACAATCAGTCAGCATACTAGGAGCTAGCCAAGGGCCAAAAGTATAGAAAACTTGGGTCCCTAAGGCACCATTTCCTAGGCAAAGTCCAACAAATTATGACTCCTTACCTTGTGGTGGTGCTAAAAGTTGTTGTGTCCTGACCATCCATGTCAAAGATGGGCAACCCCCATTCCACCAGAAATATCATTGCCCCTCAAAAAGGGTAAGGAGAAGGTAACTATGTATGTAACAATCCCTACTTGCATGGTAGAGGAAGAGACAAGCAAGGTATACATTCCAACTATCGAAACCAAGAATATACCATTGATGCTTAGCTATGTTGGGAGACTAATCTAGAAGGCTCAAATATAACTGAGTTCCTAGATGAACCAGAAGGGGAAGTGTCACTCGATTAAGTGATGTGAAGTTCCCCCACACATCATGAAGTAGTCATGAAGACTCTGGAAGAGGCTTACTCTCTAAATATGTGAGCAAAAAACTCTTGCAGCCACCATCCGATTAATCATGACCTTGTACCTGATCTCATTTTCCATAGATGAGATATTGATCAGAGGAAGTCACAATAGGCCCTTGCTATTCATGGAGATATACAATAGAATCAAATTGCCTTCATGCTTTGTTGGCAGTGGCACATTCCTAGATGTGTGTCCCCTGAAGAGATTATTAGTCTGGGGAAGGATCCCTACGACCTACATTCAATAACAAAGAAAGCAACTTCATTCAAAAGATTAATCAAAGACACCCTAGAAGAAATTACTCTTGAACTACAACATACTTTCATAGTCCTATTTGTGGCCATGGATTTGAGTCCTTCCTTCAAGCTTCTCCTGAGAAGACAATAGTGTGACGATCGTCTCGTAAAAACAAGATTAACTAATTTAAACTAATGTGGAAGTGTTTCGTTAGCAGCGGAATTACTAAAAATCACAAAAAATGTAAAACTTTTCGTAAAGAGATTTACAAACAGTGGAGCTCTTTCATAAATAAACAAAGTAAGTTATTTACAAGATGATACATCAGTACATCTCTGTATCACCACATCTCGAGGGTTACAACATCAACTATCCTGTTAACTGTACAAGGCAAGATACAAAAATCTCGAGGCATTACGCCAAAAATCTCAGATCTAGATTAAACCATCTACTGACTCCTAGGACCTGAGAGTACAGAGACAACACATAGATCATTTCTATCTATAAGACTTGACAGACAGTGTCTCCACCTAGGGATCACTGATGTCCCTGATGTTGCTGTTGTTGTTGCTCACCCATTGAAGGGTTCCTTCATCCTCGGTGCCTACCTAAAAAGTTGAATTCCACGGGGGTGATATAATTGAATAATTTTCCCAGTGAGAGTTATAACTCTTCGCTAGAAGCATTGTTATTGCGAAGATTAAGATAACAATGAGCAGCATAACTATAATTATTTAACAGCAGGCAATTCATTGATTCAACTAAGTAGAGCAGCATTCTCTAAGCAATCATTTCAATTATAACTTGATTGAATGACAAGACTTATATCAATAAAGAATATGAAGAACATGTATACTAGTTATTCAACTAGAACACTATAAACAATGTATCATCAATCATTGTTTCTCGTAGTTCAACCTAAGCAATTAAGCTATACGGCTAATTACATTTTTCAAACATATTTATGCCCTGAGGAGATGAGGTATACCACTCATTCTCCAACTGACCATTACTAAATCGCAATCGGTACCATACATAGTTCATCAAAAGAGTCAGATTTCTATGACCTCATCTTCCTCAGTCAGTGTGAGGTACAACATGCAGGACATCTTGTGTCTCTGCTTAAATAGTTTTCCAGGGTATTCTAGCCACTTCACTATTAAAGTTACAGTGGCATGTTGTAGTCTCTTCACCATCGAGGGATTTCTTCTTTATCTCTCATCGATGCGGCATTAACAACATCATCGGGAGATTAGTGATACATCATCCTGGCATACACATATAATGAAGGATTGAGAAATTAAATGTGCATCTCACATCAATTCCCTCATTAGGACGTAAGGATATTCGCATCCATAACCCCCACATACTCAAAAGTATGCTCTCCAGGAGTTCCTTTAGGAAAACCTGTTTCACCATCATTTAATTTCTGACAATGATGGATCTATGATCAGGGCTCTACATGATATCATTATACTTTATTAATTAAGTACATTATGGCATTATTTTAGCATTAGGCATGTTTTCAAACATAAACCAATAAGACAATTGCTATTAAGAAAGAGTACTAATTGTATCAAGTTCATTTCACATCTAGTTAACATTGGGATATCAATCCCTAACCATCTCATCATTGTGATTCAAGAATATGGGTATTCAAACCCTTAGATCATCAAACACTTGTTACCAAGTAACATGTTGCCATTAAGTCATTTAACGGTATGAACAAAATAATAGTAATGCTGATATTTCATATGGTTCATATAGCATTTCAATCTCTTATGTTACCTTTCACTGGGCAACATAACATATCATTACTTTCAAAGCTTATAAGTGCTTTTAATGAATATGACAGCATAGCTCTTACCTGGATATGCTCACCTCTTTATAAAAACCTACATGACTAACTCAATTAATAACATGCACATTATATCTGTATCAGCACAATACAAATTATTTCCAATTCAAGTATAGAACACCACGGTCGTGCTACAGAAGATTACCACGACCGTTTTACATCACCACAGATGGTTTCTAAGGTTAGGGTTTCCTATTCAATTCAATTAGGGTTAATCAGCCCCTTTAGCTTAATTAGGAATAATGATTTCTCATTTCATAATTCAATCATAGAGTTTCATGCTTAAAAGCATGACTCAAAATTAGGGTTTACTGTTTATATCCTCACATTACCCTAGATTAGGGTTTACTATTCACATTATAATGAATTAAGATCATACCATTATCATATATGAGGATTATTTCCATTAATTCCCTCAATTAGGGTTATGACACATTAGCTGTCATATCTAGGGTTTCATGATCTCATTATCATGGATCATATCCTAATTAGGTATCCATCCATATTGAGAGTTCATTACTTGATTAAACATTCATATAAGAAGTCTTCTCTCTCTTCTTTCAATAAGATGATGTTTGCATCATTCTTGATTAGACTAAGTCAATTCAACATTGACATCATGATTTATGCCATTACCATTGTGATCATGAAAGCTTACTCATTCAAAGAGTGCTAATCACTTTATCTCGTCAAGGGTACCTTTATTATAACATACACTAACCAACTAACCACTTGGTCTTTTAATCACTTTATCTCATCAAGGGCACCTTTATTATAACATACACTAACCAACTAACCACTTGGTCTTCTAATCACTTTAAGCATCCATGAGGTTTAGGTTAACCAATTACTAAACCATCTTGACCACTAAGGTGTCAAACGATCTTGACCTTTATGGACCTCAAACAGTCTTGCACACTAAACCCCCAAACAGTTTTGGATAGACCTTGAAACCATTTGGTGTTGAAAATCGTTTGGTCTTATTTGACTTTTAAACCGTTTGGTAAAGTGCACACTCAAGACCATTTGCCCAAGATGGGGTGAAGACCGTTTGGTCATGAAGACCGTTTGGTCAAGTTGACTTTGAAACTGCATGGACACAATCGACCTTGAAACCGCACGAGCACCAAACGGTTTGAGATCGTTTGGTCCCAAACGGTCTTGAGACCGTTTGGACCGGACCCAAACGGTCTTGAGACCGTTTGGTCCAAACCACCTCAAAACCACAAGGACCAAAAAGTGTCTCAACTACTTCAATTGAGTTAGGATTTCCAATGTTGAACCCCTCAATTAGTCATGCACTTGCTAGCCACTTATCAATTGAGTCAATTATGTCAACCCTCAACTGATTTGACCCTCAATTGTCCCTCAATTGATCATCAATTAGGGCTTGGATCGATTGGATTAGGGTTTGAAATCAATGACCTTTCAACATTTTTCAATGTGAGTCTAATTGATTTTTCACCATTGAACCATCATTCAATTTGGTCATGACCTGACCCCAAACGGTCTTGGGATCATTTGGATCACCTCCAAATGGTCTTGAGACCGTTTTCCCAAGTCAAAACCAAAAACTAACTCAACCAATTAAGGTTTGGCTCATTGGATTGATTACTAGGTCAACAATTAATTGTACTTCAATTTGTTACCTTTAGATTTTCAACCACTTGACCATAGTCAACCCTACACCTCCAAACGGTCTTGGGTGACCCCCAAATGGTTTTGGGATCGTTTGGATATCCTCCAAACGGTCTTGAGACCGTTTTCCCATTATTTTATCAAAAACTAAGTCATTCAATTAAGGTTTGAACCCTAAGTTTGGTCACCAAATCAGCAATCGATTATTCATCAACTTGATATCATTGGGTCCTCAATTGGTTAACCCTACTTAACCCTAGACCCCCAAACAGTCTTGGGTGATCAACAAACGGTCTTGAGACCATTTGGGTGATCCCAAAATGGTTTTGAAACCGTTTGGGCCACTCAACCCAAACTTCAACATGATACTATTATTGAAATCAGCAACTGACCCGATTAGGGTTTAGGTGACTAATGGGCCTTCAATTGGCGATTCACTTGGAATTAATGGATGATTTTTGGTAGGTAATTAGTTTACATTATTCACAACAGACCTCCAAATGGTCAATGCCTAGTCAACGCATCCAAACGGTCTTGGACCGTTTGCTTCTATGTGGTTTGGTTGAAACTGTTTACATTCAAACGGTTTGAAACTGTTTGCTCCCAAACGGTTTGGGAAACTGTTTGAGCAAGGGTTGAAGACCGTTTGCTAAAGTAGGTTTTTGGATAAACATAGGAATTAATGTCATCATCTTATACCTCAAGAACAGAGGATGTTCTTCACAGAATTGCTAGCAAGAACACAAGAGTAGCAAAGGAAGAAGAATAACTAACAATTTTTCATGGAGATGAAGAAGCAAAACAAAGCTCAAGGTTTAGAGTTATAAAACCCACCTTTATGTCTGATCCAAAGCTCCTAGATCCGTATCTTTAATGGTGGATGAAGCTCCAACAGTTTTCCAAGGTTCGTTCTTCAAGTTTTGGATGGAGAAGATGGCTAGAAAGAAGAATCGTGTGAAAAACACCAATAAACCAACCTTGTTTTATGGTTTCCACCATGAATTCGAGGTAGATGGTGATCCATACTTACCAAACCAGCTTGGTCGTCCTTCCTCTGGTCCAGATATCCTTCTTGATCGGCTAAAGCAAGTTTGAGAAGAAAAGAACTAAGGGAAATGATCCCTTGTGTTGTTGGAAAAAGGTTGTTTATATATTTATGGGTCTTTAAGGTAATTAGATAAAAGAGAGTTATCTTCTTTTATTTTCCAACTAAATCCACCAAAAATTTCTCCACTTTCTTGGATTTGTGGCCACTTTCTAAACCTTTCAAGACTTCTCAATTATCCAAGGTTTAAAGGAAAAGAAACCCAACATCTTAATAAGTTGTATATATTAAAGAGCTATTTACTTAAATCTTGATTATTCAATACCAAGATTATCTTTCCTTCTATGATCCTTCATATGAGGCGCTCATCTCATTTTCTTTGCTCAACTTTATGCCAAGAAACATGAGAGATACTCTAGAGGGTATATTTTACATGTTGGACCCTACGTTTTGGGTAATTTGCACATTACACCAAAACTAGGTTTTAAAGCACAAGGATTACTCTACAAGCTATATCTTGGTGCTCAAGCTTGTGGAATCCATACCACCACATCATATCCATTCTTATGATGTCTCGACATCAAAGGAACATCTTAACATGTGCAATTTGCAAGTTAACCCCTCAACGTGGGTAATTTGCACTTTAGTCCATTTTTAACAAAATAATGTTTCAACACTATTCAAAAAGGACTGAAATGGAAATATAAGTTCCTCAAAAGCTTTAATTACATTTAAAAAGATAACCACAAGCATCTAATCACAAGTTTAAGAAAAACACCTAGGTTTAGTTCATAACCTAGGTCAGGGATGTTACAAATTATCCACCCCTTATAAGGATTTCGTCCCCGAAATCATTACAAAACATATTAAGAGAAAAGAGCAGGGTATTTCCTTCTCATCTCTTCCTCTAGTTACCACGTGTCTTCTTCAACACCACGGTGAATCTAGAGGACTTTCATAAGGCTTATGTCTTTCTTTTTCAGCTTTTTAATTCTTCTGTCAAGGATCGATACAGGTCCTTCTATATAAGATATATCATCATTCAATTCCACTTCCATAGGTTGCAGAACTGATTCTGTATCAGGATGACATTTCCTTAACATGGAAATGTGAAACACTGGGTGTAACTTTTGCAACTCTGGTGGTAACTATAGCTTATAATCTACCTTTCCAATCCGTTCAATGATTGGATAAGGCCCCATAAACCTGGGAGCCAACTTTCCTTTCCTTCCAAACCTAAGAACTCCTTTCCAGGGTGAGACCTTGAGGTACACTCTGTCTCCAACCTAGAATTCTAAAGGTCTACAACGCTTATCAGCATAAGTTTTCTGCCTATCCTGTACAGTCTTTAACTATTGTTGTATTATTTTAATCTTCTCAGTGGTCTGCTGCACAAGATCAGGACCTAAAAGCTGATATTTACCGGTTTCATACCAACATAAGGGAGATCTACAACGTCTGCCATACAAAGCTTCATAAGGTGCCATATCAATACTATGTTGATAGCTATTGTTATAGACAAACTCTATCAAGCTTAGGTGCAGATCCCAACTTCCAGTAAACTGAAGAACACATGCTCTAAGCAAGTCCTCCAGGGTCTGTATAGTCGTTTCTGATTGTCCATCAGTCTGAGGATGAAAGGATGTACTAAACCTTAACTGTATGCCTAAAGATTTATGAAGTCGCTCCCAAAAATGACTCGTAAACTGGGGACCTCTGTCAGAAACAATGGTAATTGGGACTCCATATAGTCGTACTATCTCATCTACATACAACTGTACCAGCTTCTCAGCAGAATAGGTTGTTTTGACAGGTAAGAAATTTGTTGTCTTTGTCAACCTATCTACTATTACCCAGATGGAATCATGACCTTTGGCTGTTCTAGGTAGACCAACCACAAAATCCATGGTCACATGATCCCACTTCCATTGTGGTATGGGTAAAGGTTGCATTATTCCTACAGGCTTCTGGTGTTTAGCTTTAACTTGTTGACACACAGGACACCGCATAATAAACTCAGCAATGTCCTTCTTCAAACCAGGCCACCAATACATATCTTTCAAGTTTCGATACATCTTGGTGCTCCCTGGATGCATAGCATACATTGAAGAATGAGCTTCTTCCAGGACTAACTTCCTCAAGTTATCCACATCCGGTACTATCATCCTACCATGATAACATGCTACTTGATCATCTGAGTCATGGAAACCTTCTCATTTTTCACTACCAAACTCTGATTTGATCTGTTGAACTGCAGCATCAACTTGTTGTGCCTCCTTAATCTGCTGCCTTAGAGTAGGTTTTATGTGCATCTCAGCTAACAACCCTGATAGCAACGATACTC
This sequence comes from Alisma plantago-aquatica, assembly GCA_963693085.1. Taxonomy (NCBI): domain Eukaryota; kingdom Viridiplantae; phylum Streptophyta; class Magnoliopsida; order Alismatales; family Alismataceae; genus Alisma; species Alisma plantago-aquatica. Next base: position 186,172,732 of record OY856409.1, read on the forward strand.
TTAACTATACATTATCTTGTCTTAAGGAGATAAGCATATCCCTTCTAGAGCATACCAAGGAATTCAGTTGTGCTCTATATAGGGCTGGTGTTGCTGATTTCCTACTTAAAGCATCAGTAACTACATTGGCCTTCCCTGGATGGTAATCGATTGTACAATCATAGTCCTTGATTAATTCCATCCAGCGGCGTTGCCTCATGTTAAGTTCATGCTGAGAAAAGATATACTTTAGGTTCTTATGGTCTGTGAAAATCTGGAATGTCTCTCCATAAAGATAATGTCTCCAGATTTTCAAGGCATTGACTATAGCAGCAAGCTCTAAGTCGTGTGTCGGACAATTCTCCTCGTGTTTCTTAAGTTGTCGAGAAGCAAAAGAAATCACTTGTTTATCCTGCATTAACACACATCCTAGTCCATTCTTAGAGGCATCACAGAAAACTATATATCCTTTTCCTTGTTCAGGTAACACTAGCACAGGTGCACTTGTTAGTCTCTCCTTCAACAACTGGAAAGATTTCTGAAACTTATCAATCCAGGAAAAAGGAACATCCTTCCTGGTCAACTTAGTCAAGGGTAAGGCTATAGAACTAAAGTTCTTAATGAACCTCCGATAATAGCCTGCCAACCCTAAGAAACTACGGATCTCTATCAATGTCTTCAGTTGTTCCCATTGCAGGATAGATTCTACCTTTTTAGGGTCAACATGAATACCTGAAGCAGATATTACGTGTCCCATAAAAGAAACTTCTGGTAACCAGAACTCACACTTGCTAAACTTAGCATATAACTTATGTTCTCTTATCAAAGTTAGAGCCTCACGAAGATGTTGTTCATGTTGCTGAGCATCTCTACTATAGATCTGGATGTCATCTATAAATACAACAACACACTGATCAAGATAAGGTTGAAAGATTCTATTCATGAGTTCCATAAATGTAGCTGGTGCATTAGTTAGTCCAAACGACATAACTATGAACTCATAGTGACCATACCTTGTCCTAAAGGCAGACTTAGATATGTCACCATCCTTAATACGTAGATGGTGAAATCCTGACCTCAAATCTATCTTTGAGAAGACGGTTGCACCACACAACTGATCAAAGAGATCATCAATCCTCAGTAGAGGATACTCATTCTTTATCGTTACTTTATTTAGCTGTCTATAATCAATGCACAACCGCATTGACCCGTCTTTCTTTTTAACAAAGAGGATTGGAGCACCCCAGGGTGAAATACTCGGTCAGATGAAACCCTTCTCAAGCAACTCTTGCAACTGTTTCTTGAGTTCTGCCATCTCAGCAGGCGCCATCCTATACGGTGTTTGTGCTATAGGTTGCGTGTCCAGGATTAGATTAATTTCAAAATCAATCTCTCGGGTGGAGCTACACCTAGAAGTTCTTCAGGAAATACATCTTCAAATTCACTGACTACAGGAACTTCAGCAGGGTTAGGACTCTCCATGGTAGTATCTACCACATGGGCCAAGAATGCATAACATCCTTGCCTCATCAGCTTCTCAGCAACCATGGCTGACACCAAACAGGTTGGTAGAATCTTTCTATCTCCTTGAAAGATCCATGTGTCACTATCATTAGTGAACACAGCTTGCTTGGACTCACAATCCAAGACAACCTTATACCTTTATAAGGTATCCATCCCAAGGATTACATCCAATCCATGCATCTCAAGTGGTATAAGATCTACTTGAATGCGACGTTCGAAAAAGAAGAGGGTGTAGGGAGAACATATCTCCTGCAACACAGCAAATCCCATCAATGGAGTTTCTAGCAACAAACTATCTGTTCTATATCTTGTAGTCAGATTGCAGTCAAGAATCACTCTCTGAGTGATAAAGGAATGTGTAACACCCAGATCAATTAAAACAGATACAACGCAATATATAGGCATATCATAATTAAACAACTCCATCTGACCTACCACAACCCAAGGGTTGATCACTGCCTCAGGTGGATTCATCGCATAGAATCTTGTCGTTGCCTATGGTTGATTCGGTGCTCGATGACTTGGTGTCGATGATCCAGCTTGGGATGCTTGTCCATGTCCTCTAGCTCCTCCTGGAAACTGTCTCCTTTGAGATCCTTGCTGACTCTGCCTTTGAGGTTGAGTTACACTCACTTCTCTGGCTCTGCAATCTTTCATCAGATGTCCCAGCTTTCCACATATGTAACAGTTTTTGTTCAGTTGTTGTGGTATGGGTGGTCCTGTAACTGACAGAGATGATGAGCTACGAGCTCCTTCTAATGGTAAGCTTTGTCCTCTACCCCTATTTGACGTCCACTGTGTCTGGGTACTGAATCTAGGTGGTGGTGTAGGCATAGAGAATCTCGGTTTCTTCAAATCTTTAGATGAGGATCCTTGGAATTGGGGATACATCCTCTTGTTCTTGGTCTGTCGCTTCTCTGACACAGACCTCTCTATCCTCCTGACCGACTCCACAAAGGTAGCAAACCTTTCCCTATTCTCCAGAGCAGATACAGAGGTGGTCAACTCAGCGTTTAACCCCTTCTCAAAATGTCTAATCCTTTCTTCATCTGTGGTTTCCATGTGTGGACATAATCGCAAACGCTCCATGAACTTAGCCTCGTATTCGCTAATCACTAGTACATAACCGACCTTTAGTGTCGGTTATTTAAGGCCTTTAGTGTTAGTTTCTAAGCGACACCTATGTGGGCGAACATAAAAGCCCAGCCGTTACACGTCGGTTCAAAAACCGACGCCATAACCCTTCGTGTGCCACCGAAAACACGCCAGCAGGGTACTATAGGTGTCGGTTATTAAGAAACTGATGCCATATACCTTCGCGCCACAGAAAGGGCGCCATCTTGGGCACTATCAGCATCGGTTATTAGATAAGAAATCGACGCCATATGCCTTCGCGCCACAGAAGGGGGCCATCTTGGGTACTATCAGCGTCGGTTATTAGATAAGAAACCGATGCCATATGCCTTCGCGCCACAGGAAATAGACGTCGGTTATTTATATAAAACCGACACTGTAACTATGTGTGTCGGTTTTATACAAATAACCGACGCCTATTTTTTGTTTTTTTTTTCTGTCAGTCTGCAGACCTGCTGTATGGCTGGTCGCAGGATGAGAAACCTGCAGTTCAGTTAGGAACTGCAGGTTTTACGACATCCATTGATATCAGCCAACAACAGGCCACAAACCTGCAAAATTAACAACAAAAATATTCACACATTTAGCAATGCAACCTGCAGTTCCATTTGATTTTCACACATTTAGAAACATTCATGTAGATAGCAATCTCTAGTTCCATTCATTTTCACATTCACACATATAGAAACATTCATATAGCAACCAATAGTTTCATTCATTTTCACTCAGACACATGTAGAAACATCCAGACATGTAGAAACATTCACACATATTATAATTCAGAAATTCATTTACAAAATATCATTCTTTAGTCATTATTTTCTATCAACATCCCAATTATATCTTAAATCCCCCACTACTTGTATGGTTGTTGCCCATTCTTCTCTTACTTCATTTAATTCTCCCGTCGTATAGGGAGCATGTACATCTGATAAGGCCGTTCCTGTAGTGTGGTCAGTTTTAAACACCTATAAAGAGAATGATGTATATATATATAATTAATGAGCTATAAATAAGATTGATACATTTCATATTATCTAATGAGACTATATAATACATCAGCAATACAATCGATGTCTATTGCGGCATATTTGATAATCATGTGCATAAATCGCATCACATAGTATCCATATGCCCATCCGTTGTCTTGTGTAGCACACTATAAATTCAAACATACAAAATATTAAAAAATACAACTAATTAAGCATTGTTCACATAAATAATATATACATATATTGCAGTCGGGAACTTACATTCACGTTCTTCCAAATTATTGGCTGGTTCTTTTTCGTGGGGACCTTTCCTCCAGCCTTTTTGAACTCATCAAAACCCCTACATGTTAATGTAACACAGTACATTGCATAATTAAATAGTAATGTAATAACATATGTTAACGGATATGAAAATGAAATATTTCTCACCGGAATAATGCCATTTTCATTATGTGTCCATATTTTATATTCAATTTACTCCCCTTAGGATCTAGATAATAGACAGTGAACGTCTCGGGGACAATAACCAGTAACTCCCAATGCATACCACTAGAGGTAAAAAAGTTAAAAATTAATAACTCAAAATCCACAATAAAAATGTAATTTTTTTATCATCGTCTTCTTTTTTTGAGCAAAAATTGAAAAAGCCTCACAGCAGTATTGTTGAACTGACGGGGGGTCTTTAGCTACTAGACTAATCAAAGATGGAATCAAAAATCCTACATGTTCGAATGCAAAATATGCACATATCTTGTCTAAGTAGCTGTAAAACATGTATTACGTATGCATTAATAAATAAGAAACCAGATCACCAGATCCTACACAAGGTATATGGATGTACAAAGAAGATCTCACCTTATCCATAGCTCTATCACATATGTATTCAGCCAATCATATCGAAACAACTCCAAAATATCTTGTATAAATAGTTTGCTTTCGTATGATTGACCTGCAACATCTGCATCTATAGAAATAGTTATAGGGCAATTTATATCATGTTCGCCTAACCATATTGCCATACCCCTACAGTTAGGACCTAACAGGACAGTTAGGTCCTGTGGAACCCAACTGGGTAATGTAGGAGGTGGAAGTGGAGGCCTAGATGTTGTGGGTGTCTTCTTTTTAACCTGTATATATATATAATAATTTCAGATCAACTGACATCATATACACACACTAACAATTTAACATAATGTAAATTTACCATAAAATTTCAGTAAAGAGGACATCTGCTTTTAGCCACAATATCACTCCGCCTTCTGCCTCACCAAGTGTTTCACAATCTGGATAGGCATATGGCAATGGAAGATCCATCCACTTGGGGAATATATGTACCGGGCTCACATGAATCCAACCAGCTGGTAATGGAGACCCGTGAAACATTTCCCCTGGTAGGGATGGGTAAGCCAACGCCTCTGCAACGACATATTCATTAACTTTTAGACAGCATGGCTTCAACCCCTACAAATTTTTGTGTAAAGAATGTTATATACATATATACATATCATCTTGAAAACATATCATCTTGAATTAAAAAACTAGTTACTATGTCATAAAAATACTTACAGCGGATGTGCTAGGTGGTGGGTCTACAGGATTACTCCCAACCTCTGCAGTAGGAGTAGTGTGAGACGCCATAGGTACTGTCTGGTAAGTGGCAGTCTAAGATGCCTGCCACTTTTTCATTGCTTCTTCTAGTTTCCTATCAACTAGCTTATCTACCTATACATGGATAAAAGAAACGTTAGCTTCTAATTATTGAATTCTCTTTTACAGTAACATTATAAAGAAAGAATATGTTACCTCCTCTTGTGAAAGTCCCACTTTTGGGACATGTTTGTGCTGGGATGGCCCAAAAAAAGCTTTGATGCCCACACCAGCGCCTGCAGCCCTAACACGTCCAGGATGCTCTGGGTTACCCAGAGCAACTGTCAATTCATCCCTTGTACCCTCAGGGATGAACTTGCCTTGTTTCCTCAACTCGTGCAGCTCCCGCTAATCACCAAAACAAAAATTTGTAATTAAGTAAACACCACAAATAATCAATATTCGAACGATTGCTATAAGAGTTGTATTTTACCATTTTTGCAGCTGTCTCACCAGTTGCGGGCTTCCTTATTTCTCCCTTCTTATTTTGCCTCCCAGCTATCCAGACATCATGGCGAGGCAGAGGTGTGCTACCTATAGTGGAGGGCTCCTGAGTAGCAGCAGACTGAGCAGTAGCCTCAGACTGTAGTCTTTGGCGAATGCCTGCATACCCCTTTGGACCCATTGTGTGGTCATGCACATTCAGTGCATGCCTTGATCTTTGTGCCTCACTGAGGGCCTAGTTAGTATGCACATTAATGATTTGGTTAGTAACAGTAAATGTTAATCTTGAATAAGTGAATACAACATATATTAATGAGATTGGGACTGACGCCTAATATCTTGAATTCATCAATTTGTCTTAAAGCAACAAATGTGTCCCATTCTTCTTTATCCAGGAAGTTCCACTGTTCAGTGGTTGTCTTCTTCCTCTTGTCAGCTTCTTTTATGTATTCTCGGATGAGATTTGTCCTATAGTTCCTTAGGACTCTCCCACAGCGTTGTATCACGCATTTACAATGTAGCTTTTCATCCAATTCAAATATACTCTGCAAAATAGAATTCCTTTTAACTAGTATCCAAAAAATTAGTAATCTACAAAATAGAATTGCAAATTAATAATAACTCACACATAAATCCGTCCATATTATGTCTTTCTTCTCCTTAGAAACCTTATGCCAAGAATTTGTCTTACAACCGCAATGGCTACGAGTAACATACCCAAGATATGAAACAAATGAATTGCGATTCACACCAGATGCCTTTCTTGCATTATCAAAATCCACAACAAGTTTGGGTCCATTGCCCTTTTGCACTATTAACTTCTTCATCATAGTGATGCCCCTTCTCTTGTCAACTTTTTGGTGTTGTTGATCAAGTGCCTCAAGTGCTTCAGATGGTACATGTGCATCATCAACCTAAAATTTGACAAAATAAACACATTTACAAGATATAACTATAAATCGACATATAGATATAAATATATGATATATTTTTAAAACTTACATTATGAGGCGGCGCATTGATGTCCTCACCCTCACGGTAATCATCAGCACGGTCATCAGGAGAATGCTCAGCCATATGAAAATTCACATTCACATTGTAAAGTTCACATTATAAAGTAATTCAAATTGTAAAGCTCACATTGTAAAGTTCACATTCACATTGTAAAGTAATTCACATTGTAAAGTTCACATTATAAAGTAATTCACATTGTAAAATTCACATTGTAAAGTTCACATTCACATTGTAAAGTTCACATTGTAAAGCTCACATTGTAAAGTTCACATTCACATTGTAAAGTAATTCACATTGTCAAGTTCACATTATAAAGTAATTCACATTGTAAAATTCACATTGTAAAGTTCACATTCAGAAAAATAAAACATATAAAAAAATATAAACATGCCTCTAATATTGCGATTTTTTATCAATTAACAATCCTTCATTGTGATCTCCGCGCACATACAAGTCATCATTAGCTTCAATATTTGCTGGTGTTGGCAACCCAACTGCGAATGGACTGGAGTCATCATACTTATCATAGTATTGTTCTTCATCTATAGGATCTTCAATGAACTGTCTTTTACCATGAAGAACAACCGACCATTTATCATTTGCAGGATCATCGATATAAAATACTTGTTTCGCATGTGATGCCAATATGAATGGTTCATCCTTCTCGCCAATCTTTTCAAAGTTCACTAAAGTGAAACCCAATTCATCCACTATAATTCCTTTGGTGTTATCAACCCAATTACATTTGAAGAGCGGAATTCTAAAATCTATGTAGTCAAACTCCCATATGTCTTCAATGACACCGTAATATGACATTTTAGCTTCACGTGGACTCTTATCCTTTGCACTTGCAAAAAACATAGTCGATGCTTGAAGGGTGACCCCACTATTTTGGATGACACTCTTATCATCTTGGCGCTTTGTGTAATATGTGAATCCATTAATGGCATACCCTTCATAAGACATAACAGTCAATTTTGGTTTAAAGGTGAGGCATTTGATAGTTTCAGTAATATCATCTGGTGTTTGAGATAGTTGATGTAAGACTTTATTTTCAAACCACTTAATAAATGTCTTGTTATGCTCTCTAGCAAGCCACATTGTATTGGCTCGAGGATATTGTCTCTTGATGAAATTGGTATGTTCCTCGATATAAACGTTCACTTCGTCCATGTTGTGTAAAATATACAAGTGACCTTGTTCCAACTGCTCACGGCTGATTACTTTCACACGTGATCCCAAAATTCCTTTGCCAAATTGCTCGTCAATATTCTTGTCATTATCAGGCGTGTCATTACCACTGAGAAAGTCATTGCAAAAATCCATAACCTCTCTCGCCACATAACCCTCGATAATACTCCCTTCAGGTCGATAATGGTTTCGAACATTACTTTTAAAAACGCTCATGTATCGTTCAAAGGGATACATCCAATGCAATAAAAGTGGTCCCAACATTTTCACTTCCCTAGTCAAGTGGACAACAAGATGTACCATGATATCAAAGAACGACGGAGGAAAATACATCTCAAGCTGACATAGGGTAACAACCACTTCTCTTTGCAATTTATCGAGAGTATCAGGGTCAATAACTTTGCTACACAGATTGTTGAAAAAGAAACAAAGTCTGGTGATTGCAAAGCTTACATGCTTCGGCAATATAGATCTAATTGCCACAGGCAATATTTGTTGCATTGGAGTGTGACAATCATGAGATTTAAGACCTATCAACTTCAGATCTTTCATTGATATCAATCTACGGATGTTGGATGAGTAACCCTGTGGCACCTTAACATTTACCAAACATTCACAAAAGGCTTTCTTCTCCTTTCTAGACAATGTGTAACAAGCGGGAGGTAAGTATGTTCTCCGATTTCCCATTTCATGAAATTCTGTTAATTCTGACCTTATTCCCATTTCATGAAGGTCCAGTCTGGATTTTATCCCATCTTTAGTCTTACCTGGTATATTCAACAAAGTACCAATGACACTATCACAGAAATTTTTCTCAATGTGCATGACATCGATACAATGCCTGACTGTCAAAGAACTCCAATAAGGAAGATCCCAAAATATTGACTTCTTCTTGAATAAAGATTTGTCACTTCGTGTGGTCATAGTACATTGTGATCTCTTACCAAATTCATTGACAAAGTCTTTTACTCTTTCATAAACAACCTCCCCTGGTATAGGTTTAGGTGCACTCCGTTCCTCATTCAATCCATTGAATGCTTTGCGCTTCCTACGATACGGATGGAATTTTGGAAGAAACCTTCGATGACCGAGATATACAGTCTGACCGCCATGTTTTAGTCTTGTTGAATCAGTGTTCTCTTCACATATAGGACACGCTTTAGCTCCTTTGACACTATATCCAAACAAATTCTCATATGCTGGAAAGTCATTAATAGTGCAAAACAACATAGCATGAGAAACAAAATGTCTCTCTTCGTGAAGCATCATAGGTCATCACACCTTCACCCCAGAGTTTTTTTAAGTCATCAATCATAGGTTCAAGATAAACATCGATGTCATTTCTAGGTTGTTTAGGGCCCGATATCAACAACGACAGCATTACGTACTTATTTTTCATACACAGTCAGGGAGGAAGATTGTATATAACAAGCATGACTGGCCAAGTGCTATGTTGGCTGCTCAATGTCCCGTACAGATTCATCCCGTCTATACAAAGCCCAAGTCTTAGATTCCTGACTTCTTCACCAAATTCAGGGTACAATAGATCAATCTTCTTCCACTGTGGGGAATCAGACGCATGTCGTAGGATCCCATCATTATTTTTCTTAACATATGCATGCCACCTCAAATTCTTCACATCTATCGGATTGACAAACAAGCGTTGAAAGCGTGATATTATAGGTAGATACCACATCACCTTGGCAGGAGAACCAGTTTTGGACTCCCCCGAAGTCGTCAATTTATACTGTGACGCACCACATTTTGGACAATCTTTCAAATCCACATAGTCCTTTTGAAATAATACACAATCATTCGGGCATGCGTGTATCTTCTTGGCATCCATTCCCATTGGGCACAATAATTTCTTTACCTGGTATGTTGAGATTGGCAGCTCGTTTCCTTCAGGAAGCATTTCTTTCAACAAAGACAACAATGACGTGAAGCTTTTGTCGCTCCATCTATTGTTAGCTTTCAGCTTATACAATCTCAATACAGCGCTAAGCTTCGTAAACTTAGTACAACCTGTGTATAACGGTATCTCAGCATCATGCACAATGTTTCTAAAAATAGGAGGTGGATCGGTGTGCTCTACCCCACAACTATCCAGCATCGCATCAACGATATCTACTGGAACCGGTTCATTCACATCTATGTCATCATAGGCAATTTCTTCTTCCACACAAGCACTGCTATCGACATCCACTGGTTTCAGGTTTGAAATCTCTCCATGCCATTACCATTCTGTATAGCCTTGTATAATCCCGTTGCACATGACATGACTTTTGATTTCGTCACCAGTGTTGAATTTCAAGTTGTTACCGCAATGCCTACATGGACAGTAGAACCTATCTCCAGGTTGTTTCCTATGTTCCTCGGTAAATCTAATAAATTGGTCAAGACCAGAAATAAACTTTGGGGTGCAGCGATTGCGAATGGACATCCATGATCTATCCATTCTATGATCAAAGAGAAAACAAGTATATATTACAACAAGATTAGGGTCTAGGGTTAACAAATACATGTGATGTCATTATTATATATAATAAATGTGCACCACCTATCCCATTCTTGAACACCTAATCTCACTAGTAAGTGGATAATGTGTATTGGGTTTCCAAGAAAATTTCGGCAGCATTTCCCCACTATTCTCCAAGTACATATGTACTTAGAGAACAAACGGGGAAATGCTGCCGAAATTTTCTTGAAAACCCAATACACATTATACACTTACATCCTAAGCGAGATTAGGTGTTCAAAACAGTCCCAAACCGGGGACTATCCAAGATTTACTCCTAATGAGTAAATCTTGGATGGGTTTCTAGGCCAACAAATAATGTGTTGTCATTTTTATACCTAAAATCCTAGTTCTTCAAGTTAGGGTGATTATTGATGTCTTTAAAAGCATGATTGGCAATTTAGGGAAAAGTTCATCATTTACATTCCAAGCATGTCACATGTGTGCATTACAGTTCATCATTAAGCAAGAAGGGTGATTAGGATTCTCAATATACTCAACAATGAAACAAGTTTCCGAAAGAGGTTTGGTGAAGATATCTATAACTTACTTAAACATTCAATTATAAAGTACATATACACTTAATTCAGAATAGCATGACGCACAAAGTTGCAGTCAATATGCTTTGTTCTATCATGGACTATCAGATTGTTAGTAATGAAAATGGCAGTCTTTCTTTCTAGTGATATAAGAATATCAAACACATATACAAGAAAATGCTACTATAGTTTCATTTGTTGTGTAGCCTACAACAAGGTATTCAACTTTACTACCCACTGTTCTTTGTGCTTTTTATGATATTTTGTAGCTATTACTACCCACTGTTCTTTGACAATTTTTATTATTATATAAAGCATGGGAAAGAAGAATGTATATGGTTGTGATAATAAAACATTGTCATCAGATTTCCCACCTACGGGGCTATCAACACTACCCACCTGCAGATGGTTCCCATACCGGCACTCAAAATTGGGACAAACGAGGAGCAGAACGAGGAGAGGAAGAAGTCGGCGTACCTTGAGGGAACGAGGTGAAGCTGGCAGCGCTGGAGCAGAGGAGAGCAGTTGGAGGTGCAGCTGGCAGCGCCGGAGGAGAAGATCAGAGGAGAACTGTGGCAACGGCGGCGAGCGGCGACGGCGATGAGGAGAACTGCGGTGACAGCGGTGAGCGGTGACGGCGACGAGTGGCGAGCGGCGACAACAGCAACGGTGGTGAGCGGCGCATGAGGAGACGAACGGCGGCGGGGAGCAATCGGGGGAAATCGCCAGACCTAGCGCAGAGTCGCAATGAAACAGAGACAATGGGGAGGAAAAGTTTTGTTTGTGGGGCTATTAATTGTACCATAGGCGTCGGTTATTCAAGAAAACCGACAAATAAAACTAACAGTGTCGGTTCTGAACAACAACCGACACCAATACTTGAATATAGTCGTCGGTTTTAACTACAAAAAAACCGACGTCTATATTCATATGCCGATTAAAAAAATCGTTCTCGATTTATGACCATAGTCGTCGGTTTCTACTTAAAACCGACGCTTAAAGGGTGTAAAAAATTCCCCGCGGACAGCGCGGGAAAACTCATAAGCGTCGGTAGTTGTAGTAAAACTGACGACCAAAATGTGTCTCGCGAATAACCTTTAGTCGTCGATTTTTTATTTATCAACCGACGCCATATGTCAAATTTTGGAGGTAATTTTTTTCAGTGGAAATTTTGGATTTGGCAGTTAATTTTAGGTGTCGGTTTTTTATTAAGTAACCGACACTTAATAAAAGCGGTACTCGTGTCTGGTCGCCCTTCATAGATTGGATTTCGGTTTATGTTATCAACCGACACTGTAAAGTTTAGGTGTCGGTTTATTTATACAACCGACACCTTGAAAAGTGACTTTATAAGCCATTTCTGTAGTAGTGAATGTTCATCAGTCCTTGTCTTAACCTCTTGAACTGAGAGATTTTCTCATCCAAGAACGTCTTAGGGAAGTATCTGTTGATAAATTCCCATCGAAAAACTTCCCATGCAATCTCCACACCTGGCCTTTTCTGTTCTTCCATGGTCCACCAGTGACCAGCACTCCCCTTGAGAAGATACACCGCATGTCTAACCTTCTCAGCTTCTGGGATGTTCAGGATTCTAAAGGCCTTCTCTAGTTCAGTTAACCACAAGTCATCATATGTAGGGTCAGTTGTTCCCGCATACTCTATGGCTCCAACTCGGCAAAGTCATTCAAACGTCTTGTCGACTCCTTGTCCTTCGAGATGGGTAGGTGTCCTAGGTGCAGGTATAGGCATCCTATCAGTCAAATGTGTCATGGCAGTCATAAACTGTCCAAACATGGCTTGGACGGTTGGGTTCCCCATGTCAGCTGGATTGAACTGGGGTGGTTCAGGTACAGGTTCTTCCCTTTCTTGGTTTCTTTCACCTTCTATAGGTGCAGCCACACTACTCTCAGCAACGTGTTCCTCATGTGACCCAGACATATTTAGTTTTATCTTCTCCTCCTGATGAGCAGAAGACACTATCAGATATACTGGAAGACACTAGAACATACGCAACAACCTAAGTCCTATGTCTCTATAGAATCAGCGAACCTAGAGCTCTTATACCACTAAATTGTGACGACCGTCTCGTAAAAACCATATTAACTAATTTAAACTAATGCAGAAGTGTTTCCTTAGCAGCGGAATTACTAAAAATCATAAAAAATTAAAAATTTTCGTAAAGAGGATTACAAATAGTGGAGCTCTTTCATAAATAAACAAAGTAAGTTATTTACAAGCTGATACATCAGTACATCTCTGTATCACCACATCTCGAGGGTTACAACATCAACTGCCTTGTTAACTGTACAAGGCAAGATACAAAAATCTTGAGGCATTACGCCAAAAATCTCAGATCTAGATTAAACCATCTACTGACTCCTAGGACCTAAGAGTACAGAGACAACACATAGGCCATTTCTATCTATAATACTTGACAGACAGTGTCTCCACTTAGAGATCACTGCTGTCCCTAATGTTGCTGCTACTGTTGCTCACCCACTGAAGGGTTCCTTCGTCCTCGGCGTCTACCTAAAAAGTTGAATTCCATGGGGGTGAGACAATTGAATAATTGTCCCAGCGAGAGTTATAACTCTTCACCAGAAGCATTGTTATTGCGAAGATTAAGATAACAATGAGCAGCAGAACTATAATTATTTAACATCAGGAAATTCATTGATTCAACTAAGTAGAGCAGCATTCTCTAAGCAATCATTTCAATTATAACTTGATTGAATGACAAGACTTATATCAATAAAGAATATGAAGAACATGTATACTAGTTATTCAACTAGAACACTATAAACAATGTATCATCAATCATCGTTTCTCGTAGTTCAACCTAAGCAATTAATCTTTACAGCTAATTACATTTTTCAAACATATTTACGCCCTGAGGAGATGAGGTATACCACTCATTCTCCAACCGACCATTACTAAATCGCAATCAGTACCATACATAGGTCATCAGAAGAGCCGGATTTCTATGACCTCATCTTCCTCAGTCAGTGTGAGGTACAACATGTAGAACATCTTGTGTCTCTGCTTAAATAGCTTTCCAGGGTATTCTGGCAACTTCGCTATTAGAGTTACAGTGGCATGTTGTACTCTCTTCGTCATCGAGGGATTCCTTGTTTATCTCTCATCGATGTGGCATTAACAACATAATCGGGATATTAGTGATACATCATCCCAGCATACACATATAATGAAGGATTGAGAGATTAAATGTGCATCTCACATCAATTCCCTCATTACGATGTAAGGATATTCATGTCCATAACCCCGACATACTCAAAAGTATGCTCTCCAAGAGTTCCTTTAGGAAAACCTATTTCACCATCATTTAATTTCTGACAATGATTGATCTATGATCAGGGCTCTACATGATATCATTATACTTGATTAATTAAGTACATTATGGCATTCATTTAGAAGCAGGCATGTTTTCAAACATAAACCAATAAGATAATTGCTATTAAGAAAGAGTACTAATTGTATCAATTTCATTTCACATCTAGTTAACATTGGGATCTCAATCCCTAACCATCTCATCATTGTGATTCAGGAATATGGGTATTCAAACTTTTAGATCATCAAACACTTGTTACCAAGTAACATGTTGCCATTAAGTCATTAAACGATATGAACAGAATAATCATAATGCTGATATTTCATATGGTTCATATAGCCTGTCAATCTCTTATGTTACCTTTCACTGGGCAACATAACATATCATTACTTTCAAAGCTTATAAGTGCTTTTAATGAATATGACATCATAGCTCTTACCTGGCTATGCTCACCTCTTTATAAAAAACCTACATGACTAACTCCATTGATAACATGCACATTATATCTGTGTCAGCACAATACAAATTATTTCCAAGTCAAGTATAGAACACCACGGCCGTGCTATCTTGCACGGTCATGCTACAAAAGATTACCACGACCATTTTACATCACCACAGCTGGTTTCTAGGGTTAGGGTTTCCTATTCAATTCAATTAGGGTTAATCAACCCCTTTAACTTAATTAGGAATAATGATTTCTCATTTCATAATTCAATCATAGAGTTTCATGCTTAAAAGTATGACTCAAAATTAGGATTTACTGTTCATATCCTCACATTACCCTAGATTAGGGTTTACTATTCACATTATAATGAATTAAGATCACACCATTATCATATATGAGGATTATTTCCATTAATGCCCTCAATTAGGGTTATGACACATTAGTTGTCATATCTAGGGTTTCATGATCTCATTATCATGGATCATATCCTAATTAGGTATCCATCCATATTGAGAGTTCATTTCTTGATTAAACATTCATATAAGAAGTCTTCTCTCTCTTCTTTCAATAAGATGATGTTTGCATCATTCTTGATTAGACAAAGTCAATTCAACATTGACATCATGAGTTATGGCATTACCATTGTGATCATGAAAGCTTACTCATTCAAAGAGTGATAATCACTTTATCTCGTCAAGGGTACCGTTATTATAACATACACTAACCAACTAACCACTTGGTCTTTTAATCACTTTAAGCATCCATGAGGTTTAGGTTAACCAATTACTAAACCATCTTGACCACTAAGGTGTCAAACGATCTTAACCTTTATAGACCTCAAACGGTCTTGCACACTAAACCCCC
This sequence comes from Alisma plantago-aquatica, assembly GCA_963693085.1. Lineage (NCBI taxonomy): Eukaryota > Viridiplantae > Streptophyta > Magnoliopsida > Alismatales > Alismataceae > Alisma > Alisma plantago-aquatica. Next base: position 186,188,372 of record OY856409.1, read on the forward strand.
AAACGGTTTTGGATAGACCTTGAAACCGTTTGGTCTTGAAGACTGTTTGGTCTTGTTTGACACAATCGACCTTGAAACCGCATGGACACAGTCGACCTTGAAACTGCATGGACACAATCGACCTTGAAACCACATGATAACCAAATGGTTTGAGATCGTTTGTTCCCAAACGGTCTTGAGACCGTTTGGTCCAAACCACCTCAAAACCACAAGGACCAAAAAGTGTCTCAACCACTTCAATTGAGTTAGGATTTCCAATGTTGAACCCCTCAATTAGTCATGCATTTGGTAGCCACTTATCAATTGAGTCAATTAGGTCAACCCTCAACTGATTTGACCCTCAATTGTCCCTCAATTGATCATCAATTAGGGCTTGGATCGATTGGATTAGGGTATGAAATCAATGACCTTTCAACATTTTTTAATGTGAGTCTAATTGATTTGTCACCATTGAACCATCATTCAATTTGGTCATGACCTGTCCCCAAACGGTCTTGGGATCATTTGGATGACCTCCAAACGGTCTTGAGACCATTTTCCCAAGTTAACACCAAAAACTAACTCGACCAATTAAGGTTTGGCTCATTGGATTGATTACTAGGTCAATAATTAATTGTACTTCAATTTGTTACCTTTAGATTTTCAACCACTTGACCATAGTCAACCCTAGACCTCCAAACGGTCTTGGGTGACCCCCAAACGGTTTTGGGATCATTTGGATATCCTCCAAATGGTCTTGATACCGTTTGTCCATTATTTTATCAAAAACAAAGTCGTTCAATTAAGGTTTGAACCCTAAGTTTGGTCACCAAATCAGCAATCGATTATTCATCAACTTGATATCATTGGGTACTCAATTGGTCAACCCTACTTAACCCTAGACCCCCAAATGGTCTTGGGTGATCACCAAACGGTCTTGAGACCATTTGGGTGATCCCCAAACGGTTTTGAAACCATTTGGGCCACTCAACGCAAACTTCAACATGATACTATTATTGAAATCAGCAAATGACCCGATTAGGGTTTAGGTGACTAATGTGCCTTCAATTGGCGATTCACTTGGAATTAATGAATGATTTTTGGTAGGTAATTAGTTTACATTATTCACAACAGGCCTCCAAATGGTCAACGCCTGGTCAACGCATCCAAACGGTCTTGGACTGTTTGCTTCTATGCAGTTTGGTTGAAACCGTTTACATTCAAACGGTTTGAAACCGTTTGAGCAAGGGTTGAAGACCGTTTGCTAAAGTAGGTTTTTGGATAAATATAGAAATTAACGTCATCATCTTCTACCTCAAGAACAGAGGCTGTTCTTCATGGAATTTCTAGCAAGAACACAAGAGTAGCAAAGGAAGAAGAATAACTAACGATTTTTCATGGAGATGAAGAAGCAAAACAAAACTCAAGGTTTAGAGTTATAAAACCCACCTTTAGGTCTGATCCAGAGCTCCTATCTCCGTAGATTTAATGGTGGATGAAGATCCAGCAGTAGTCCAAGGTCCGTTCTTCAAGTTTTGGATGGAGAAGATGGCTAGAATGAAGAATCGTGTGAAAAACACCAATAAACCAACCTTGTTTTATGGTTTCCACCATAAATTTGAGGTAGATGGTGATCCATACTTACCAAACCAGCTTGGTCGTCCTTCCTATAGTCCAGATCTCCTTCTTGGTCGGCCAAAGCAAGTTTGAAAAGAAAATAACTAAGGGAAATGATCCCTTGTTTTGTTGGAAAAAGGTTGTTTGTATATTTATGGGTCTTTAAGGTAATTAGATAAAAGAGAGTTATCTTCTTTTATTTTCCAACTAAATCCACCAAAACTTTCTCTACTTTCTTGGATTCATGGACACTTTCTAAACCTTGCAAGTATTCTCAATTATCCAAGGTTTAAAGGAAAAGAAACCCAACATCTTAATAAGTTGTATTTATTAAAGAGCTATTTACTTAAATCTTGATTATTCAATACCAAGATTATCTTTCCTTCTATGATCCTTCATATGAGGCACCCCTCTCATTTTATTTGCTCAACTTTATTCCAAGAAACATGAGAGATACTCTAGAGGGTATATTTTACATGTTGGACCCTAGGTTTTGGGTAATTTGCACATTACACCAAAACTAGGTTTTAAAGCACAAGTATTACTCTACAAGCTATATCTTGGTGCTCAAGCTTGTGGAATCCATACCACCACATCATATTCATTCTTATGATGTATCAACATCAGAGGAACATCTTAACATGTGCAATTTGCAAGTTAACCCCTCAACTTGGGTAATTTGCACTTTAGTCCATTTTTAACAAAATAATGTTTCAACACTATTCAAAAAGGACTGAAATGGAAATATAAGTTCCTCAAAATATTTGATTACATTTAAAAATATAACCACAAGCATCTAATCACATGTTTAAGCAAAACACCTAGGTTTAGTTCATAACCCAGGTCAGGGATGTTACAAATAGATTCATCCTAATTGGGTGGTTCCCTCATCATTGCCTCAAAAACTATAGTATTGACTTGGACATGACATCATCATTGTTCAAGACGATAGCCTTGACACCATAGATTGATTCAAAGAAGACAACCTCCAATTTCACTTCATGATGCTACACATCACCAACATCAGCTAGGTGTCGCCATAAAGAAGAGGTCTACATATCTCATACAATCTTGTATTCTTTGCCTAAAGGTTATGTGAAATGTATAACTGACCTAATCAAGGATTGGGATCCAGCTAAAAAGTACATATAGAGATCATTTAGATCCCTCCAATATAGAAGGGGTTGTGCCTAGGGTTGTATGGTCCATCCTATGCACAACCTCAGATCACCATGCGGATGTTGTATTGAAATCCCATAGCATTATGGTCCACTACAATGGACTTGACACGAAGGGGTTACCTCAAATCTCTACCACTAACTTAAGACATGAGCCATAAGGCTTTACACATTAATCTAGATGAGAAGTGTCAACTTAGGGTACTATATCTATGGAACCTCGGCCATGTAGCATAAACATCATCATTTATTCTTTCCCTGAACCATGAAAGTAGCTGAAGAAGATGCTAGCAATGACAAGGTCGTCATCCCTGTGATGATACCTTACCTTTTGTAAGAGGATGATGATGACAACTAGTTTGACTACTCCAAGATCACAGCCAATATCTAGGAGATCTCTCTCATCATTGAAGAAAGCTAGGGCATCCGGACCACCCAGACCAAGCAAAAACCCAAAGACAAGATAATCCCTCCTAATGAGGAAGCAATCAAGTATATCCCTACTCTTGCACTCAATGAGCTATAACTAGATCACCTAAACACTAGAGAAAGCATTAATAATGATGATGATCCAGTTCTCAAGTTGATAATTTCCAATCCAAAACCTAAAGGATGGGGGCGCCACTCAATGCAATTGGCTATGATACTCTCTATATTTTCCTCAATTGGCCTAGCCAAGATAACTCTGAGAGTATGACTCATGAATCCATGGAGGAGAACAATGATGTTACATGGGATGACTACAAAGACACCTATGATATTATCAAAGTATGAGGTGTCAATGCCATCTTTGATATAGAGGTTGTAGAAGACCTAAAACCCTCATTCACCCTATCCTGAAAGATGAGGAAGCCCGAAACGGGTGTGTAGATGACAGCAACATCTTGACGATTAGGTTCCCTCACACACCTAGAAAAAGATCACCCCCAGTGTGGATCTTATCTTTTAAATTTTGTTTCGTTTGTTTAAGAGTACACTACGTGAGGAATTGAGGGGATTAGTCATATTAGAGGCATAGGTGGAAAGCTTACCTTATAACTCTACCCTTGACCCTTCAATTGAAAATGATGTTTGAGTTTGATATAACCAAGCATTAGTGTGACCTCTTATGTTAATTCAAAATATAAATTTTGGATCAGCCTGATATAGGAGTTAGTAGAATAGAGACATATCATGGTTAGGAAGAGTGTGAATCTCCTAGTCACTTTATCTCATTCACCCTTATATGACTTCATTTCATCATCACCATAGACTTCATACTGGATTAAAGTTATTTTTCTCTTTGATTTCATATCATCATGATAGGTAGTATATAGTTTAGCTTTGCATCAGAAAATACAAAAAAAATATTGCACGAAGTTCATCCACATAGGTTACTTTGTGTAATGAACTAAAATCTAGGAATTTTTAATCTAGCCCTTTTCTTAAGTTTTTCCTTTCCTTCCTATCCAATTTGTCCTTCATGTTGAATTTTTGGAATTATTAATATTTTTGAGTATATTTGGTCATAACTCATGCCAAAATATGGGTTTATGCACAAATACCTCAGTTAGTGTTTCAATTAGGGTCTAAGATGCAAAACTACCAAATAAGTGATATATTGATAAAGTATTTTTGTCCTAGAATTTTCTATAGCCTTATGGAACAAAAAAGAGAAAAAGTAATACATAATACATCTTTAAACAAGATAGTGTGGCATTAAATTATTTAATGTGAAAAATAGTGATAACGAAGAGTAATGGGAAAAAACTCATAAAAATAAAATTCAAAGAATAAATCTAACTTCTGATTAGATTTCCTCCGGTTCCAATTACCTTGGGAGCCCATTTTCACAGTATTTGCATAATAATAACTATTTCTATTCTAACTAGGGGGAATAAGAATAAGAGACAAAAATATTTAATAAAATATTAAATGACTTCAAAAGTGGAAAGAAAACTCAAATTCAAAATCTACATTCCAAAATTAGCCTACATGTGAATTTTCATCTAATTTGGATAATCTTAAATATTTCAGTCTATTAGGAGAGAGAATATAATGTAAAGACCAAATATATTAAATAACATGTTTAAAAAATAATGACAAAATCATATTCCCCATATTTAGTATTGCCTGTAGGACAAGGTTCATATTTTTGGAGAGTTTTTAGATGCCTCTAATTCATAATAAGTCATTATATTTAAAAATATTAAATAAAATATTAAACGTACTCAAAAATAAAAATTAATGTAAAAATCAGATTCCTTATCCCAAAATTAGCTAATCTACCAAATGTGGATTTATTTAGAATTTGTTTGTACCCTAAAATAATTATAGAAAGTTTGTACATGTAATGCATCAAAAGACCATGTTCTAAGGTTGTATTAAATGACTTTCATTGCAGATCTGTCGTGTGAATGGTAACCACAGACCAAAGGGTTCCGGTATTTTGGTAATAGCTCCCTCATTTCTAAATAAAATTTCACAAAATAAGTTGCATTGGATTGCAAATTAAATTCTACATCCATCCATAACATGTTCGAAGCCTAAAATTGTGTATTCGATAAATACTCAAACTTTTTCTCCAAGACTCTAGAAGTTTCTACTTCTCAAAGCACCAAAACCAAACACCATTTATATATACCTATACCCAGACCTGCACTATACCATGTGCACTCTTTCTCTTGTACCAATTGAACCCAATTCGTCACCATACATCACCGCCAAGTTGATTTTCTCTCCGTTGTAAACTCTCTTGCTGAAGACAGTTCTCTCTATGGCAGATCAATAGATCTTTGGGTACGGTTCTTTATACTCTCTTCTTCCTTTCTAAGTTGTTGATGTCATTTGACTTTTCCAAAATGATTTTTTTGCCCATTTTTCATCTGCCTAGACCTGCTCTACGTCGTCTGTCATGGCATGGACAGTGCTGGCAGAAGGCTCCTATGCATGTTCTCTTATTTTCCCCTCATGAACTTATTTCTGGTGTTTTGTCACATGAATATTTACATATTATTACATTCTCCGTCTTTTATTTTGTCATTTGAATGATGGTATGGTAATATCACAAAATCTCCTATCATAATATATAATTCATAATGATAATATAACACCAGTATATTCTTTAGAACATCATTTACATACTAAATCGGTAAAAATATATAGAATTGTAAAATTTATAACTTTTTAAGGGAATCTCCAAAAATTACACAAAAATATGTTTTGGAATCGTGATAATTTTCTCTATCTTTTGGTATTGGTTTTGTCACCTGGTTTCCAAGTTTTAAAGTATGTATTTTTAGTGTTTCAATTTTACTTATGATCTTAATAATTATTATAGGCTACTTAATAATTTATAAAGGTGGGATTTTGAGTCAAGATATTAATAAGTAATATTGAACCCAAAATTAGGTTAATATTAAGAGCCGGTTTAGAGTTTTGCCAAAGGATTGGATTTCTAGGATTTTCCACCTATATAACATGCATTGAACCTTAACTAATGAGCAAAATATTATATGTAGGTTTGAGTGACTTTAGACTTGGAAGGATAGAACTTGATCTCTGATTTGAATGCTCAAGTCAAGGTACGTGCATCTTATCCCTTAATTTGGGCATTTTTATAACCAATCCCTAATTTCCCTATGAGACGTGGACTAAAACCTTTGTTCCTATTATTGCTCTTTTTGGCACAATTACGTCAATAACTTGGGTCTTGAACCCCATCTGCAATACTTCCATTATTTAAACTTGTCATATGATTTCTTTTAGCATGATGATTTATTTGAATATTTAGCTAATGTAGTGGTACTTCTGTACAACCACCCATAGTTTGGGCATGTGTTATTCACCCAGGGGAATGTGTTTAGTATCTCACTTCTATATATACTATGTAAGTGTTTGGGAATGTGTTACTCTCCCACACCTAGTAGTTGAGGTTTGATAGGTGCTACAACCCTACTTAGTTAATGTAGTCATAATATTAATCATGCATGCTGCTCTCTTATTATTTGTTATGATTCTTATATATTATGTGCCTCATACTTTTAACTCTCTATTTTCTTACCCAAATTTTCTTTATTGTTCTTATCTTGTTTCTTGTTCCTTATTTGACACATACCTTATTTTCTCCTTTTGTTGGGTGATCCCAACCACCCATTCCTAGGACAAGGAGTGGAACAAGACCAAGGAGGACATGCCCAGGAGTAGATTCAATGAGACTTTGTTGAGATGTGTAGGTTGCTACTGCTAGATCTTGTAGTTGTCTTTTATAATTTATGTTTCAGGAAACTCACGTAGTGAACTGAGATCAAAGCAATGTAATAACTTAGCCTTTTCTTTCAATTACTACTATTTACATTTTTGTATTCATGCTTATTTAAATGGAATTATTATGCATGCATCCTTCATAATCTAAATTTCTCATAACAGATGGATGTTGTGTATTTTCTATTAAATTTCAATAAGGAGGTGATCTTGCCACTTTACAGCCTGGTATTAGATCCTGTTAGGTAGCTATTAGGGCATAAATTGAAAGCAAGTGTTTCTAGAAAGGATCAGGGTTTGAGGGCTAACAAGAGTTTCCTCCGTGCCACTAGTTTGGTTTCGAGGACTCCTGAATCCGTATGATACATGCCAGTCCTGAGCTAATACTGATTTTCTAAAATAGCATACCAACATGAAATAGTAGTCATAGAAATCTATGTTGGATACTCCTGGTAATATAATATGATGACCCTTCCCATAGGTCTGCATGTTTGGGTAGTCTATCTCTAGAACCTAGACTTTGATCTTTGGTGATATTATCAAGTGTTAGATCCTATAAGTGGTTTAGTCAGACTCACCCTTTTACCTCTAGTTTTAGTTTGACTTGGTAGGTCAAACCTTTTAAGGGGTGGAGGGGTAGTAGTAGCACCTTAAAACATGGATATACTAATTTCGGGGACAAAATCCTTTTTAAGGGATGGAGTCATTATCATACTGAAATCTAGAAACTCTAACTCTAGAAACCCTAACTCCATGATTAGGAGGTTAGTTTGCTTGGATCCTTAGTTTTGACCAAACAAGTTTATAGTTATACCCCGACATGCTAATGAGCATATAATGATCATCTAATGAATAGTTCACATGGTTGAACCCTAATGAATATTATAGTACATAATATGAGTAACTCACATGTTAATCCTAATTGTGGATACACACAATGTTGGCCATGTCATGGACCAGTAAACCCTAATATCATGATGACTGAGATAAATGGAACCTAACCCTAGACTTAATAAGAAGGTATAAGTGAAGTGTAATGATCACATTGACCTAAATCCTAACTTGTTATCATCTAATACTGATATATGCATCCTTAATGACTTCCATGATACATTGGTGACACTAGATATCATAATCAAATAAGATATATTGATACACATTAAACCACATAATCCTAAATTTACATATATATATATATATATATATATATATATATATATATATATCAATTCATTAATATGGAATATGTTTCACCTTGTTCGCTAATATCCACCCAATGACTCAAATATGGATAATGAGTAACTAGATATACATAAATATGCATGAATGGATAATGTGGTGTTGAATGTGCATAATCAATAATAGGAAGTGAATAAACATGAGTAAATGATTAATGATGACATTGATGTGATAATGTATAGATGTTTAATTGACATAGAAGTAATTAATGTGACATTATTTGCATTAAGTGTAGACTTAATAACAAATTGGGTAAAATAGTATATTTGTGCAAATAATCTGATATAATTTAATATGGTTGTAATATAAGGATAATGGAGTCTAAATCCAAATTATTAAGGATAATGGTCAAATATAGATATTGAGATAATTGAGTAAACTCTAATTGTGCTAAAACTCTTAATGAGATAAATAATAGATATATATGATTGTGTGCATGATAATGAAATATAACTCTTTTGGCAATAAAGTGATATAACGGAACACAATTAAAAGAATAATAAGGATGATGTAATATCATAATAAATATATCATAATAAATATAATGCTAAAAATATTAATTGTGTTATATCTCATAAAAGGAAATCTCAATAGTGGAACCTTTAGAAATCCATGAGAACCAGTACCTATGAGGAGTTTCTTGTAAAGATTGTAGAAGTACCATGGTCTGGAAGAAACAACCTGGGAACTTAGAGATGAGGTATTGCTTACTCACCCTTCCCTCTTTTCTTGAGATTTTGAGTACGAAATCCTTTTTAAGGGGTGGAGTGTTGTAACAAACTAAAATCTAGGTATATTTTTAATTTGGCCCTTCTCCTAAGTTTTTCCTTTCCTTCCTATCCTTTTTGTCCTTGATTTGAATTTGTGGAATTATTAGTAGTTTGGAGTATATTTGGTCATAACTCATGCCAAAATATGGGTTTATGCACAAATACCTCAGTTAGTATTTCTATTAGGGACTAAGATGCAAAATTGCCACTTAAGTAATATATTTATTAAGCAATTTTGTCCTGGAACTTTATATAGCCTTATGGAATAAGAAAGAGAAAAAGTAATAAATAATAAATCCTTAAACAAGATAATGTGGCATTAAATTATTTAATGTGAAAAATAGTGATAATGAAGAGTAATGGGCTAAAACTCTGAAAAAGAAAACTCAAAAGATAAATCTAACTTCATATTTGAGTTCCTTTGGTCCCATTTCCTTGAGGTACAAATTGAGCAAAGTGAGAGGAACAAATCGACCGATAGGGAGAGGTGGCTTTCGTGAGTCCTATTGACTATCTTTTTCTCAAGGGAACTCCCTTAATCCTAGAAGTGACAGAATTCTCTTCCCTTCCTTACCTTAGGTGCCAATTTTCATATTATTTGCATAATGATAACTATTTTTATTCTAACTGGGAAAGAAAATAAGAATAAGCACCAAAAATATTAAATAGATTATTAAATGAATTTAAAAGTGGAAACAAATCTTAAATTTGAAATATATATGCCAAAATTAGTGTACATATGAATTTTCATCTAATTTGGATAATCTTAAATATTTTAGTTTATTTAGGATAGAGAATATAATTTAAAGACCAAATATATTAAATCAAATGTTAAAAAAATAAATAATGGAAAAATTGTATTCCCCATATTTAGTATTGCTAGTAGGCCAAGTTTCATATTTTTGGAGAGTTTCTAGGTGCCTCTAATTCATATTAAGTGATAATATTTAAAAATATTAAATAAAATAATAAACATCCTTAAAAATAAAAATTGATGCTAAAATAGGATTCCTCACCCCAAAATTATCTAACCTAGTAAATTTAGGTTTATTTTGAGTTTGTTTATACCCTAAAATAATTATAGAAAGTTTTATACATTTAATGCATCAAAAGTCCATGTTGTAAGGTTGTATTAAATGACTTTCATTACAGATCGACTGTGTGAACAGTAACCCTCGATCAAAGAGATCTAGTATTTGGGTATAATTCTCTCATTTCTAAATAAAATTTTACAAAACAAGTTGTGTTGGATTGTAAATTGAATATATAGAACTATGTATATAGTTCAGAATGATAATATGAGACCAATATGTTCTTTAGAACATCATTTACATACTAAAATCAGTAAAAATATATAGAACTATAAAATCCATAACTTTTTACTAGAATCTCAAAAAATTACTCAAAAATATATTTTGGAATCATGATAATTTTCTCTATCTTTTGAAATTAGTTTTATCTCCTGATTTCCAAATTTAAAGTAGTGTTTTTTACTATTTCGATTTTACTTATGATCTTAATAATAAGTATAGGAAAAATAATAATTTATAAAGGTTAGGATTTTGAGTCAAGATATTAACAAGTAACCTTAAACTCAATATCAGGTTAATATTAAGAGTCGGTTTAGACTTTTTTAGAAGGTTTGGATTTCTAGGATTTTCCACTTATATAACATAGATTGAAGCTTAACTAATGAACAAAATATTATATGTAGGTTTGAGTGACTTTAGACTTGGAAGGGTAGAACTTGATCTCTGATTTGAATGCTCAATTCAAGGTATGTGCATTTTATCCCTTAAGTTGGGCATTTTTTATAACCAAACCCTAATTTCCCTATGAGGCATGGACTAAAACCTCTGTTTCTATTATTTTTCTTTTTGGCACAATTAATTCAATAACTTGGGTCTTGAACGCCGTCTGCAATATTTATATTATTTAAACTTGCCATATGATTTCTTTTAACATGATAATTTATTTGACTTTTTAACTAATGTAGTGGTACTTCTATACAACCACCCATAGTTTGGGCATGTGTTATTTCACCTAGGGAAATGTGTTTGCTCTCCCCACTTTTATATATTTTGTAGGTGTTTGAAATGTGTTACGCTCCCTCACATATTGATTGAGTTTTGGTAGGTACCTCATCCCTACTTAATGTATTCATAATATTAGTCATACATGCTACTTTCTTATTATTCATTATGGCAAGAATATTATTTATTATGTGCCTCATACTTTTTACTCTCCAAATTCTTACCAATTTTTCCTTATTGTTCTTATCTTGCTTCTTGTTCCTTATTTGACACATACCTTGTTTTCTCCTCTTGCTGGGTGATCCCAACCACATAGGTCTAGGACAAGGAGTAGAACAAGACTGAGGAGGACCTGCCCAGGAGTAGATTCAAGGAGACTTTGTTGAGATGTCTAGGTTGTTGTTGCTAGATCTTGTAGTTGTCTTATCTAGTTTATGTTTTAGGGAACTCATGTAGTAAACTGATCGAAGCAATGCAATAACTTAGTGTTTTCTTTCCATTGCTACTATTGACATTTTTGTATATGGATCATGCTTATTTTAATGGAATTATTATGCATGCATCCTTCACAATCTAAATTTCTCATAAGAGATGGATGTTGTGTATTTTTTGTTAAATTTCAGTAAGGGGGTGATCTCGCCTCTTTAACATTTGTATAGAAACTTTCTTATAGTTGCATTATTTATGTCATCATTCATATATATGTGAGTAATACATATCTTCTACATCTTGTTCGAACTTTAAAGAGTAAGAAAAATGTATATAGCTTTACTCCTTCTCAGGTCATATAATTTCTTAGCCATATCAAATTTATATAGCTATTGAAGGGAAAAATAATAAAAAGATGAAAAATAAAATAAAATAAATAGAAAAAGAAAAAGAAAAAGGATAATGGAGGAAAAAAGATGAAAAAGAAATTGAAACATATCTTTTTTGTATAAGTAGGTGGAATTATATGTTAAAAACACCCTCCACCTTCACTCATCATTAGGATGAGGCATCCACAACATCCATCATTCGACCAAAAATAATAGTTGAGGGACATATTCAATTTTCATCCTTTATATACATAAGATCATTTTGTACTTTTTCATAGATGACTTGGATTATGTATGATTTATATTTTTCATACCACCAATTTCATCCACCCAGTTCTTTATATGGTAAATAACCCAAAAGATTTATTCCCTTCTTCAATCACATTCAGGAAACTGAATCCACGATAGAAATTTGTAGATAGAGCAGTGTCAAAGTTAGGGATATCTTATGATGCACTCAGTATAATTTAGACTCTCCACAATATTTCTCTACTTTAGCTTACTTATGTGCTAAGAAATCTGAAATTGAATTTTTGATTTTTGTAATTGGTCACTTGTATATAAGTTATTTTCTTTATGGCTGGGGAGGACCGGTTTGGGACCATTGAGAAAAGGAGTATTATAATGATTTAGTTCACATTTGTGTCTCTCATTTGACTTTTTCAACCAAATCCAAGGTAAGTTGCTCAAGCGTGAGAAACATTCAAGCTTGGGAGATTTTGATGCACATGATTTATTAACCAAAATTGGAACTTATTTAGGCATGATTTTAATATGTTTTCTCTCATTTCTATATTATTTATGAAAAAAAATTCCTAAATTGCCTAAAATAACTCTTTTGCATTCTACATGTATTTAGGCTGAAATCACATTATCTTATTACGCCCCTAATGTACTATTGCTTAAATTGTAGATATTGATCAAGCCAAAATAGTATACAGTCGGTACCACTGACTTATATCAGTGGCATTGACATAAAGAGGATGTGGATTGAAAACAATAAAGGAAATATTGAGAAAAAAGGAGGCAACTCGTCAAAAAGCATCTCGACACCACTGACCCAAGTCGGTGGCGTCGAGATTTGAAACTCTAAAGCACACTAAAGAGGAGAAAATAGTGGCACCAACATTTATCTGACGGTTATGGTCTAGACAAGGCACATATGAGAATCCATAAACAAGGGGTGGGCCCCAATTCTCCCTATATAAACCAAAGGGGGTAGCCACCAAGAGGCATCTTATTCAGTTGCTCCTCACATCCCATTCTAGAGCGGAGCATCTCATCTGAAGACCATCCAATGACTGTCCTTGGAGGAACCTGACCTTAAGAAGGAGACTAATTGTCCAGAGAAACTTTTCAAGAGTTTGGTATGACCTTTTTAGCCTTATTCCCTTCTTCTAATTCTTTCTTGAGCATGAGGGGATACATCCCCCATTCTTTAGGATCCAGGAGTATCCCAGTGTTAACTATGTGCATGTTCATACCATGATTCAATACAATAAATTTTTATTTCAGATTTTGATAACAAAAAAACTCAATTATCTTGTTTATGATTGATCACCATAAGTTTTAATGTATTGTTAACTACTGCAAAAGCTTAGTTAACAATTAGGGAAGTTGTTTCAAGTTTATTGATCACCTTAAGTTCATAATGGATTGTTATCTGATGTGAAAGTGGGGTTAATGGTTAGAAAAGGCATTATCATCCCAGTCAATAGTGACACTGTGAAAGTAGGCTTACCACTATTAACTAATTATCTAGAGATAGTCCTTATCATTTATTCTCTCATAATGATGAAGCCAAAGTAGATTAGTAAGTAGGATAAATAGTATAGTACATTGGGAAAACATGTAGTACAAGCTAAATACACTAAATGTAAAGAAGCAAAACAAGTTATGTTTATCTAATAAGATGCATGCATAGGTTGACACCATGGTGAAACTAAGATTCTAAAGAATTTGTCCATATGATCTTCCATTCACTTTATCTCTGCATTTTTTAATTCTCCTTCTTAGTTTTAATTAATCACTCAATTCATTTATTTGCCTTAGCTGATTTGTTTCAGTTAGTAGTAGTGTATAGTTTTCTGGATTCCCTGAGTTTGATACCTGGTGTATTGAACAATTATCGCTATTCACATACTATTTTGCTATGTATTTTTTGCACTTATTGGTCATTTCGATGTTATTTGTGCATAATATATAATTATTATCTTGTGACACTTAATCGCATCAAATATTTGTTGTTTTTACTATTATGTATTGATTTATTTTTATTTCTTGAGTTTATGTTCTTTATTGATAAATTTTAGGTAAATTGACAAGAATCATCTCAACTCGGTGCTATCGACATGTGTGTCGGTGTAATGACATTTGAAGAAAAGGAACATGGTGGAGTCAAAAGAATTTGGTGGTATCGATAGAAGAATCGGTACTACCGACATTTAAACAGTAGAGCTCAAAAAAGAATCTCGGTGCTACCGACACCCTTGTTGGTGCTACCGATTGGAATCAAGAAATTCAACATGATACTTTAGGAGAAATCTCAGTGCTATCCAAACTCTGCTCAGTGGTACCGATAGTTGATAAGGGATCATGAAATTGAGAAGATCTTGGTACTATCAACATCTTGTCAGTGGTACTGACTCATTGTGATCAGGCCATATTAAAGATCACAATGAATGTGATGGTTGTGACTTAATGCCTCCCTAAGTCCATCCTATGACAAGAGAGGAGTGTGGATAGACCTATATATCACGTTCTTTTCCATTCCATGATATTCGGGAGTTAGGAGAGAAGAATGCCTTATTCTGGATGATTCGGGCACCTCTAATGGATAGATTTGCAGTTGGAAGACAGCAAATCGTTCCTTTCCTCAGAGGGAGCCATCCGGACCAGCTTTTTCAATGGTTACTTTAGTTTTCTAATATTTCCCACATTTTTTCTTTCTTCTCTCATGTATATGACAATGGAAATCATGTGGGCTAATCTCCTTTGTTCCTTAGGACCCAAAAGTATCCTAGTTTTGTACTGTAATTGATACTTACGAGTTAATGTTTAAGGTTTCCCTAATTTCCAGACATATTTCTACGATTGCTTTGTGAATTATTTGTGCTTGATCATCATAGGTAATTTAATAAACTGTTAATTACTTTGATAAAGGGATTAAGGGTTGGAATGGTCGTAGAAGTACATAGCCTAGATCTCACTTTGAGAGAAGGCTTACAACTATGAAGAGAATATCCCATAAGTATGATTAAAGCACTTAACTAATAACTAAAT
Source organism: Alisma plantago-aquatica (assembly GCA_963693085.1). Taxonomy (NCBI): domain Eukaryota; kingdom Viridiplantae; phylum Streptophyta; class Magnoliopsida; order Alismatales; family Alismataceae; genus Alisma; species Alisma plantago-aquatica. The sequence goes on from OY856409.1 coordinate 186,203,530, forward strand.
AGATATGAGAGTGGGATTTGTATTAGATTAAGTAGTGAATCACGTTGTAAGAGTGGGTGATTCTTGTTGCATGCTCCCTTAATCCAGGGTTAGGAACTAAATGTTAAAAAATAGTGTTAGTTGTAGTATAAACTGTGACATCCCGCCATCACAAAGATAGCAAAACGCCATGTGAAAACGTACGGAACCGTCATAAACATCGTATTACCAAAAACACGGGTTAATTAAAACTGATTGCGGAAAGCAGATCAGAAAGGAACTATTACATCCAGATCCACATCCTGCAACGAAACATGTTATATAAACATACATCAACCTGGTACATATCCACAGTTCATAGGATCTAGTTGTCACTTATCCATAAAGGATGCATCACCTGTTTATATACAGAAAAGGCCACATCCGGCCAACAGCAGGATAAACAAGCTACATCAACTATACATCTTGAAACCTCATCAAAATACCTCCAAGGACCTGAGAGTACATGGATGACTCTAGGACTCTACTACAAAACATCCAACCACAGTAGCAGCATATCCAACCTTGCCTTCTACTGTTCTTCTTGCTGCTCAGCCGCAACCTCATGACCACCACCACATCTAGCATGATCACCTAAAAAGGTTTTAAACCAATGGGGTGAGACACACAGTCCCAGTGAGAAACATAACCCCCACCAAAACTATAAAACCTCAAAAGGGAGCTATAACAGATAAAACAGGTAACTAAAATAAGTCGATCGTATATGAGCAGCATACTGAGCAGAACTAACTTGTTATAACATCTTACCTAGATATGCGGGAGGCATATAGCCAGATATTTCTTATGGAACATGATTGATAAGATAAGTTATATAAGAACTTATCATAACATCTGAGGAACATGTAAGTAGTTGTGAGATAAAACTAGGGCAACTATACAAACAAGGCCTCAACCAATGTCTCGTGTTTGCCCTAAGCAAAATATACTATACGGATGGAATACCATTTATTATGCCCTAAGGAAGTGAGTCGTACCACTCAGATCCAAACCGACCACCGCTTAGTCACAATCGATTGCCATACAAGGTCGATGGGAGAGCCGGATTCCACGACCTCACTTCCCTTGTGGTCAGTGCACAAGAACCAACAAGCAGGACCACAGTCTCATGCTTAAGTGGCCTCAGCCACACAGGGTCAGGCTACCGTCTGCCTAGCCCACCTTGGTATAGGTATCGACGCTAGAAAATTGAGCCACGGGCCTATTCACTGTGCTCCATCATCACTGAGCCATGGGCCTATACACCATGCTCTATCACATATCCTGAGCCATGGGCATGTTCACCATGTTGTAACCACACTGAGTCACAGGCCTGAAACTGTGCTCGAAACATGCACTACTACTAAGGGCGTAGGCGCACCCCGCATATTCAACAATATGTGTTCCGGGTTAACCTGCAAGAGAACCCGTTTCACCATCACCAAACTCCTGATGATGATGGATCTATGGCCAGGGCAAACTACATGAAAGGTTCATTTGTAATTAATTAATGCATTTTAAGCGGATTGTAAGATTCAACCAAGTTATGTAACATGCAACTATAACAAGAATGAATAAACATAAACCTCATTATCTTGTGTTACATTGTCACTAAGGCCTTCAGTGACATTGACATCATCCTGATCCATCACAAGGATCCAACATCACATGTTACCACTTGGCCTCTTGCCAATCATCAAGATCCATCTGAAGGATCAAAATCACAGGGACTCAATCCCATCATCAAGGCACACATTGTCATCCCATGGGTAACACCCATCATATATCACTGGGTTCATAATAACCCTTGATGTTCAACATCATATCATTGCCATGCCATCACTATGGCTATTACCTAATTTCATATCCATACACATGGAACCTGCATGGTTAGCATAATCATAGAGGAACAATTGTACTCATACAAGGAATACCTTAAACTTATTGCATGTATCAAGAGAGAGATAATTATGTTATTGGATGACCATATCTATGCATGACATTATTATATATAACTTTTCAATCAAGCATTAGGATTACCAACCGAACACAAAGTACAATCCTCACTATAGATATATTGGGTAAGGGACAACCCTCACCAAAGGTATCATAGCCCACAATGTTCCTCACTATAGGTATATCAACCCTCACCAAAGGTGTAACGATCATCACTATCTTGGTTAACACTACATAAAGGGGCTGACATGGATATCGGTCAACATGTATCTCGGGTTGACACCCATATCGAGTAAGGCACCTAGCAAGTTGTAACGTGCAGCAGCATAGCGAACAACATGTATCACCCAAGCGTTACAACAACATACCGGGCAAGCACCACAACGTGCAACGCCCCAAGACGGGCAAAATTGTGTCGGGCAATGCCCTTCAACAATGTGTCACAACAGACAACACAGCACACCATGTCAGGCAACGCCTCAAGGCCATGACAGGCAACGATGTGCAACACCTGATGCACCACTCTGTCGCCCAAGGAAAAGATCAAGCGCCATAACTGTTAACATCATAATGGGCAACGCGTCACAACAGAGTGTTGGGAAGCACCATCCAGGAGGATGACGTGCAAGGCACCAACCAACCCTATCACCCAACACAAACTCCATAGCATCTAAGGGATCAACAAGGCACCCACCTACTGTATCGCCCAAACCCTAACTCAAGGGAAGAGAGGGATATCGGGCAGCACTACCCATCATGAGTATCGTGTAAGGCAAGGCCATAACGCCCAAGAGCTCAACTCCTCCAGAACACACATCTCGTCCAAGGGACCAACTAGGTGTCAACCAACCATATCATCCAAACCCTAACCCTAGGGTAGGGAAGGGATATCGGTCACCACACCTACCAACCATATCGGGTTACTAGGGTTAGAAGGTCTCAACCTCACCACAACCATCCACACCATATCGCCCAAGGATACCAAGAGTGTTGGCTCACCTCTCAATAACCAAGTGAGAGGGGTTTTGCACAACCTCAAGCATATCGGGCAACCAGGGTAGAACAACACCCTATCGGCCAACCAACTCGTCATATGGCCCAAACATCTAGGCCACATGCTCACCTCTCAAAACCAAAGAGAGAGAGGGGTATTGCCTCACGGACACACCACCATACCTCTTTGGGATAAGAAACCCTAAGCTCACCTCTCAACTAAATGAGAGAGGGGTATTGCTTGAGGTTCTACAACCCAAAGGATCAGACAACACAAGGGTAACTACCCATATCGCCCAACCTATTCTAAGGAACATATATCGGCCAACCTGATCTAAGGAACATATATCGGCCAACCTAATCTAAGGAACATATCGGGAAGCAACATGACCATTAAGGCAAGAACATATCTAGCAAGATAACATGGTCGATCAAGATAGCATATAACAAAGCAACATGGTAAGGAAGTAGTATAGTTAGGGTTAGGAGTTATGTAACTCGCCTTAAGCACACTTCCAAGCTCCAAAGATCCAAGCACCACTTCAGCAGGATGTATCAGCCACCACCAAGGAAAAAGAAAGTAGCAGCAGTAGCAGGATGTATCGGCCACCAAGGGGGAAGAGAGCAAACGGCTAAGGGGGCAAAGAGATCTCAAGCAAGAGAAAGGAGAGACATATATATAAGAGGGTAAGGGGTAGGAACAAGAAAGGTGTCGTCCTTCCTAAAAACACTTGTCCATGGAGCAAAGCCACCTTCTAGCTCATCCACCTCCACATGTCCAAAGCCTTTTCCACCTTGCTAGAAACAAGCACCAAGTGTCCATAAGGGGTGACACAAATGATACCAGGTGGAGGGGTGTGTGTCGCCCAACATGGCAACCTGTCAGACCCACCAGCACCCTTGGCCGATACATCTCCCTGACCGATACACCACTTCCTGACACACTCTTAGCTGATACACCCTTGCCCAATACACCAAGCAAGGAGGTGGCACCAAGCTCAAACAAGGCCCAAGAAAGCCCAACAACAAGCATAAGCTTCAACAAGCTCAAACGAGGCCCAAAGCAACTCAAGCAAGGCACCCAACCCATCCTCTCAACTCTAGAGGATGCAAGGAGAGAGAAGATATCTCTCAAGCTGAAAAACTTGCACACCAACCCTATAACTTGGGTAATTTGCAAGTTGCACCTCAACCTCTTAACAAGCACAAACAAACCCTAATCACAACTCAGGTGATTAGGCAAGCCTCTAAACACAAGGTTTAGGCAAAGCAAACAAGGTAAGCCCAAAATGGAGGTCAGGGTCCTTACATAAATTGTGGTGAAATTGTAATCCTAATGAATCCATTCCATCTGCGGTCATAAACTAATAATCTAGTTTTATTTCTTATAATTAGTTCAATAATCAATCAATCACTCTTTTTCTTTGGTCTAGTTGATCGGGTGACTGTTAGTAGTAGTTTCTAGACTCACGTTTTTCCCGTGTTCAATATCTGGACCTCTTTTGTCTTATGTTACTTCGATACATACACTTGTGTTACGTATGTGTGGTTTAGGTGCATCAATACTCAGACCTCTTTGAGTCCTTGTACTACTCTTACTCTTACACTTACTAGTATGCACAATTTTGATGTGTCATCATCACTTATATATCAACAACATTGAACTGACTTCACCCCAAAATGCACTGAAGACCTCATTGGTATTCAAGAAAAAAGGGAGAGGATACTTTCTTCATTCATCATTTACCACCCATGGTTTACAAAATATGGACAAACCTACACTCTAGAAACCTACAAGTTGTGATGCCACTGATTTTGAATAGACTCTTGGAAATTGTGATGCCAATGATTTTGACTAGACTCTATCTCATGTTTCTATTTCATTTTCCTTTAGTTTTTTTTACATTCTCATATAGAGAACTATACATGATTGATAGATTTCTACTTTTTTCTTATTCTGGTTTATTTGAATTGCACAGACATTATATTGAAAAAACTTGAAATTAAAAGATGTTAAGAATTCTCGAGATGTGGTCAGTAAATGTGGCATTTCCTCTAAGGTCTTGAAGAAAAGCAAGGTGGAATCTACATGTTGTAGGGACACTAAAATTTTAATCATTTAACATTGATATTATTACCATTAGTAGTTGTCATATGGATTGTCTTCCTTCAAATAGTGGTGGTAGTAACTATCAATTGGGGTGAAAGGATATCGCCCTACTTTAGACTAGTAATCCTTAAAAATGTGAAAGGGTTTCCTTGGTAAGAACAAAGAAGGTAGTAGAAGAAATTATCTTAATTAGTGAAAATCCAAAGGCCGTATGCATGTGAACAAAATTCTCAGATAATGTTTTCAAGATAATTTTCAAACAAGTTTTTGAACTAAGAGAAATAATGTCCAATCTACTATATTTGTGTATAACATTCAATCCAATATGTTGAAATCATATATTATTCTAAATTTGATAAAGACAATATGATTAAAAGGGATATGATAGTTCATTATGAAGAGTAGTCTGGAACTAAGCCTTGACGCAATGATGATGTATCAATAATTTTAGAAGCTATTATTCTAAAACCATTGATGTAACTCCCAAGTCCATAGTCTAGGGCTCTAATAGAATCTTGAGAATGATGAATTGCCCCATAGAACAACAATAGTCTAGACTATGTACTTTGTGCTCACTTGGCGCACAATCTGGGTTCCATTTACTAATAGGTTACCCATCCTAGTACTACTCTGGGTTGAGCTTGCTTAGTTGGAGTACCTATAACGGAATACCTAAAAAAGAGGTGCACCTTGTGGATATAGATTGTGTAGTTATTTCTTTTTAAGATGATTATATTTGAGGCATCAAATCTTGGGATGTTACAATCTCCTAGACTCTTGGTGTCCACGTCAAGGATCAAGTATATGACCGCATAATATTTTTACCATTTTAGTGAAAATCCAAAATGGCTCACGTACACATAGCCCCAATTTATGATACCATTACAAGGGGACTCCATCACTGACATATAGCCCTTTACACCATGCTTAGATCACACGACTTAGGGCTAGAGCAGTTACATGTCCAAATGCACTATAGGTTACTGGGTGGAACTATCTCTACTACCATTTGTAATGATAGAGGCCACAAATCAAGACTCTAATAGAGTTATAGGAACGATGACAATCCCACATACCAACTGTAACCTCAGCTACACGCTTTTTCCTTACTCATGCACAACTTGAGTTCAACTTCACAATAGGTCACCCGTCTTGTTTTTTCTACAAAGATCACACTTAACTCTAGAGCACCTATTGATGTGATATCTGAAAAGGAGGTGTACCTTGTTCATGCGAGACAATAATTCCTTTTAAAATCATTTTATTAAAGGCTTGGAATTCGAGAACATTACAATTGATCTCAACTAGTGAGGTGTGTTTGGTATAAGAGTCATATTTATGTCATTTATGCTATCATCGCACATCTATGGGTGGTAATCAGTATGTGTGACCAAAAATAACAAAGCCCTAACAACTATAGAAAAAAGACGCAATGGAACTATCAATTTTCATCTCTTTGGAATGACAACAAGGAAATAAAAAATGATTCATATTTTCAGTCAAGGAAGATATCATTCAATATTTCAATGATATGAAGGGATTCTAACATGATATAATCTAATGTGGAAATGGTCAACCACCTAGTTAACATTTGGTGCCCTATCCATGATTAAACAATTATTAAGAGTGAGAGAAACAATCACGTTGCCACATTTTTTGTTGATTGTTAATCATGTAAAAGCATGTGGTGTTTTATCCCCTTATAGGGTTTTTCTATAATAGTTCTCATTTTCAAAAATGTCTCTTATCTGCGAAAGAGATCGTGTAAGTAATGGTGTTATCCATTTCGTAATCAAGAGACTCTAAGAGAGATTTTTCTATATGGCATTTTCTATTTTGGAAGACTTCTTTTGTAGAAATTTTCTTATGAAGATTACCAAATAATTCATTGTTCCAAGTCTTTAGTTGAACTCTAAGTCTTTTGCCCTTGAAGTTAAGGTAACACAACTTTCTTGGAGTTCACAAGGGGGTTAATGGGATGAAGAATCACATGCTTTGAAATTTTGTGGAGAGTCTAGGCGCTTGAAATAGAAAGGTGTGGGTTTCGAATGAGATGGAAACATGTTTAGGAGAATGGTGTAATAGTTAGAATCAAGATATAAATGATTCAAGAATAGATAATTATCATCCCAAATCTCTATAAAAAGGGAATCCATACAGACAATGTCATAAAGGGTTTGATATGTGATCGGTTCAAGTGTAGCTAGTCTCATAGAAAGAAAGAAAAGTGAAGCTAATCTCTTTTAGAGGTGTATTGATGAGGTTGGACAAGTTGATAATTTCAAGTATAATTTTGATTGTGAAGTAGAAATAAGCCATTTGATCTTTCACTTTGTATGACAAGGGATGATGAAGTCACATTTGTAATACTCTACATGGATGTTAGTATAGGTTTACTCACCCATAGTCAAAAAGCAACTTTTTGGTAAAAAGTCTTCACCGTCATCACCCAATAGGATCCAAGGCTGTCGAAAAATGCATCTAAAAGTGTTATTACAAAGATATAGCATACTATGAGAGATTGTGGGGTGGTCTATATTGATTGGCTTGGATCTGGTTTTCTACACATTCCCCTAGTCTCCCGGTGCCTGGAAATTAACATCGACCAACACGAGCGCCGTACCCTGGTTAGACCAGCTCGTGGTCCTATCCCCCGAGATCAGTGAAAGGGTACGATTCCCGGCTCTGATTGAAAACATCGAGTCGACGCCCATGTTCCACCAGCGCCGACGCCGGGTTTTTGTTGTTGGTTTGGGACATTTTGTGTGAAACTGTAGACGTCGGTGGATCTTTCTTTCTTTTTTTTCTTGAAGATGTCGGTGGATCTGTTGGCTCTCCGGGATCGTGGCCGGGTGGCGGTTTGTTTATTAGTGGACACGTGCATTCGACGCGGATCTTTGACAGGCAGTGCAAGTCGGTTGGTTGGTTGGTTGGTGATTTGGTTTGGAGCTACGATATAGATCACCACCCACCCATTCGGTCATCCACCCGGTGGTTGGGATGTGTGGTTAATGCTGATGTGGTAGAAAAAGTAAATACACTCTCAAAGAGAGAAAATTGGAGAGCGAAAAATATTTTGTACTTAACTCTTAAATCGTAAGGAATTTTAGGTCAAAATAAACAGCATTAGGTTTGTCATAAAAAATATTTATCAATGTTGACATATTTTAGAAAAAATAATATTAGAAGTATATTAAGAGAGGAGAGAAGTATACAAAAATATAGTACTTTTTTGAGTATTGTGTAATTATTGTACAATTCAGGTACAGTACTTATTGTCTCTTTGTTTCTTCATATTCCATAGTACTTATTGTCTCTTTGTTTCTTCATATTCCATAGTACTTATTGTCTCTTTGTTTCTTCATATTCCATATTGTCATAAATCTATAAGTATTGTACATTTTATCATTTATGCTAATTTCTGCATATATTTAGAATGTAGCGTTTGATAAAAATTATAAGGATATCTGCACATTCTACAAGAAGTATAGTACTAACAACCAAATTTTGTAATAAAAAATACACCACTAGAAGTACAGTACTAACAACCACATTCTATTTTTTTAAAGTATTCACATTCGTAATATGTAAAGACGTACAATACTAATTGTCTCCTTATTTTTCACACTCAATATTTTGTCACAAATACGTAAGTACTGTACATTTTATCATTTATATCAATTTTGACATACATTTAGAATGTAATGTTTGACAAAAATTATATACAAGAATACACACATTCTACAAAGTGTTCAGTATTAACAGCCAGATTTTATAATATAAAGTATAGTACTAGACGTACAGTACTAGAGGTATCGTACTAGACATAACAACAATACATGATTTGATGATAATGTTAGTACAGTACGAGACATGTCATGTATAAAAGAATGTAGATAACCACATACCATGCCTGTATAAACTAATTCACATTTCACTAAAAACATACACATTTTACTAAAGTATAGTATTTTTAATTATTGTTTAAGAACAGCTAATCTTTGATCCTCTTCATTCAAAAGTACAGTACTAAACACATTGTTATTATTAGCTCAATCGAATCCATAGATGAACAAGTAGCTATTGTACATGATTTGGGGGAAACGCGAATGTGATGTACTGTATTCACGAGTATTGTACGTCTGTATCCAGAACATGTGTATGGTATGCTAAAATACGGATATTATATTTCTAGCGTATTATCATTATTTCAAAATATGTCAATACTAGTGTTGTTAGAAAGTATTTTTACAAGGATTCTAATACAATTTATTTCATCAAAAAATACACTCCGGATTGAAAGTTATAGACAAAAAAAATTTCTCTCTCTTCTACTTCCTTTGTCCTTTATTGCTTTAATTGTTGCTGACAGCATGACAGCAAGTGTTGGCTCTTATTCCCCAAAATCGAGTAGGCCAGCGGGTGAAAAAGTAACTATGTCTAGAATTTTTCTTTGGTTTGATAGCTTGTCTGCAATTGGATAGGGGGGCCACGGCCTGGTCTAGTACAGCATGTTGCTGCCACATGGGGATCCCGATCCCTCCTCTCTATTATGCCAAACCTTTCAAGTACACAGCACATGCCGGAAGGGGAAGCAGGGTGAAATCCCTGATCATCTCCACCCCTCAGTCCGACTTGTTAAATTCGTCTTCATTTTCTTTTCCTTGTCTACTACATATACCATGGCAAAGATGAATCAATGATGTTGTCCCCTCCAGCCAAATGCCGACAACCCCACCATAGGGCAGTTCTTCTCCAAGGCAGTCGGTGACATAATAGCCCGTACGATACCGTTGGCGCCCCTAAACCTTCTCGAGCATTATATGCGGCGTGGTAACTTCCACGACCAAAAACCTTCTCGAGCATTAATACTCCACAACAGGGTTACAAGGGCAGCGCTACTTCCAATGAGAAAATGTGTGGATGGGGTTGGAACTTTTTGATCAAGGTTGGGGCATCGATACCAAAGAATGTCTTAATGTTCTCAATTTCACAAGTTTGGTGTCTTAATTTTCAGCAATGTAGTTACTCGATGTTAAGTCTGGCAATTGCATTGTAAATTTAATAAGCCAAACTAGAGAAAGGAGATGAGAAATATACTATAATAAATTTTCTAAATGAAAATAAAGATTTGAAATTGATAAATAATATCATTTATTAGAAACAGATACCAAGATTGTATATAACGCCTTCTGGGGAAACAATAATGCAACCAATTATGTGTTCCTGAGATAAACCCTGAGCTAAGCCATAGAAAAATGATGCTTTCTAAGTGGTGTATATAAGATAGCAACGAAAAACATGAGTCTTTTTTTACCTGAACATCAAAAAAGTCTAGAAACATACCAAATACAAGAATCCCTTCACAACACTACATAGAAAGATTCTAATTATCAACATAATCAACTTAAAATTTTAAGAAACATTAAATAAATCTTGTTGCTTAGATACTATTTACATTGCATGCACATGTTAAAACATTTTATACAACCCCACTTAGACAAGAGAGTATACATGGACATAACAAATATGGATATATCTAGCTATTTCATCTTGCGACCACCCTCTATATTAGTTTAGCTACCTAAAAGCATAAATAAACACAGATTCAAAATTCTCAATGATTGGGATACATAACATTATTTCAGCATCAAGAAAAAATATGAACATTCATTTGAAGAAAATAAATATTTTATTACGATAGCAGATATAAAAATATGTCATGTCAACATAAGCACATGTAACCAATCATTCAAATGAATATTACATGCTCGTATCTTTTCAACTTAATATCAGTTACAATATATAATTCATTCAACTCATATCAACATCACAATCATTACAAATGTAATTCAACTCAACCAACATTAACAATTCTACTCAACTTTGTTGTTTAATTTCTCATATCTTAACTAATTTAGGCATACCTACATAACTACATCTAATGGATAAATCCAAGTATCTCAATTAACGTGACAAACAATGTCCAACATGGTAAAATCAACAACTCGTCTCCTTGTTCCACTATGAGGACATTATGTATGTCTAGCTTGGGCACGATAGCCAATAACACACTCAAGAAAACACACTTTTTGTCCTTGGTACATTGGAGCACTGCCACTACAGAAGCCTCACCAGTAAAACTCACCTCAAGAGTTTCAGTATTCCTTTATAATGTGTCATGCGTACAAGTACACTACAAATCTATAATAAACTATGGGTCACTCCTCACCAAATCAATTCCCACACTCAAAAAGTAATATCAGAGAAGTGGTAGTTCTCAACCACTCATGTAAGGTTGTATAAAATCTACTAAAATCATCCTAAGGGGGCGTTCAGCCTCCACCATTCCAAGTCGTAGTAGTTTTGTGCATAAACCTTATCTAATTTCTAGATCACTACACTATGAGGTGCACTTTTCCAGGTGTCTGGTGTAGTAGGTGTACATGAAGAGCATTAGGCACTACACAGAGTGTATGAGTTTATAGTACCTCAAAAATAGGTGTGATTCCACCATTGTATGAAAACAAGTACCAAACGAACTACTGTAAGAATGTGATGATCATTAACTTGCATGTCATATGTAACTCTTTTATGTATAACTATCAATAGTTAAAATTATTGGACACAAAAGGCTCCTAATTAATTCATAGTCAAATATTTCTACAATTAGAGTTCCTTTCTACTACTCATTGTCTATTTCATAGCAATCATTTTCACCCCCCCGGCCCATGAACTAAGTGAAAATGAGATAGGGTGCTCAATTATTCAACATGTAACTCATTATGTTATCACTTTTATGTTAGTGCTCTTATCCATGTTTTTTTATCGTCAATGTTTGCATTTTACCCACAACTAGGGTGAACAATCAACAAAAAGAGGTATAAACCCTATATTAGAATAGGTATGTGATTAGCATGATTTGTATAGTCTTTTTACCTAATCTTGCATGCATTTTCAATCCATTTTCTACCTCAAGTTTCCTCTAATCATGCTAGATTTGCCACTTTATTGTTATTTTTACTCATTTCATGTTTATAATTAGGTACACTATTTTGACAACAAAATGGAGATAGTTTAATCAAAATCCATCCTTATTGAGATTTTCCAAGAGATTTATCTATTTTGAAGCATATCTTGAAGATTTTGACAGAAATTTGATCCAAAATAGGTTATCAGAGAAACTTGATGACCTTGGAGCTTTCACCTTACCGTGCGAGATAGATGACACTACATTTTACAAAGGTCTAGTTGACCTTGGAGCTAGCATCAGCTTCATTCCTTTTTCACTGTGGCAACAACTTGATCTTGGAGATTCAAATCCGACTAAGATGGCCATTCAATTAGTATATCACTCCATCAAGTATCCTAAAGGTATTTTAGAAGATGTTATTGTGCAAGTTGGCAAGTTTTATATCCATTGTGACTTTGTTGTGATGGACATGAATGGCGTTCTTTCCAACCCTCTTCTTTTTGGAAGACCCTTTCTCTGAATAATTGATTGCACACTTTATGTGTGAGAAGGTGAACTTACTCTTATGGTAGGAGAGGAGAGTATGGAATTTTCTATCTATGACGCCATGAAATCTCCAAATTAAAGAGAAGGCATTTTCCTAGTTGATTGTGTTGATATATTTCTGGAAGAAAATGAAGATTTTTCTAATTTCATAATTAATTATTGTGAGGATGATGAGCTGGACACCATCATGACAACTGAAGTTTCATATGCTACTTTCATTTTTTACTCTCATCCAACCAATGAAGATGTAATATTTGTAAAGGACAATTCTAGTAAGTCTATAAAGGAGAAAAAGGTAGAACTCAAACCCCTTGACCGGGGCTAAGATATGATTTCCTTGATCATGATTCTACTTCTCTCTTGATTATAAATGTTGATTTAACTGATGAACAAGAACTCAAATTTCTTTATGAACTTCATTGGCACAAAGAAGTAATTGATTGTTCCATCGATAATTTGAAGGGTGTTAACCCTTCCATTTGCATGCCTCAAATTAAATTTAGAGGATGATGTCAAACCATACATAGAACCTCCTAGGCGTTTAAACCAAAATATGATTGAGGTTGTGAAAAAGGAAATCTTCAAGTTGAGAGATGAAGGGATCATATACCCTATAAGTGACACCCCTTGGGTGAGTGCTATTCACATAGTACCCAAGAAAGGGGGTGCAACTGTCAAAAAAGGGGATAATGATTAGCTGATCCAAAGACATGTAGAGACGGGGTGGCACATGTGTATTGATTACATGTTGCTTGGACTTTGTAACGCTTCGGCAAGTTTTTAGCATTGTGTGGTGGTCATTTTCTTTGATTTCATTGAGAGTGAATAATGGAAATTTTTATGGATGATTTCAGTGTGTATGGCAATTTGTTTGACGATTATTTATCGAATTTGTCTAAAGTTCTTCATCATTGAAAAAAGGTTAACATAGTACTTGACTAAGAGAAGTGCCATTATATGGTACAATCTGGAGTTGTACTAGGTCATGTGGTATCTAACAAGGGTATTGAAGTTGAGAGGGATAAAGTGGAGGCAATTGAAAATATGTACACTCCTACATCCATGAAAGTTGTTTGCAACTTTCTTGACCATGCATGGTTTTATAGAAATTTTATCAAGGATTTCTCCAAGATATCCAAACCACTATGCTCACTTCTTGATAAAGATGTCGATTTTGTTTTCGGTGATGACTGTGAAGCCACTTCTAGGAAGTTGAAGGATGCCCTTATTTATGCCCCCATCAGTCAACCCCCAGATTGGAATGCACCTTTCAAAATTATATGTGGTGCTAGTGACTACGTGTTGGTGTAGTCCTAGATGGAGGAAAGACAAAAAAAAACTCCATGCCATACACTATTCCAGCAAGACCCTAGAAGAAATACAAATAAACTATGCCACCATAGAGAAGGAGATGCTAGAAATAGTATATCCCTTCGACAAATTTAAGCAATATCTTGTGGAATCCAAGGTTGTGGTTTACACTGACCACGTTGCAATCAAATACTTGTTGAACAAGAAAGATGTCAAGCCATGCCTAATTTGTTGGATACTATTGCTTCAGGAGCTTGACCTTGATATAAGAGATAAGAAAGGTACAGAGAACAATGTTCTTTATCACCTCTCATGGTTGAACACAGATGCAATGGACTCTCCCTCAAATGATGATTATCTACCTATTGAAAGATTGTATCTTATTGGCTCTTTTTCTATCCCTTGGTTCATTGATATTGCTAGTTGTCATGTTGTCGTACATCTTCTTCCTGATCTCACTTATCAACAAAAGAAGAAGTTCCTACATGATGTAAAATTCTACTCTTGGGATGATCCATTATTGTTTAAGCAAGGAACATATGGATTGATCCAAAGGTGTGTAGCTGACGAGGAGATCCCAACTATCATTTCATATTGCCCCTCTTAATCCCACATAGTACACTTTGGAGGAGAGAAGACAACTACAAAGATTTTATAAGCATGTTATTACTAAAAAACATTACTTCGATACATTCATGCCTATGTCAAATCTTGTGACAAGTGTTGAAGGATGAGTGGTAAATCAATAAGAGATGAAATGCCTCTCAACTCCATTCTTCAAATAGAGGTATTTGATGTATGAGGTGTGGACTACATTGGGCCCTTCCCATCCTCTTGTGGCTACAAGTACATCTTAGTTGCATGTGATTATGTATCCAAGTGGGTAGAAGTTATTCCTATTCAAGCTCCAATGCATGAATATGTTATGAAGCTATTTTAGAAGATAATTTTTTCATGTTTTAGAGCCCCATGAGTTGTGATGTTCGATGGAGACACACACTTCAATGAAAAGAAATTCAATAATTTGCTCAACAAATAAACATAAAATGTCTACTCCATATCACCCTCAAACAGTGGGACAAGTTGAAGTATCAAATAGGCAGCTAAAAAGTATTCTAGAGGAAACTATTTCTATTTCAAGAAAAGACGGGGTACTCAAGATGGATGATGAACTATGGGCATTATGGATAGCATTAAAAACATGTATTGGCACTACACCAATCAAGCTGATATATGGCAAGTCATGCCTTCTTCCTTGGGAGTTAGAGCACAAGGCACTATGGGAAATTGAATTTTAACCTTGACTTGAAGAAAGTAGGAGAAAAGAGATTGTTGCAATTCCAAGAGCTTGAAGAGCTTCATCTAGATGCATATGAAAATACAAAATCTACAAAGAAACAACAAAGGCATGGAACGATAAGAAGATTAGAAGAAAAGACTTCACTAAAGGATATCAAGTGCTTCTTTTCAACTCTAGGTTGAAGATTTTTTGGGCAAGCTACGTTCCAAGTGGTATGGACCATTCTTTGCGGTGAAGATCTTTCCATATGGGAATGTTGAGATTCAGAGGAAGTAATCTACATTCATAGTCAATGGCCAAAAGTGCAAGCTACATTTAGAAGGAGAGAATATCCAAAAGGGAGTTTCATGCTCCCTCACTAATATTTGTTGAAGAAGAACCAAGTCTTACTCCAGACTCTAAATGAAGGTCTTTGTAGGAGTTGACCCCACCCTTAGGATAGATTTGTTTATTGTTATTTTCTAAAGAACATTTGTTTTTCAAAATTAATTTTTTGTGGAGGAAGGTAATAAATTTAGGCTCTCATAGATTATATGACAACATCATTGTAGGTGTAGTAGAAAACAAAGAAGAAGAAAAAGAAAACTTATGCAACAATTCAGCTCCAGCATAGCATGTTTAACAAATGACATGGCATGTCAAGTTCAGACAGACAATCTTTGGCAATTAAATTCAGACGACACGGCATTTTAAAACTTCAACATGACATGTACGTAAAATTTAAGACACTTCAGAAGTTCTATGAAGCTACAACACGACATGTGATGAATCAATACTACTTGTCTAGTTCAAAAAAAATTGTCAAGCATCCACCTGGAGGTAAACACGACATGCTTGATTTCACAGATGGCAAATGAATCTTGGTCACACTTTCTAGAATTTTATGTGATCATTAAACATGGTGTGTTCTTTGAGCAACATAGAGTGTCTTCTATGATCTTTGTTTTTGCATCTTCAACTGGAGAAAAGTATGGTGTGTCATAGATTTTTCTGACTTTACAGAGTTCTTCTAATAAGGGAAACACATTGTGTCCTTTCTAGACATGACGTGTTACTTTTGAATGGGGCAACTACAGCATTGGTACATAATGAAGAGATGGTGTGTTTGATAAGATTGAAATAGGATTTGCCAACCTGATTTTGAATCCATTCTCACTCTTTTCCCTAGCCCATGATGTGTCTCTTGTGCCCATGTCATTTCAAAGACCTCATGCCACCGCCAACTCCAATCTACATCATCCAACGCCCCAATTTGCATCCACTCTTAGCACCACCTCTGTCGTTTGCATTGGTGAAGCATCTTTTCTATTGGCCTTATCTCTCCATCATTGTGTTTCTCCATAGTCGCACACTGCCACCCATTAATGTTGTCACCAAGCAAGCCGTTTGACCATGCCTTCACCTTTGCATCATCGACCAGCCACAGTCATCAAGCAACATCATTCACAAAGAGCCCCAACACTAGTCATCATTATAGTCTTACACACAGCCTCTAAAAAGACCCATATGTGTTGGTCCATCTTCACCGAGAAAATCTAGCTTCTAAGAAAGAAAGTCAATCCACTACTTGACCACACCATAGATCAAGCTCATGGGAAGACAAGAAACATGTTTTGAGCCATTTAGCTATGTCATTTTCCCTTTTCTTCTTCAATCCTACAACAAGTAGAGACATGATGTGTCTCAGCTCTGCACACGTCGTGTTTGTTGTCTCAACACACTTCCTTCATTACTCATGGATCCTATCAAGCAAGAATCAAAGAACCATAGAGGCGAGAGATCCTTTTTGATACCTACATGTTTCCTCATCTCAATTCAAAATCACTGCTGAAGAAGACATCATTTATCAAAATTTAACCACACAGGGTTCTACCTATGTGCTTTGCTTGCAATGAGACATTGGACTCATTGGGTTCAAATATGAGGTATGGGGATTTCTTGAGGTGCTTGGACTCCTAAATATCTATTGCAATGTAAGATTCACTTATATAAGATTGAATTATGAATTTCTTACTAATCTAAAAGTGCTAGAAGACCTAAGAAACCCATTTGAACTTTTTGGTAGTATCACTTTCCAACTTCTTGGGCACGGCTATAAATTAACTTTCAAGCAAATATGTGATGCATAATAGTGCACGTATATATGGTGGTAGTATTGTGATGCCTGATACTTTTATTAATGATGATTTATGTAGACAGATTACTAACGATGATATTCGTGAAGCCAAATCTTTCAGGGCATTAAATATCCACCTATTATGCTACATTCACAAACTCCTTAGCACTTGGGTTTTTGCAAGTAAAGAAACATAAGGTGTATGTGGAAAACTTTCTTATGGGCAATGTTACACAATTACAAAGTCAGTGTAGGTTAATTTTATCCTCTAACATTTTCTCAAAGACAGAAGGAAGAATTCAAATGACATTATGAT
This sequence comes from Alisma plantago-aquatica, assembly GCA_963693085.1. Classification (NCBI taxonomy): domain Eukaryota; kingdom Viridiplantae; phylum Streptophyta; class Magnoliopsida; order Alismatales; family Alismataceae; genus Alisma; species Alisma plantago-aquatica. The sequence goes on from OY856409.1 coordinate 186,221,166, forward strand.
TAGAGAATTAATAATTTGTACTGCCTAAAAGCTGATGTAGACTTGACATGGTTGGAAGCTATCACTAGGAAGAATAAGGTTGACTCCAATTCCTCATCTCTTCAAAATTAATTGTTAGGGATTCCTTAAATGACAGAAAGTTTAGACAATACGTCCGTGGACATGAATAATTTATTGAACTGCTTGATCAAGAGGGGATCAGTTTGACGATTCCTAACCATTGGAATTTTGTTTTTTTTATGATGAGGATGATTCTGAAGATAGACCTAAGACTTCCACCACGGCCACGACATCTTCACATCCTCTGCCTCCTTTGACTGGCACGTAGATGGACTACAGTTGGGCGATGCCAAATGTGAGACATCTATACGGGTATGTGATAACACCCAAATTTATGCATATTATCTCTGCATTTTATCTATAGTTTTGTGCCACTTTGGTCTTAATTTGCCCAATTATGCTCATATTTTATGCTTTCTGTCTCTTCATAGATAATGTAGTTAGAATATCCAATAATGTAGCCAAATGGCCAGTGTTGAACTTGCGTGCACCGAACACTGATGAACTACCTTGCTCTACTCTCTCTCTCAGCTTCACAGAGGCCCAGTGAATTGTACTTCTTGACACCTTGTCTTATGATAACCACAGTCTGATCATTAGCCTGGGCCCAATTTAGTTATGATTAATTGCTTTTATTGTCTTATCCTCTTTATATACCCATGCTAAACTTAGTGGATTTAATTCATATTTTTATTGGATTTTATCTTGCTTGTGCATGTCAGTTTTGGGCATATGGGCCCTATCTTCTCGGCCCAATATCCATTCTAGCCCTTTGGATTCCTAGTCAAGTCTTGGTCAACGGACTTGGTTTCCTTCTTCACACGGCCTAGCTTTCCTATTCTCAAACTCTCAAAAATTCACGATCGCTATTCACAAAGATCATGACTCCCCTCTTTACAACCCTAATCGCGACCCGCGATTCTCAAATGACGCGACCCTCTCTCTCCTCCCCTCAACATATCATAGCCGAGCGTGCCTCAAACCCTGCATCGCGACTGCGATTTGTAGAACCGCGATCGCGGCTTCACCTGCTCCTGCGGTCTTCGTAACCGCAACTGCGGTCAGGTGTAGCAAACACCGCGACCTCGCCATCTTCTCCACGCTCGCGGTCCGTCCTCTGTCAACAGTGGTCGCGGTCTCTTCTTCACCAACCTACTGCAACGACGATAGCACCTTCCCTCTATGCTACCACATCTGCCTCTCCCTCACGCTGAGAACATGACCCATGATCCCCCATGTTGCAACCACAAGCCACGACCGTGGCAACCCCCAACAATCGTGACCAGGAGATCAGGCCACGTCCGCGGTCTTCCTTGTCGCGACCGTGGTGCCAGCGCCTCTGACTCCCCCTCACAACCGCGTCCCGACGCCATCTCACATTGTGACCAGCAAGCCTGCTCCCCTGTACGAGGTCTCACCTTCTCCACGCCTTAGCCACTGTAGGCACCCGCTTCCCCGCCTTCCACCATCGCCTGTCCTCAACCGCTTCTTGCCTTAGCTGCCTCGAGACTTCATACCCTACACCGTGATCGAGACTCTTCCTTCTCCACCCGAGATAGCCTCTTCCCTCACATCGCTTCCACCTTCACCTCTGCAGCCACCGTGACTTCCCGCTTCCACGCCAACGCTTCTCCTCCTCACCCGGTATGCTACAACCATCACGCACACCATCACTACTCCTCACCACCTATAAGATCACGACCTACCCCCTTGCTGCTAACCGTGACCACGGTGTAGAGAAGATTGTGGTCTGTGTTCCTAAAAACTGCGACCTCATCTACTCTTCACGACCAAGCTGCGATCACAGGGCCAACAACCGCGACCCATCACTCAATATTAGTGTACGAAAACCACAATCGCGGTCTGTAAAGACCTGGACCGTGGTTTCCAAAAGAAACTGATCCAGGGTCCCCTATGCCTATAAATAGGACCCTACCCCCAGCCGTTCAAGGGATCTAGTTCAGATGTTGGAAGGTTGCTGGGTTGGATCCAGATCCCTATGGGATCTTCCCAAGGTCTGAGAGGACCAAGGCACTCATCCTACATGTTCCAAAAGCCACCAGCTTCCACACTCTCTCTCCCCCATCTCCATCTCAGATCTACTCTCTCCAAAGGCAGAATTTGAGGAGAGAGAAGATATGTGCTACATTCATCTTCACCACCAAGGAGAGAGAATATTGGCATCACCGCCCTCCTCCACTACTGGTCTACGATCTCCAAAGGTAGAAGCTGAGGAGAGAGAAGATCAATCGCCACCGTCATTCTCTCACCTCCATCGGGCTGCTGTTCAGGGCAGATCTAGAGAGAGAAAGGACCAAGGAGTCCAGAAGGATGAAGAGGAGGACCAAGGGACAAGATCTGGCATGCACGGAGGCCAAGGAGCAAGAGCCACCTCTCCTCTATGGGCTATATTTCATCCTTCTTCTATTTCATTCAGTTGTGTTCTTTGGTTATCTATATAACAATGTTCATCCGTCTTTGTTCGGTGCTAACTATGCTTGTCTATGGATAGTTGAGCTCCTTCTTGGCTATGTAGCCCGATCTGGGCATGCTTATGTACTTTTGCCTTAAGCAAGTAGATTCATATCAGATCTAGTATGTTGCATGTTCTATTTTCTCTCTCTAGTTATGACTGCTAGTTTGGTTGATCTCTTACTCGCTTGAACTGCTATTTCTGCCTGTATCGAGAGATCCGTTATACGATTAGCTAAGAGATGATAGTTTGGATCTGAACCCGAGAGGAGGACGATCCAAAGTACTATGTTCCTAACATTCGAGAATAATCTAAGACCCGAGAGGGAATCTTAGAATATTCTGGGGTGTTGATTTGTCATCCTCGAGAGAGGTTAGATGACATATTGTTGATGGTTTTAGTCATGCATTGCAAAAGCGACTGGGATGACCCCACAGGACAGATACCACTGTGTGTACTAGATGCTTGTTTGGGTGTTCAAGGGTTTTCTATGCCCGAGAACGAGTGCATAGATTGCCCTGTTGTGGTTACATAGCCAGGAACTCTCTTTCTCTGATTAATAGAACCACGAGCTCTGTTTTGTTTTCTTTTCTTTTCTTAGTTTTAATTCATGACAACCTGTTAGCACATATTTTCATCGACTATAGTTTGGCTTATCTGACCTAAGAATGAAATCTATGGCATCCTAGATGTCACCACGTCCTAGTTCTAGCACATATTTTCATCGAATATAGTTTTGCCTTATCTGACCTAAGAATGAAATATGTGGCATCCTAAATGTCACCACGTCCCTGTGTTCGACCCCATATATCTACTTCGACCCTGTAATAAAGTTGTGGGCGTCCTAGAAGGATTTGGGTTTATAAATGTAAATTTCGACCCGCCTTTTACCCATATCAACTTTTGGCGCCGTTGTCGGGAATGTGGTTTTTCCACGTTTGCACGCTTATCAGATTTTTGTTCTATCACTTTAAGCCTGTATATATATGCATAGTTTTTCTTTTGTTTTAAACATACTTGTTCATATATTCTGAATGCCTTTTCCTTTTTTCCTATACTCTTTTTCAGCCATGGATCTCGCTTCAGCAAAACAAATTATCCTGTCCACCTGTCCTCCTGATTTTTTCCATAGTTTTGACTGCTAGCAAATAATTGAAAGTCGTGCTCTACAACTAGTCGAGTTATACTTATCTGCACCGTCATCATATGTCGAGATTCCAACAATGGAGACTACCAGTCATCCCTCGACTCCCATACTATCATGGGATCAAGAACTGATTAAGGCAGTGGAGTTGGCTAGGGAAAGTATTCACACGATCACCTCCTTAGCCCCTCATCTCCAAGAAGATGTCGATCCAATGCAACAACTACTAGAAGAGCAGGATCGTCATCTCAAACTAGTCACCGAGGCTGTAGACTAAAGTAGAAGTCTACTTCGAACTCTTGAGCAAGGATCCATCCAAGCGCATCAGTTTGATACAGCGGATTCCCCTCATATGTGCATGGCAGAATCGACAGGTCTCGAAAGCATTGCAGCTCAAGTACAACAACTTCATGATAAAGATGTTGAACAGGGCAGGAGGCTCCAAGAGCTCATCGATTTGGTTACAATCCGGTTACAACTGTCATGACAAGACAACAAAGAAGTTAGTCATCAAGACCATTCCATTGGGTCTGAAGTGGAGTATACACCATCATCCTATTAAGACCATCAACTGGATTCATTAGGATTTTTCTGTGAAGACCAACCCACTTGGGGAAGCCCTTCATTCTATCTAGATGACCCAGATGATCAATCAATGGAAGATATGATTCATAGACATGAATGGGTCTATGATGATGATGACAAAGACTCTAAAAGCCAAGTTATCTCACAACCAGAAGGTTGGTTTGAGGAACTAGAGTCAGATATTGAACCAGACCAGAGTGACATCTTTCATATTGAGACTTGTCACTTCACTTTGAGCAGCACGCCAACCAATGTTTGTAACAATTTGTTCGATGACGACGACGACAGTTGCTCGACATGGAGTAGTGAGTATAGTAATGAAGATGAGTTGGAGCAGCACGATCCATCATTCGCCACCATCCCTTTACAAGGCTCGGTGGACATCGAAGGTGTAGGGTGGACAATACACCACAACATGGATGTTGAGCATGAAGATACCCCAGACCCCATAGAGTGTGACAAGCTTGGGGTGGTAGACCCGCAATCAAATTCACCCGGGGATACTTCTTGCTCAAAAGATGATTGGATGACTCAGACTGTACATGAAGGTTTATTTGAGCATCCAACCTCAAGTGTAGAGATGGAGAGAGAAGATATGAGTCCTCCATAAGACATCCAACCTCTCTCATCCATCTCATCCTGTGTCGACATCCTAAGGCCTTCTTGTTCAGATTTGTATCTTGGAAGGTACCTTGAGGATGATTTGCCAAATAATTCATCCTAGTGCAGCTCAAGTCAATTCCAACACCGAGATGACTTCACCGAGTCGCTGGATTTTATTCCTCTACTTCAAACCCGGCAGGGCCTGCATCTTCACCTATTCTACTCCTATTATGTGGCGGAACCCATCGGCAAGACACAGATGACACTGGTCCCAGAACTTAGGATTTGGGATCCCAGTGTTGGTATCGTGGGGCAGCCACCCCCTTTTCTCTTACCCACCCTACGCCCTTTTATTACAATAAATTTTTGCTCTTCATGTTCTTATTAGTTAGTTTCTTTCTCTAACTATTTTTATATCCCTGCAACCATGCATAATCTTTAGAAGTTCAATAACTACCGTTAAAATCATGCACTCCTGCCTCACTGTTTCAAGTTTAAGTCTTGCTCGAGGATGAGCAAGGTTTTAAGCTTGGGGTGATAGGCTTCGCCTTTCTATCTCTCCATCCTTCTAGCATGCATGTTTACTTCCTGCATTTAGTTTTAAATTTTCAAAATTTTCAGCTTTTTAGCATTGCAATTATGGCTATATGGTGTGAATCTAATAGATAAATGCTTGTATTTATGCCTAAATGCACAGTTTTCATCTTAAAAATTGCTTGACCTTTTGCTTGACTTGCTCTTTGACTCTTTCCTTGAGTTTGGTAATAAATCTAAGGTTATGTCCTTTTTTTCATAGCTTAAAGCCAAATTCCCTTGATCCATGTCGTGAATGGCAAATCCATGGTAAAGGACCATTGGAATGAGCTAAAACACAATCAAAGAACCCTAGTTGTGGTTTCACAAGCTTGCCTCTATTCTAAGGATTCTTGGATCATAATTGCTACTTCTCACACAGGTATCAAGCGGATTATGATGGGCTTTGAGCTATGATCAAGATGAAGTGTTTTTCCTTGATGGACTATATGCCTTCTCACATTGGATTGAGTCAAAAAGATGAAAAATATAAAAATGTGCAAAAGAGGCTTGGCAACCCACAAAAATCCCAAAATATCTATATAGTTCTCACCCAAGCCTACAAATAGAATGCTAATGATAAAAGCCTGAGTTTGAACAATAAATGAGTGTTGTTTTCTCTTTTAGAAGAGTTGAGGATGGTGCCCAGCCGGTGTATGACTGTGCTCACGAACACGGGTATGTCGTGCCTGGTAGTACCACTCCAAATGTTCATTAGAGAGTCACTAGGAACCCCTAGGAGACCTATTAGATCATCCCAGTAGTAGGGTTGGTTCGGGCATAGTACGAGGAGTTCATCTCACTGCTTTGGACCAACTGGTTCAGACTCCAGGGACTGTTGCTCGCTACATGGACCAACCTGACGTAGATTGGGATCCTCAAAAGTCATTAGAGTCTTTTTTCTTTATTTCTTAGGACATGAATAAGTGAGAGGTGTGTTGTTCCCAATTGGTATGCATGGATTCATGGTGATTGCTCATTGCTCATAACCCACATGATAATCTGTGTGACAATTCTTTTATGTTTAATAATTAAGATTCAAACCCTCATGAGTATCGGCAGGTTGTAGTGAATTTGCTTAAGCTTGTCTGGAAACTCTTTGATCTTACTTTAGCAGGACTGTGGTTGATTGGTGGGGGTTTGTTCTGAAATGACATGGAATAGGAGAATAGATGCTTTAAACTATTTTTCTTAACTTTAGCATCTATTGCCAAGCTTAATTTGGATGTTATCTTTTTATTCTTTGAGCACAGTCTTTCTTGAGGGCAAGCAAGGTTTTAAGCTTGGGGTAGTTGATAACACCCAAATTTACGCATATTATCTATGCATTTTATCTATAGTTTTGTGCCACTTTGGTCTTAATTTGCCCAATAAATCTCATGTTTTATGCTTTCTATCTCTTCATAGATAATGTAGTTAGAATAGCCAATAATGTAGCCAAATGGCCAGTGTTGAACTTGTGTGCACTGAACACTGATGAACTACCTTGCTCTACTCTCTCTCTCAACTTCAAGGAGGCCCAGTGAATTGTACTTCTTGACACCTTGTCTTATGATAACCATAGTCTGATCCCTAGCCTGGGCCCAATTTAGTTATGATTAATTGCTTTTATTGTCTTATCCTCTTTATATACCCATGCTAAACTTCGTGGATTTAATTCATATTTTTTATTAGATTTATCTTGCTTATGCAGGTCAGTTTTGGGCATATGGGCCCTATCTTCTCGGCCCAATATCCATTCTAGCCCTTTGGATGCCTGGTCAAGGCTTGGTCAACAGACATGGTTTCCTTCTTCACACGGCCCAGCTTTCCTATTCTCAACCTCTCACAAATTTGCGATCACAATTCCTAAAGATCGTGACTCCCCTCCTCACAACCCTAATCACGACCCGTGATTCTTAGATGTCATGACCCTCTCTCTCCTCCCCTCAACATATCACGACCGAGCACGCCTCAAACCCTGCATCGTGACCGCGATTTGCAGAACTGTGACCGCAGCTTCACCCGCGCCCACGGTCAGGTACAACAAACACTATGACCTTGCCATCTTCTCCGCACTTGCAGTCCTTTCTCTGTCAACGGTGGTCGTGGTCTCTTCTTCACCAACCTACTGCAATGACAACAGCACCTTCCCTCTGTGCTACCACATCTGCCTCTCCCTCGCGCTGAGACCACAACCCGTGATCCCCCCTACTTCATCCACAAGTTGTGACCGCGGCAACCCCCAACAATCATAACCAGGAGATCAGGTCATTCCCGCGGTCTTCCTTGCCGCGACTGCGGTGCCAGTGCCTCTGACTCCCCCTCACAATTGCGGCCCGACGCCATCTCACATTGTGATCAGTAAGCCTGCTCCCCTGCGTGAGGTCTCACCTTCTCCACGCCTTAGCCACTACAGGCACCCGCTTCCCCGCCTTCCACCATCGCCTATCCTCAGCCGCTTCTTGCCTTAGCCACCTCGAGACTTCATACCCTACACCACGATCGAGACTCTTCCTTCTCCACTCGATATAGCCTCTGCCCTCACATCGCTTCCACCTTCACCTCTGCAGCCACCGTGACTTCCCGCTTCCACACCAATGCTTCTCCTCCTCACCCGGTCTGCTGCAACCATCACGCACACCATCACCACTCCTCACCACCTACAAGATCGTGACCTGCCCCCTTGCTACTAACCGTGACCACAGTTTCCAACAATCACGACCGCAGTGTAGGGAAGACTGTGGTCTGTGTTCCTAGAAACTGTGACCTCATCTTCTCTTCACCACCAAGATGCTATCATAGGGCCAACAACTGTGACCCATCACTCAATATCAGTGTACGAAAACCTTGATTGTGGTCTGTAAAGACTTGGATCGTGGTTTCCAAAAGCAATGGATCCAGGGTCCCCTGTGCTTATAAATAGGACCCTACCCCTAGTCGTTCAAGGGATCCAGTTCAGACACCGGAAGGCTGCCGGGTTGGATCCAGAGCCCCATGGGAGCATCCCAAGGTCCGAGAGGACCATGGCACTCAACCTACATTCTCCAACAGCAAGCCTCCACCCTCTCTCCTCCATCTCCATCTCATATCTACTCTTTCCAAAGGTGGAAGTAAAGGAGAGAGAAGGTTTGTGCTACGTTCATCTTCACCACCAAGGAGAGAAGATCAGTCTCAACAGCCATTCTTTCACCTCCACCAGGTTGCTGTTCAGGGTAGATCTAGAGATACAAAGGACCAAGGAGTCCAAAAGGACAAAGAGGAAGACCAAGGGATGAGATCCAGCTTGCACAGAGACTAAGGAGTGAGAGCCACCTCTCCTCCATGGGCTAAATCTTATCTTCTTCCCCTTTCTTCTGTTGTGTTCCTTGGTTTCTTGTACAACGATGTTTTTCCATCTTTGTTCGGTGCTAACCACGCTTGTCTATGGCTAGTTAGCTCCTTCTTGGCTATGTAGCTCGATCTGGGCATGTATATGTACTTTTACCTTAAGCAAGTAGATTTATATCAGATCTAGTATGTTGCATGTTCTATTTTCTCTTTCTAAGTTATGATTGCTAGTTTGCTTGATCTCTTACTCACTTGAACTACTATTTCTGCCTGTATCGAGAGATCCATTGTAAGAATAGCTAAGAGGTGATAGTTTGGATCTGAACCTGAGAGGAGGATGATCCAAGGTACTCTGTTCCTAAAAGTCCAGAATATTCTAAAAACCTGAGAGGGAATCTTAGAATATTCTGGGGTGTTGATATGTCATCCTCGATAGAGGCTCGATGACATATTGTTGATGGTTTTAGTCAAGCATCACGAGAGCGAGTGGGATGATCCCATAGGACAGATGCCACTGTGTGTACTAGGTGCTTGCTTGGGTGTTCGAGGTTTGTCTATGCCCGAGAACGAGTGCATAGACTGCCCCGTTTGTGGTTACATAGCCAGGAACTCTCTTTCTCTGATTAGTAGAACCATGAGATCTATTTTGTTTTCTTTTCTTTTCTTTTCTTAGTTTTGATTTGTGACATCCCGCTAGACTAGTTCTAGAACATATTTTCATCGACTATAGTTTTGGCTTATCTGACCTAAGAAAAAAATCGGTGGCATTCTAAATGTCACTGCATCCCTGTATTCGACCTCGTATATCTACTTCGACCCTGTAATAAAGTTGTGGGCATCCTAGAAGGATTCGAGTTTATAAATGTAAAGTTCGACCCGCCTTTTAGGCAAATCAGTATGTCCAATAGCGCTTTGATTAGCAGGACACCAGTTTGGAATGGATTATCCAGCAGTACACTAAATGCACTCCATGATTCAGAGGATGGATATGTGGCATAACACTCAAGGTCAATATGCCTTGCATGTACCGCCTCCACCGCCACTACAAGATCGTACATTCACTAACATACTTGATGGTGATAGTTTGAGGCAGCTTATCCCAGATGTCGATGAGGGAATTGGCCCCTCGTTCGAATTTATTCTAAATGTGAGAACACTAAAAATTTCAAGCTTAGGGGGGAGAAACCGAGTGGTAGTCTTGTTTTATTTTCCTTTGCATTTCTTTTTCTTAGTTTTTGTTTTAGATAGTGGTAACTCTAGTGTTGTTTGAGGTTTGTTCTCTTTTTGGCTTGAATTTCCCTTTATGCTAAACCATTTGCCCCACATTGTTTTTGAGATGTATCAATTGAAGAAAATATGTACAAGCCTTTCATCAATTAAATGAATTTTTTTCCAACCACATTCACTTATTTTGGTTTTGCTTTCATCATGTACATTTATCTTTCACACTCCTAATTATTTAATACATGTAATGGATGAATATTCTTAGATTAATTAACACGATAATATTGTTTAGCATTCTAGATGCTTGTCATATTCTTAGTGCTTTTTCAACCACCTCTCAATAAAAAAGTCAAATAAGTAGAAATCTAGTTGATTATGCAATCAAGTTAACTCGTTTGTGCTTTGAGGAAAGTATTTTAGTTTAAGGCGCCATGGATCTCAAGAGGAACCTGACTCACAATTGATTATTTTATCTTGTTCTTCAAAAATATTACATATATTCCCCATGAAAAATGGATAGCCGTCCATGTATCATACTAGCCTATGTATATCCGGCATGGATACGATGGTTAGGTGCTACATCCTAAACATGGTAAATTACCTAACTGGCATTCCACGTGTGCATAAGTCTATTTAACTGTCGAGTGTCAGAACCCATGATTCATTGTATTATTCTTATTCTAAAAGCAAGAAGAGAACTTTTTATTGTTTATTTTAACTCATATGTCATCTTTTATATCCTTAATAATTGAGAGAGTCAAGTTGCATATTCACTAATTATTTGGTTTGGTCAAATAAATTCTAATTAATGTTGTTATGTTGATCCTTCCATTTGGATTGTTGCCACTTTTGTTGAACTAAACTTCCATCTTAGTTGTTTATGTTGATACACTTCTTTCATTTCATTTGGTTGATACATATGCTTGACATTTTCTTCAATTGTCTTTCGATGCTCTTTTTTCTTGAGGACAAGCAATGGTTTAATATTTGGGGGATTTGATGTGCATGCTTGATATAGTCTTTTTGCCTCCTCTTGCATGCATATTCAATCCATTTTCTACCTCAAGTTGCCTCTAATCATGTTAGTTTTCCTACTTTATAGTTAACTTTACTCGTTCTATGTTTATAATTGTAAGTACAATATTTTGACAATGAAATGGAGATAAATTAATCACAATCCAACCTTATTCAGATTCCTCAAGAGATCCATCTATTTTGAAGCATTTCCTAAAGATTCTACGAGAAACATGTCACATGGTTTATTCAACACGGCCTGTAAACAATAGGAAAATATGTGTTCTACATGGATACAAGAAACATGGATTCCACTAGATTCCAAAAACACATCGTGTGTTTAATTTACATACCATCTCCACTCATTCTAGAAATTCACCATGACCTCCATTTTGTAGCAACATGGTGTGTTGGCCATCCAACACGCTGTGTCTATTTAGTCTAGAAGTTGTTGTAATGCAACAACCCGGTGTGTCTTAAATACACACGCCGTGTTCACTCAATCCAATGCTGACTAGGTTTTCTCAACTTGCAACAACCCAGCATGCTGGCCGACTAACACATAGTGCAACCTTCACATGGGGCAGCTTTAAATTCAGTTACTGACAGAACCACGCCATGTTGTTTCAGCAACATGTCATTTCACTGGTGATTTGAGTATAGTTTTAAGAAAAAGTGTAGCTTGTTTTTAAATACGAGTGGACTCTTTTGGGATGATTTGGAGCAATTTTCGACCATAGTTCAGAGAAGAAGAGAAGGAGAGCTATTTGGAAGGAGGAGTGATTCCTTGAGAGAACCTCTTCTCTACTCCATCTCTCTTCACCAACTACAAGGGATTCCATCCTTTGTTCCAACCCCTTCTAAGAGAAGGTTGCTGGAGCAGGAGTAGTAAGAAGGACAAAACTTCACATTCTAGCTGGATTTCTTCTCTTGTTTCTCTTCTTCCACAGATTACCTTGTTATTTCCCTTCTCTACTCATATTTTTCTTCATGATTCATCACTTGTATCTACGTTTTATCACCATGTGCAAGTAAACCTTGTTCTTGAGCATGGGAGAGTAACTCCCATGTCATAACTCATGTGAACACAAATTTTATTCTTAATACTAGTTGTTTTACTATGTGAAGATTGTATTGGTGCTTCATTTACTTGCTAAATTAACTAGCCATCATGTTTGCTTGTTTTATGCTTCTAATATTATTTGGAAAGATGTATCTAGGAGTATGGAGATGTAATCTTAGAAACACATCCTTGACCACATAAGTGGTTGGAAATGTTTTGAGGACTCAAGGTTTGTAGTTCAAAGATAAACAGATACAGGAAGTGTTATGTGGAGTTAGAAATATCTCACATTAGTGGGGTGTATGAGATACACACCTCCTTGTATGTTCAACTAATGTATTAGATTTTCCTTGTTCATCTAAGTTGTGATGTGGAAGTGAAATATCATTCCCAAGAATCTTAAATTTGATCTTCGTCGTCATCCAAAAGATTTGTGTTTATTAGTTTAGTTCTTGTTTGTTGATTAGTTTAATCAAATCAATTAAACTTGTGTAAATTGATCTAGATTGTTGAACTTTAATGTGCTTGTACCTAACTAACCTAGCTCCTTGTGGATACGACCTTAACTACAATTGATCTTGTATACTTATGGGGGAGAAACGAGTTGAGACGATAAATCATTAAATCTTGTTCATTAAACCAACCAACATATGCATTTTGTATATGTTGAGTTTAAAGAAAACATCATAATCATATCTTATTAAATTTTTCACATGTGTCAACTCGTCATAATTCATAATATATTTACAAATAAAGTATACCCCAACAATCATGTATGTATTACTTGTTACTCAAGTCACTCTATAATTTTGTTATTAGGGTATATAATTTCACTTAGATAGGTGATAGTTACAACATCTAACACCTCAATAAATTAAAGACGTAGTTAATATCTAATTTTTAAAAATGTTAATTATATAACACAACAATAGTAACTTCAATAGTCAACTCTTAGTTATACTTCATTTAGGGTGTCACAAGGCAACTCATGGGGTGTTGTTTTGATAATATTCACTTTGTACATTTCAATATGAATATGGATTTTATAATATTAAATTTTACTTGCATGCCAAACAACTCAAAGTGGAATAATAATTCATTTTATGTGTTTCTTATCATCCGCTATTTCCATTCTACTCTCATTTCACATTGCATATGTAATTCCTTTTAGCCACATAACTAATACAATGAAATAAAATATAATATCATCATGTAACGAATTAAAATTCTACATAGTTGATATCAATACCTCACAATGTAATGGTTATAACATTTCCTAAGTGCAAACACCTATATGTCACTCAATCAACTTCTAGGGCATTGATACATAGTAAATCTTCACAATTGACCTTTAAACATATGTAGGGTTTATTTAGTTATTATGTACATATTTAAAAGGGATAACTTATATATCCAAGTACATCAATTCATGAAAAATATACTAACACTATTCATACAAGGATTAAGAATTAATGTTTTCAAGTATAACATAACCAAGCGTTGAAATATCATTCAATTGTGTACTCTTTTGAAATAGTTTTTATCTCTAAACTTTAGTGTACTCTTCATATCCTTATATTTAAGGGGTGCATACTTTATCTTTAGTGTTTATATTATGTTATGCTGCATCTAATTATCTTACCCACCCAAAGTTTTTATCGGATCATTTGTAAAATGGAACTCATTGACCTCAACTCATATAGACTAATGTAGGATCCATTATTGGTTCAGATTTATAGAGTTAGGGCCATTTATAGTTCAATATCCTTTTGAATCTCAACTCCTGATTTGTTTCATTTGTTTCCAATACCCTTATTCTAGGTTTTTTTAATGTAATAAACCAAATAGGTAATTCTTTATTTCAAAAAATATTATGATAATATCAAGAAATAATATATGTAAAAATGATTTATGTATAATTGTTTTATTTTATTATACTTCCTTCAAAAAGGATCAGACCAAAAGACATAAAAACAATCAATACACACTTCTTTGTTTAAATAAACTTGAAGTAGATTTATAGAAACATTTCTCACTATAATATCTAATCTTAATGTCACATCTCATATTGTCATGTATATCTTCTTAGATAAATCTTATGACAAACATATACTGTATACCATCTAACTCAAAAATCATGATTTCTTGATCATATTACCAACTTGATCCATATGGTGGGTTTTATGGATGATGACGAGTGTCAAGAAGTAATAAAAAATTTCATCCATACAAACCCATAAGCAGATCTTATCAAGAAGGACGTATCTAGAAAGAAGGAGCAAAATATGCCTAGTCACGTAATAGATCTAATGATGTTTCTCATGCAGTGATGTGTGGCACTTGTGGTACTACACAGACAGTGATCAGTAGCATCCTAATGCAATCTCTTAGCCTGCATCTCTACATAGTCTACATGGACAATGGAAATTCCCATGTCATGTTGCTTAATCTAGTGGGAAGGAGCAGCCCCTCTTGGAAATTTTCTAGCATTGTTCTCTTTCCTTTTTACTCTCCCTTATGGATTAATGACATCTAGGGTTTCTTACATGTCAAAATATGTGTTTAGAACCCTGGTTGTCATTTCCCCATAAATAAGTGAGGTTGAGAATAGGGTTTCTAAATAAGTAAATAAGAAATACATAGCCACAAATTGGATTCACGTGGCCTCTCATAAACATGTCTATCAATTTGCTAAGTAGTCCATGTGATTGTTTAAATGGGGCAGAACATTATGGAAACAATGGCATTCACATTAGTCGATTGATTGTTGTCCTAATGATCAACTAGTGACTCAATTCGATCACATATTGTTATGCTAACTTGATATTAATCCCTTCGATTAGCTCATCACATGAGTTGACCATCTAACATCTAGTTGCTTAACCATACCTTCTAGCTAACCATCTATTTTCTAAATAATCTAGCATATTCCAATTGATTGCAATAATTTATTTGTGTTCCATATTATACTTCTCTTCCTTGTGTGTCCTATACTCAAATAGCAGGGTAGAACTCCATTTACGTCATTAACAAAAATTCACATATTTTAGTGCACCCTTTCACTACATGAATGGAAAGCCTTATTTTGATGTCACGTTTAGTAGTGTGAAAGTGCACTTAAAAACATGTGATCATTTCAGTGACTTTTGATCTATGGATCACAATCACCAACTTTTTAGATACAATTTTGATTTCCATTACATGGGTTTTATGTACCATACTCAAATTGGGTTTGTCTAGTACACTTTTTTTACTAACAATACCCAATTTATCTAGTACACTTGTTCAGTAACAAGTACCTATGTATTTGACTTGATATCAAATATCATGAATAATAAGACCTAGTCATGTGGAAATAGCATACTAGTCTTGAGGTATTATTATCATCCCAATTACACAATAATGTCTGACTAGGGATTTAGACAAGAATAAATACTTAGCATATACTTCAATCTCATGTATAGGTCCTCAACCTGAAATCACATGTCATCGAGTCATACATTTTGAGGACATTATTATGTTTAACCATTATATCATACTAAAGAATACAAAACAAATGAAATTTCCTTTGTAACTAATAAAAACAAGTACAAAGTATTGCAATAGAATCATCACATGACTTTTTCTCAAGGCATACTCACCAACACCATATGATATTATCACCTTCCACAAAAAATAGGTTTTCTTATTTTCTTGAAAAATGAGGATTTTGTATCAACTCTCCCTCCTCATGCTGATAAACTCAGCTACAACAACATCATGAGCAATAGTGCTAAAGTTTGCGTAAACAAAATATGTCACATAGTTAGGCATTAAAGCTTGTAGGCAGGTTAGCCATGACATAGATGGTGTTGGTTACCTCATAAAGGACTTGGCTATTTTATCTACAAGGTTTTTGGAACTTCTCTTATTGTTCATTATGGTTAAGAAATAGAACCATGTTTGTAAGTCATTGATGGTAGGTGAGAAGGCTTTGTAATTTATTGGGAGATCTACTCGATAAGTGCAATGTGTAGTTTTTTGTACCTCAAATACACCAAATGGAAACATGGGTTTAGCTTATGTAATATAACAAAACCAGTCTGTAAGAGGATGTGTATTTTTGTAGTATAGCTTGAGGGTCAAATCCAAGAGATAACATGATTAAGAAAAGGTGGAAATTTTGTCAGTCTAAAAAATTCAATTATCAAGAGTCATGATAATTCATTAATTAATTAACCTAATTAGTAGTATGGAAAATTATTATTTGAAATAGATTGAGGTAGCATTTAAAAGAACTATAAGGTTATAATTCACCACCACCTCATTCTTTATTTATCACTCTACAATTCATAAATAGTATTTAAATTAATTCATTAAGGAAATTATTAATAATTTTCTTAAATACATGTATGATGATAATAAATGAATATTACGCATGGCACACTCTATTGAGATTCTAGATATCATGTACCCACTGCCTCATTCAGCACCTATTTGTTGATGGGCATGGCAAACGAAATTTGATGTAAACAATTAGTCTCACACTACTCTGATATCAAACAATCAAATGAACAATTAATAGGCATGGTGATCAAGCATATGACATGGAAATTAAGTAAAGAAATTCATAATTAATGGAGGTTCCATATAATATCAAACATAAATAAATAAGAGAAAGAAAGGGTATTAAGTCTACCCTCACACCCTAGTAGAGAATATAATACATGTGTCCATGGTAGAGGAACAAAGAGAAGGAAGAGAAATTTCATGGTCACACCAAAAATGATGGGAAGAAAATTATCACATCATGAGAAGATCATTCACAAAGGGATATGTAGAGGTGACTCATTTGTTCTCAAATGGCCTCGTGGTAGGTCGAATGGTACTCTCAACCATTCTCCAAAACTATACTGTAGTGAAATTATGTCTAGGGCATCCCTTTATATGAACTATGTTTCTGATAAGCAAGTTGGTACCACCCATATGACTCTTGATAAATATATATAGACTTTTCATATTTCTGCTAGTTGGGTGGCTATGGGAGTGTGGATAACATGTGCATGTTAGCATTGTAGGATCTATGAGCTCAAGGGGGGGATAGTCTATCTTTTAGAAACATAAACCAAACTCACTAGACCTTACACGGATATGCCAAAATAGGTGAACCAAGTATGAAAAATAAGCTAGAGACACATTTATCAACCCACAAGACAAAACAATAAATTTTGAGTGGTTCCATCTCTCAAAACTGTAACTCCATAGCCTACATAGGTAGATCTCTAGGATTTTTAACCCTTTAGGTCCATCTTTTGTTCCAGTCATAAGGTCATGCACTAAGTGACCTTCCTTTTGAGATAGAGGATAACTAGATTCTACTTTTTGAGACAATGAAGCCAATAACCTTATAAGGGACTTACCTTCCCTTACCTAGGGCCACCTAACCTTTGTAACATCCCTGACCTAGGTTATGCTTTAACCCTAGGTGTTTTGATTAAGAAATATGATTATAAGCTTAATCTTATCTTTTGAAAAGTATTTAGGGCTCAATAGGAACTTATGTTTCAATTTTGGTCCTATTTGGATAATGTTGAAGCAATGTTTGCTTATTTTGGACTAATGTGCAAATTACCCAAGTTAAGGGGTTAAATTGCAAATGTTACATAATAATATGTCCCTCATATTTTGATGCATCATGGGAATGAATATGATGCAGAGGAATGGCTTATGAAAGCCTGAGTACCAAGAAAGAGCTGATAAAACAATGTTTGTGCATTAAAACCTAGTTTTGGTGTAAAGTGCAATTTACCCAAAACCTAGGGTTCATTATGAAAATTACCACTTCAATAAGGTCCCTAATGTTTCTTGGCATCATTTAGAACAAATAAAATGAGAGGGGCGCCTCATTTGAATTAAGTTGGAGGAGAGAGAATATTGATATTAAAATAATCAAGATTTAAGCCTAAATGAAACCCTAATTCAATTTAATGCAAAAATAAATAAAATAATTGAAGGGATATTCAACCAAAATTAAAATGGTTGGATTCATATGTGTGTGGAAGACATTGAGCTATTCAAGGATCACGAAATATCCCAAGGAGGTGAAGACTCCACTCACCATTATTATAAAAAAAAAGAATTTCCACTCAAATATGGAAATTACTATTATAAGGGTTAAGGTGCTTAATTTCTTTTCTCTTAATTATTGGATAATGGAAGGAATCTCGGTGGGATAGAGATTCCTTTGTATGTAAGAAACCAAGGGGGGAGTTGTGGCAACAATTTTGGAATTAAAAGACTTTTATAAAACATTTTCTCTCTCATCAATTTTCTTATAAAAGTACCCTTTCCAAGCCAAAACAAAGGCTTTTTCATATTCCTTTCTTCTCTTGGCTTGGAAACCGACCAAGGGAGCTAGGGAGGACTAGGAGTACGACCCCCAACCTGTTGGTAAGGTTATTGACCCTTTTCACCATGATTCCATGGTGGAAATCAAAAATAAATCATTGATTTCTTCTTATTTCGATCTCCTCTTCAACCCTAGCTAATCTTTTCAACCAAAAGCTTGAGGAAGAGCCTAGGGGGAGTTTCAAAAGCTTCATCCACCATTTTTGGAGTGATCTTGGAGCTTTGGAGCTCAATTGGAGGCGGGTTTTATAACTTGAACCTTTGATTTTTCTATTGCATTCAATTCCTTATCAAATAATGATCATTTCTACATTCACAATAATTGATTCGGTTGATTGATGCAATATCCATGGAAATCATAGCAGGTTTCGTGGGTTTAGAGCTTGATGATGATGAAATAATCATAAGCATACACCTCACCAAATATCAAAGGCAAACGGTTTCAAAAGAGTTGCTCAATCGGTTTCACAAACCGTTTGGGAGCAAACGGTTTCAAACCGTTTGAAAGGAAACGGTTTCATCAAACCGTTTGAGGGAAAACGGTTTCAAACCGTTTGGAGGTGTTGACCATTTGGAGATTTGTTTATAATGATGTTGGTTAATGACCCACTAATTATAATTGATTAGTTCCAATTGGTTCATGAGTTGAAGGACAATCAATCACCAAACCCTAATCGAGTTAAGTGCTGATTTCATAATTAATTGACTTGGAACTTTGGGTTGATTAGCCCAAATGGTTTCAAAACCATTTGGGGATCACCCAAATGGTCTCAAGACCGTTTTAGGGTCACCCAAGACCGTTTGGAGTTCTAGGGTCAAGTATGGTTGAGTGTTTGAAGGTCTAGAGATACCAAACTGAAATGTAATTAAATGTTGATTTGATGATCAATCCAATGACCCAAACCCTAATTAGAGGTCATAGATTTTGATGATGTGATGGGAAAATGGTCGCAAGACCGTTTGGAAGTCATCCAAATGACCTAAAGACCGTTTGAGGTCAGGTCATGCCCAATTTGAATGATGGCCCAATAGTTTCAAAGTAATTAATAATACAATGTCTAATATTGAAGGTTCATCGATTTCAATCCCTAATCCATTTGATTTCAAACCCTAATTGATGATCAATTGAGGGTTAAATCATTTGAAGGATGAACTATTAAACTCAATTAAAGTATGGTGTTAGGTTCAATTGATGAGTGATTATATGAATTCAATCAATGAAGGAATCAATCTTGGAAACTCTAAATCAGTTTAAGTGGTTGAGACCATCTTTGGTCCATTCGGTTTTGAGGAGGTTTGGACCAAACGATCCCAAACCGTTTGAGGCCCAATCAATCTCATGAGTGCTTTAACAAACGGTTTCAAGTACTTGCTTTGGAAAACGGTTTCAATCACCACCTTTACCAAACGGTTTCAAACCCTTAGACCAAGACCGTTTGAGGTCTATTTGGTCAAGACCAATTGAGGTCTAATTGATCAAGGTCGTTTGGAAGGTAATTAACCAAATCCCATGAACACTGTAGGTGGTTAAGGTCAATTGTTTAATTTAACAATTACATGATGTAAACCAAGGGATGATTATAATAATGGTACCCTTAAAGAGATAGGGTGATTAGTACCCTTTGAATAATTAGTCTTTAATGGTCAAGGTGGTGTTGACATAAACCATGGTGTCAATTCTTCTTTCAAGATGAGCTGACTTAGTCTAATCAAGCTTCAAGTAAATATCATCTTATAGAGGATGGGAGAGAGAACTTCCTACATGAATGATAATCATGTAACGGATAAGCCTCAACACCTTCAATGTGAATGTCTAATTAGGGTATGATTCTTAATAAAGAGATCATGAAACCCTAATCAAGAAGGTTATTGAGCCCTAACCTAAATCTAGGGCAATATCATATGTAACCCAAATCAAGGGTAATATTGTGACTCTAAACAAGGATGATAACATGAGAAACCCTAATTGAGGGTGAATCTATGAGAAACTCTAATTAAGGGTGATTCCATGAGAATCCCTAATTGAGGGTGATTCCATGTGAAACCCTAATTGAGGTTGATTCCATGTGAAACCCTAATTGAGGTTGATTCCATGTGAAACCCTAATTGAGGGTGATTCCATGAGAAACCCTAGTTGGGATGAATAGTAAACCCTAATCATGGGCAATGGGATGTGAAATCCTAACCCTAATGAAGGGAGATGGTATGTGAAATCCTAACCCTAATGAAGGGAGATTGTATGTGAAACCCTAACTCTAATGAAGTATGATAGTATGTGAAAACCCAAAGCCCTAATAAAGGGTAAAGGTATGTGAAACTCTAATTGGGATTATAATACATGAAGCCCTAATCTTGGGCAACATGATGATAGACCAGAACCCTAATAATAAAACAGTGGGTAAAACCTTATAAAGATAAAATATCTTGAATGGTTGATTATAGGCAAACTTATTGTAAGCAATGCCTTAACCGGAGATGAGTCCATACCATTAAAGGTAGCTGGACCATTTCCATGTGTGACCTATGCACTTCATGGTAAAAGTGATAGGTTAGTAAATGAAAGGATTAATATGGGAAATACCTTAATCCAAGATAAGCTTATGACTCAAGAAAGTTGAAAGTGATGAGGAAAGTGATACATCAAGATATGAAAGATTTCACTTTTAGTACCTCAAAGATGATATACCTTGATGAACCCCTAATCCAATATTTTTGGATAAGAAACACATGAAGTGTGTGTTATGCAATTATTACAATAAAGAGGTAATGAACTCAATGTACCTTGATAAATGTTGACTAATATACCTTGAGAATGGGGTTAAGCCAAATCGATGAGTATGATGTAATCATACTATTATAAGGATGAGAAATGAACTCATATCTTGAATTGATGAACATTAATGATATATGATGAGAATAATGAACATAAGAAAATACTTATGATATCTCTGAATACTCCTAGAGGTGTGGAGTAATATATTAGAGCTAAACTAATAATGTGAGCATGAAACCCTAATTAATGTGAGATGGGAAAACCCTAACCCTAAATTGGGTAATGGGACATGAGAAACCCCAATGCGATGTGAACAGTAAGCCCTAACCCTATTGAGGGAATAGTGGTGTTACTATTATATTACATGAGATAAAATGATTATGTTGCCTAGTGATAGGTGACAAGATGTTGAATGGCCCTGTGATCCATATGGCTAGATGTTGCCTAATGAGAGGTGACAAGGTGCTTTATGAGCCTTATGAGCTATGAGAACAATTGTAGCATAGTAAGAAGCACCAATATGATTAATGATGGGTCAAAGGAATTTATATTCCATGATCCATGTAATCATGTTTGGTTAAAGTCCAATACCTGGAAGAGGCATGAAGCCTGTAATCAAGAGTGGTTAGAGTCCACTTCCTGGCTGTGTAATCAGGATTGGTTAAAGTCCAATGCCTAGCTGTGAAATCAGGAGTGGTTAAAGTCCACTGTCTGGCGGTGTAATCATGATTGGTTAAAGTCCAATGTCTGGCTGTGAAATCAAGAGTGGTTAAAGTCCACTGCCTGGCGGTGTAATCAGGATCGGTTAAAGTCCAATGCCTGGTTGTGAAATCAAGAGTGGTTAAAGTCCACTGCCTGGCGGTGTAATCAGGATTGGTTAAAGTCCAATACCTGGCAGAGGCATGAAGCCTGTAATCGGGAGTGGTTAGAGTCCACTGTCTGACTGTGTAATCAGGGTTGGTCAAAGTCCAATGCCTGGCGGTGTAATTAGGTTTGGAAGAGTCCAATACCTGGCATAGGCTTAATGTATGTAATAATAACACAGGATTGGTAATAACCCAATTCCTATAATGATGATTTAGGATTGGTATTAATCCAATGCATGTATTGATGATATATGAGTACATGGTTGATATATCTCCTTGTCTGTTTAACAGGTTGGCTAAGGCCAACAGAATGAAACAAGAGTGTTTCATGGGTGACATAACAAAATAATGAGTGTCATAAGAAAAGTTTGATATGAAGGTATAATATGATGGATAAATGATATGCATGTCATTCCTATTCCGTATTAAAAGAATATGTGATATATTGCTCTATCATAAATAGTTGCAATGCTTTCAAAGTTGAGAATGCTTTAAACTGCTTATCCTTTGCTTAGTTTCGTATCTTTAAACTGCAATAACAATGTTTTAGCGGAGAGTTATATCTCCACTACTACAGAAACGGCCTTTGGCGTCGGTCGTTTAACCCCATTTGGCGTCGGTTTCCAACCGACGCCTATGTGGGCGCCGCTAAAGGTCGAACACTTCGGCGTCGGTTTTTTAACCGACGCCTATTTAGCCTATAGGCGTCGGTCGTTTAGTAGATATCCGACGCCAAACAGGGTCCGCGCCACAGAAAATGGCGTCAGCTAGGGCACTTTCTGCGTCGGTTATTCATCTCAAAACCGACGCAGAAAGTGCCCTAGCTGACGCCATTTTCTGTGGCGCGGACCCTGTTTGGCGTCGGCTATCTACTAAACGACCGACGCCTACAGTTTAAATAGGCGTCGGTTTGATATGAATATCCGACGCCAATTCCAGGACTGCTTGGCCACATAAGGCGTCGGTTATATTAAAAAACCGACGCTGTAGGTCTTTGCTGACGGTTTTCGATAAATAACCGACGCCTATTTATTTTTTTTTTTTTTCATATCAGTTTGCAGGCCTGCTGTGGCTGGTCAGCAGGATGAGAACCTGCAGTTCAGTTTTCTGAACTGCAGGTTTACGACATCCATTGATATCAGCCTACAAACAGGCCGCAAACCTGCAAAAGTCACAAGCAAAATTCTACACAAGTACATTCATTCAGACATCAATTCAATTCTCACATTCACACATATAGAAACATTCAAATACATGCATTAACATTCACAAACATTCATTTACAAACATTCATTTACAAAGTATCATTCATTATCACTATCAGCATCCCAATTATATCTTACAGTTGCCACTGTTTGTACAGCTATTGCCCATTCTTCTCTTACTTCATTTAATGCTTCCATCGTATATGGAGCATTTATTTTTTTTAAACGTTTACCTGTAGTGTGGTCAGTTTTAAACACCTGCAAAGAGAATGATGTATATATATAAGTAATAATATAAAAATAATATAAGATTGATATATTGCATACTAACTAATGAGACTATATATAATACCTCATGTATGGTATCGATGTCCAATGCGGCATATTTGATAATCATATGCATAAATCGCATCACATAGTATGCGCATGCCCAGCCATTGTCTTGTGTAGCACACTATAAATTGAAACATACAAAATAATACAACTAAGCACAATTCACATCAATAATATATATATTCGAGTCGGGAACTTACTTTTACGTTCTGCCAATTTATTGGCTGGTTCTTTTTCGTTGGGACCGTTCCTCCAGCCTTTTTGAATGCATCTAAACCCCTACATGTTAATATAACACAATAAATTGCATAAGTAAATAGTAATGTAATAAAAGATGTTAACGGATATAAAAATGAAATATTTCTCACCAGAATAGTGGCATTCTCATTACGTGTCCAATTTTAGTGTTCAATGTACTCCCCGCAGGATCTAGATAATAAACAGTGAATGTCTCGGGGGCAATAACTAGTAACTCCCAATGTCTACCGCTACAAGTAGAAGTTAACAATTAATAACTCAAAATGCAAAATAAAAATGGAATTTTCTAAAGTCCAAATTATAAATAAAGTAAACATACTTGACATTGAATGGAGCTATTATTATCTTCTTCTTTTGCTGACCAAAAATTGTAAAAGCATCTATACAGTATTGTTGAACATTATCAGGGTCTTTAGCTACCAAACTAATCAATGATGGAATCAAAAATCCCACATGATCAAATGCAAATTGTTTGCAATGATCTTCGACTAGGTAGCTGCAAAACATATAGGCGTATGCATTAATATATAAGAAACCAGATCACCGGAGCTTACACAAGGTATATGGATGTATAAACAAGATCTCACCTTATCCATGTCTCTATCATTGATGTATTCAGCCAATCATACTTAAACAGCTCAATAATATCTTCTATCAATAAAGAGCTATCGTATGATTGACCTGCATAATCTGCATCTAAAGAAATAATTATAGGGCAATGTACATTATGTGCCCGTAGCCAACATGCCATTCCCCTACAAGCAGGACCTAACGGGTATGTTAGGTCAGTTGGAACCCAATCGGGTAATGTGGGAACTGGAAGTGGAGGCCTAGGTGCTCCTGGTGTCTTCTTTTTAACCTGTACATATAATTTCAGATCAGTTGACATCATATATACACATTAACAGTCTAAATCAATGTAAATTTATCTTACAATTTCAGTCGTGTAGATGACATCTGCTTTGGGCCACAATATGACCCCGCCTTCTGCCTCACCAAGTGTATCAATATCCGGGTGGGCATATGGCAATGTAGCTTCTCTCCAATCGGGTAACACACGTATCGGGCTCACACGAACGTAGCCCTGTGGCATTGGAGTCCCGTGAAACATTGCCCCAGGAAGGGACGGGTAAGCCTGCGCCTCTGCGACAACGTAGTTTTGCATTCTTAAGCGGCATGGCTTCAATGCCTACAAATTTACGTAAAGAATATTATACATATATACATATCATCTTGAAAACATAACAACTTGAAAAGACTAACTACAATGTCATAAACAATACTTACAGCAGACGTGCTAGGCGATGGGTCTCCAGGATTACTCGCAGTGTGTGCATCAGGAGAAGAGTGGGTCGCCATAGGCGTATTGGAAGCCTGAGATGCCTGCCACCGCATCAATTCTTCCTTGACCTTCTCAGCAACTACATCGTTGACCTTCTTAGCAACTAAATCCTCAACTCTCTTATTCTCCTATACATGGATAAAAGAAACATTAGATTCTTATTAATGAATTTCCTTTTGCAGTAACATTCTAAAAAAAGAATAGGTTACCTCTTCTTGAGAAAGTCCCGCTCTGGGTTTGCGCTGGGATGGCCCAAAGAATGCTTTGATGCCAACACCAGCGCCGGCACCTCTAACACGTCCAGGATGCTCTGGGTTACCCAGAGCAACTGTCAATTCATCCCTTGTGCCCTGAGGGATGAACGTGCCTTGTTTCCTCTGCTCGTGCAGCTCCCGCTAATCACCATAAACAGAAATTGGTAAGTTAACACCACAAATAATCAATATTCAAACGATTTCTGTAAGAGTTGTATTTTACCATTTTTTCAGCCGCCTCAGCAGTTACAGGCTTCTTTATTTCACCCTTCTTGTTTTGCCTGCCAGCTATCCAGATATCATGGCGAGGAATGGGTGTGGTAGACTCCTGAGTAGGAGCAGACTCCTGAGTAGCCGCAGACTCCGCCTGTAGTCTTTGGCGAACGCTTGCATAGCCTTTTGGACCCATAGTGTGGTCATGCACATTCAGTGCACGCCTTGCTTTTTGTGCGTCACTGAGGGCCTAGTTAGTATGCACATTAATGATTTGGTTAGTAGCACTAAATGCTAATCTTGAATAGGTGAATACAATGTATATTAATTAAATTAGGAGTGACGCCTAATACCTTGAATTCTTCAGATTTTCTTGAAGCAACAAAATTGTCCCAATCTTCTTTGTCCAAGAAGTTCCATTGTTCAAGGGCTGACTTCTTCTTCTTATCACCCTCTTTTATGTATTCTCTATTCAGATTTGTCCTATAATTCCTAAGCATCTTTCCAGCGCGTTGCATCACATTTTTACGATGCAACTTCTCATCCAATGCAAACAGATTCTGTAAAATAGAAATGTTATTAACTAGTATCCAAAATAGAATTGCAAATAATAGAATTTGTAATCTACAAAATAGAATTGCAAATAATAATAACTCACGCATAAATCCTTCCATATATAATAAATGTGTACCACCTATCCCATCCTTGAACACCTAATCTCACTAGTAAGTGTATAATGGGTATTGGGTTTTCAAGAAAATTTCGGCAGCATTTCCCCGCTGTTCTCTAAGTACATATGTACTTAGAGAACAAACGGGGAAATGCTACCAAAATTTTCTCGAAAACCCAAAACACATTATACACTTACATCCTAAGTGAGATTAGGTGTTCAAGAACAGTCCCAAACCGGGGACTATCCAAGATTTACTCCTAATGAGTCAATCTTGGACGGGTTTCTAGGCCAACAAACACATTTGATGTCATTCTTATATATAATAAATGTGTACCACCTATCCCATCCTTGAACACCTAATCTCACTAGTAAGTGTATAATGGGTATTGGGTTTTCAAGAAAATTTCGGCAGCATTTCCCCGCTGTTCTCTAAGTACATATGTACTTAGAGAACAAACGGGGAAATGCTACCAAAATTTTCTCGAAAACCCAATACACATTATACACTTACATCCTAAGTGAGATTAGGTGTTCAAGAACAGTCCCAAACCGGGGACTATCCAAGATTTACTCCTAATGAGTCAATCTTGGACGGGTTTCTAGGCCAACAAATACAATAATAGATATCTACAATGAAGCCATACTCCATACAAACAATATATAATTTAGTGATTGTTCATTCTAATTTATACCAATGTACAAGTAATATAAAGAACAATGTGGATTATATGGGACATAAATTCATTGTTCATTGTCCAACATTAGGTTCAACACTTGAAACATACATTCATTTACAACATAAAAAATTTGTATCATTAGGGTCCATCAATACCTACTATTAATCAGTAATTAACTAAGTATTCATCAATACCTACTATTAATCAACACTAATCAACACATTCATTTCAACACTAATCAATACATTCATTTCAACACTAATCAACAAATCAGTAATTAACTAAGTATTCATCAATACCTACTATTAATCAGTATCTCTAATCATTAAAATCGGCAAGCAGATGAGTAATTGTAAATAACAAACTACGAATTGTTGAATTAAAGTAATCACTAAAGTAATACTAACCAGTAGGCGAGCTCCCAGCAGTGGTGGCAGTGACCGGCAAGCTCCAGGCGGCAGGGCAGCAGTGGTGGCAGTGACCGGCAAGCTCCAGGCGAGCTCCCAGCAGTGGCCGGTGAGCAGCAATGGCCGGTGAGCAGCAGGGAGCGGCAGGAGGCGGCGGGCAGGAAGGCGGCGGAGAAGGAACAGGAAGCGGCGGCGGCAGAAGGAGAAGGAGCAGGAAGCAGGCGGAGAAGGAGCAGGAAGCAGGCAGGCGGAGAAGGACCAGGAGAGGAAGCGGCGGCGGCGCACAGCGGAGGGTCGGGCAGCGTCGTCGTCGGTGAGCAGCGGCGTCGTCGGTGAGCAGCGGCGTCGTCGGCGTCGTCGGTGAGCAGGGGCAGGAAGTCGGCGGAGAAGACAATGAAACAGGAAAGGGGACCTAAAGTCGATCGATCGTGCGGCTAATAAGTGCACAAAGGGCGTCGGTTATCTAAAACGCCGACGCCTAAGGTCTTCAGCGTCGGTTCCTAATAACAAACCGACGTCCAATTAGAAAAAATTTGCCCTAAATAAATTGGCGGGAACCACTATCGGCGTCGGTTATCTAAGGATAACCGACACCTAAGCTATAAATTTTCGCGCAAATTTTCATCTTAAATAGGCGTCGGGTTTGAGGTAAATAACCGATGCCGTATGTGACATATTTTTTTGCTCGAAAATTGGTTTTGGCGGGCAGTTTTAGGCGTCGGTTTTTTACCAAAAAAACCGACGCTTAATACAAGCGGTACCCGTGTCTTGGATACAGACGTCGGATGACCTAGATGACCGACGTTGAATGTTATAGGCGTCGGTTTTCCTAAATAACCGACGCCCATAAAAGCGACACTGAATGTTGTTTCTGTAGTAGTGCTCCCGCTGGGGCAATTTACAATTGTCTCACCCCCCCCCCCCCCGTGGGATCCAATATTTTTTTAGGTGGACGCAGACAAAGAAGCAGATACTCTTTTGTAGGGAAAGGAAAGCAACAGCCTGGACAGCAGTGTGATCTCAGGTAGAGATCCTGACTGTCAAGTCATATAGTTAGAAGTCATATGTGTTGTCTCTATACTCTCAGGTCCTCGGAGTTTATAGTTAGTGTTTTAATAAATCGACCTGAGATTTTGGCTTGATGCCTCGAGGTTTATGATGTCTGTATATAATGTTCTAGAGCAGTTGATGTTGTAATCCTCGAGAAGAGATAGCACAAGTCATGTACTTTTGAACCAGGATGTAAATGTTATACTATGGTTCTTACTGTAAGAGTTTCCTATGTTGGATCTCTTTGCAAAAAGTTTTAATTTTTAGTGATTTTCAGTAATCCGCCGCAAATGATTTGCTTCCGCTTAGTTAATCTTGTGTTTTGTAAGTTGGATGCCACAATTTAGTGGTATCAGAGCTCTAGGTTCACTGAGTCTACAGAGACATAGGACTAAGGTATCGAGTATGTTCTAAGTGTACTCCAGTGTATCTTATAGTTCCTTCTGCTTATACAGAAGAAGATATATAACTCCAAGATGTCCGGAGAACATGAGGAACGTGTTGCTGAGAGCAATGTTGATGTACTAGTGGGCAAGTGATCAGGCAAGGGAGGAACCAGTACCTGAAAATTCCTATGTTGATGAAGTCATGAGAGGAAACCCAGATGTTCATAATCTTTTTGGGCAGCTCATGACCACACTAAGGTATATAGCAGACCAGATGCCAGCATCAGCACCCAAGGCACCAGCTCCCAATGAGGGATATGGGTCTGGTAAGACCTTTGAATGACTATGTCGTGTCGGAGCCATTGAATATGTTGGGACATCTGACCCAGCAGATGCATATCTTTGGCTCACTGAATTAGAAAAGGCTTTTAAGATCCTTAGTATCCCGGATGCTGAAAAAGTTAAACATGATGTGTACCTTTTTAAGGGTAGTGCTGGACATTGGTGGGCTATAGAAGAAATAAAAAGAAATGATAAAGAGATTGGATGGGAGGAATTTCGTCAAGAATTCATTAATAAATACTTTCCAAGGACTTATTTAGATGAAAATATCTCACAATTTGAGAAGATTTGATAGGGAGTAATGTCAATAAGTGAATATGAGGTTAAGTTCATGGAACTTTTACGATTTTGTCCTCAAATGGCTGCTACTGAGGAGGAAAAGATTTGACATTTTGAGAAAGGGTTGAATGCTAAAATGTCTATTCCGGCATCTGCCCTAGAAAGTAGAGAGAAGTTTGCCACATTTGTGGAGTCAATTAGAAAGATAGAAGGGTATATGATAAAGAAACATGAGACGGACCTTAAAAGGAAGTCTAAACAGTCACAAGGACAGGGAATGGGTGGTACTAAACAATCAAAGATTTCAGTAGCACTGACTCAACCACAATGTAGTGCACCCAAGCAACAGTCACCTAAAATGCTTTGAGCTTGCTATAGATGTGGACAGAGAGGACATCTGAGGTGGCAATGTCCAAATATAAAACGATGAGGAGACTCAACAGACAAGACACTACATAACTTGTAAAAAGTAGACTTGTCAAGATAGAACTTTTTATTTTGAATTATCTTCTGTTCCTTACTATAAGAAAGGTAGTTGTTATCTAGTTCACCTGTATAATCCTTTAAGGATATGAGGAAGAGATAGTAGTATGAAAACTTGTGTTCAGTTTAATATTCATTTATATGTTTTGAAGTTTCTCTTTCTCCATTAAGAAAGGGAAGTGACAAAAAAGGAACTCAGAGGAAATCTGAGATATTAAGTATATTAAATCTAAAAGAGATGAAAAATATAAAATAAAATAAGTGCATACTACTTGATCTCAGTATTTATATACCCTGGCCAGGTATACAACTATTGATGATAAAAAGAGTATGGAGACTCTTAGATTGTTATTTTTATTACCCTAATCAAGTATTCATTCTGAGACAATCTAATGAGTATCATGAAACCAGAAATATGGAATGAATAAATATGTCATATCCTAACCATAAGAAAGAGAAGTCTGAGATAATCTCAGATAAGTATGATTGTATGAGGAACTAAAAGTATGCTCCTCATAAGATAAGAATACGAATAAGGGAGATGAACCATGTTCAATAAAGTTGTAAGTACAATAAAGATCTTTTCCATAATGAGAAAAATGGAAAATGTGATGAGATCATGAGATGATCATAGACATGCTAGATAATAAATTGGAAAGAAGTAATATTATGTGATCATCCTTATAAATTCCTATGTTGAGGGAAAGGAACTTAGGATGAGAAAAGAGTGAATGAATCATGAATAGTTGAAAATACATGAATAAATAAGAGGAATATGAATCCTTGTTTTCTTTCCTTTCAGGGACATGGCAATCAAGTGGGTCATAGGACACTTGATGTGCATAATATAAAGATGTTTATGTGATGGATACTTAGAAAGGTATCAGTTTATCTTAGAATTTGGCTCCAAGGTGAAGATATATGTAACAACTAATGTCCCAAGATGAAAGGAAGATAAATATGTGATGTGTTTTTAATACATGTGTTTGATACCAAGGAAAGAGATTTTGGTATCTGAGAAATATCAGATGATCTATGTTGACTATATGGAATGGTCAACCATGAAATCAAATTAAACATGTGATATAATATGAACATCACATGTTAGGGGTTTATGTTTTTCATAAACATAATAATTGAAGATATCTTTGAGATAAGTTCTTGATTGATAAGTAACATTTCCTTAAGATAAGAAAATGTACAACTAATGAGATAGTTATTGCAAGTAATAAGGAAAGCTAGTATGGTGTTATCAGGTGTGATGACACAATCAGGGTATGAAAAGATTTATAGTCTCAAGTGGATGACAGAATATAATTGTGATCTTGAAAGAGAAATATTGAACTAACTAAGGAACATGGGAGTATATGTTCCATGTGAATCATTCCATGGTAAACTTGTGTGGAATAACTTTGTATTGATCAAAACTCTATGGTGTCTCCATAATAATGATATGTTATGTGATGACATGATGATATGATGCATGAATAATATTTGTTTTCCTTTATCTAGGATTTCGGGGACGAAATCCTTGTTAGGGGTTTATAATTAGTAACATCCCTGGCCTGGGTTATACTTTAACCCTGGGTCTTTGATTAAGAAAGATGATTATAAGATTAATCTTATCTTGTGAAAAGTATTTAGGGCTCAAGAGGAACTTATGTTTCAATTTTGGTCATGTTTGGATAATGTTGAATCAATGTTTGCTTATTTTGGACTAATGTGCAAATTACCCAAGTTAAGGGGTTAAATTGCAAATCTTACATAATAATATGTTCCTCATATGTTGATGCATCATGGGAAGGAAGATGATGCAGAGGAATGGCTTATGAAAGCCTGAGTACCAAGAAAGAGCTGATAAAACAATGTTTGTGCATTAAAACCTAGTTTTGGTGTAAAGTGCAATTTACCCAAAACCTAGGGTTCAATATGCAAATTACCACTTCAATAAGGTCCCTAATGTTTCTTGGCATCATGAAGAGCAAATAAATGAGAGGGGCGCCTCATTTGAATTAAGTTGGAGGAGAGAGAATCTTGATATTAAAATAATCAAGATTTAAGCCTAATTGAAACCCTAATTCAATTTAATGCAAAAATAAATAAAATAATTGAAGGGACCTTCAACCAAAATTAAAATGGTTGGATTCAGATGTGTGTGTACGACCTTGAGCTATGCAAGGATCACGAAATATCCCAAGGAGGTGAAGACTCCACTCACCATTATTATAAGAAAAAGAATTTCCACTCAAATATGGAAATTACTATTATAAGGGTTAAGGTGCTTAATTTCTTTTCCCTTAATTATTGGATAATGGAAGGAAGATAGGTGGGATATAGATGCCTTTGTATGAAAGAAACCAAGGGGGGGAGTTGTGGCAACAATTTTGGAATTAAAAGACTTTTATAAAACATTTTCTCTCGCATCAATTTTCTTATAAAAGTACCCTTTCCAAGCCAAAACAAAGGCGTTTTCAGATTCCTTTCTTCTCTTTGCTTGGAAACCGACCAAGGGAGCTAGGGAGGACCAGTAGGACGACCCCCAACCTGTTGGTAAGGTTCTTGACCCTTTTCACCATGATTCCATGGTGGAAATCAAAAATAAATCATTGATTTCTTCTTATTTCGATCTCCTCTTCAACCCTAGCTAATCTTTTCAACCAAAAGCTTGAGGACGAGCCTAGGGGGAGTTGCAAAAGCTTCATCCACCATTGTTGGCGTGAGCTTGGAGCTTTGGATCTCAATTGGAGGCGGGTTTTATAACTTGAACCCTTGATTTTGCTATTGCATTCAATTCCTTATCAAATAATGATCATTTCTACATTCACAATAATTGATTCGGTTGATTGATGCAATCTCCATGGAAATCATAGAAGGTTTTGTGGGTTTAGAGCTTGATGATGATGACATCATCATAAGCATACACCTCACCAAATATCAAAGACAAACGGTTTCAAAAGAGTTGCTCAATCAGTTTCACAAACCGTTTGGGAGCAAACGGTTTCAAACTGTTTGAAAGGAAACAGTTTCATCAAACCGTTTGAGGGCAAATAGTTTCAAACCGTTTGGAGGTGTTGACCAGGGTTGAACATTTGGAGATTTGTTGATAATGATATTGTTTAATGACCCACTAATTATAATTGATTAGTTCCAATTGGTCCATGAGTTGAAGGACAATCAATCACCAAACCCTAATCGGGTTAAGTGCTGATTTCATAATTAATTGACTTTGAACTTTGGGTTGATTAGCCCAAACGGTTTCAAAACCGTTTGGGGATCCCCTGAACGGTCTCAAGACCGTTTGAGGGTCACCCAATACCGTTTGGAGGTCCAGGTTCAAGTATGGTTGAGTGTTTGAAGGTCTAGAGATGTCAAATTGAAATGCAATTAAATGTTGATTTGATGATCAATCCAATGACCCAAACCCTAATTGGAGGTCATAGATTTTGATGATGTGATGGCCAAATGGTCTCAAGACCGTTTGAAGGTCATCCAAATGACTTCAAGACCGTTTTAGGTCAGGTCATGCCCAATTTGAATGATGACCCAATAGTTTCAAAGTAATTAATAATACAATGTCTAATATTGAAGGTTCATCAATTTCAATCCCTAATCCATTTGATTTCAAACCCTAATTGATGATCAATTGAGGGTTAAATCAGTTGAAGGATGACCTATTAAACTCAATTAAAGTATGGTGTTAGGTTCAATTGATGAGTGATTATATGAATTCAATCAATGAAGGAATCAATCTTGGAAACCCTAAATCAGTTTAAGTGGTTGAGACCATCTTTGGTCCATTCGGTTTTGAGGAGGTTTGGACCAAACGATCTCAAGACCGTTTGAGTCTAAATGGTCTCAAGACCGTTTGGGACCAAACGATCCCAAACTATTTGAGTCCCAATCGATCTCATGAGTGCTTTAGCAAACGGTTTCAAGTACTTGCTTTGGCAAACGGTTTCAAGCACCACCTTTACCAAACGGTTTCAAACCCTTAGACCAAGACTGTTTGAGGTCTAGTTGGTCAAGACCATTTGAGGTCTAATTGACCAAGGTCGTTTGGAAGGTAATTAACCAAATCCCATGAACACTTTAGGTGGTTAAGGTCAATTGTTTAATTGAACAATTACATGATGTAAACCAAGGGATGATTATAATAATGGTACCCTTAATGAGATAGGGTGATTAATACCCTTTGAATAATTAGTCTTTAATGGTCAAGGTGGTGTTGACATAAACCATGGTGTTAATTTTTCTTTCAAGATGAGATGACTTAGTCTAATCATGCTTGAAGTAAATATCATCTTATGGAGGATGGGAGAGAGAACTTCCTACATGAATGATAATCATGTAACGGATAAGCCTCAACACCTTCAATGTGAATGTCTAATTAGGGTATGATCCTTAATAAAGAGATCATGAAACCCTAATCAAGAAGGTTATTGAGCCCTAACCTAAATCTAGGGCAATAACAGATGTAACCCAAATCAAGGGTAATATTGTGACTCTAAACGAGGATGATAACATGAGAAACCCTAATTGAGGGTGAATCCATGAGAAACTCTAATTAAGGGTGATTCCATGAGAATCCCTAATTGAGGGTGATTCCATGTGAAACCCTAATTGAGGTTGATTCCATGTGAAACCCTAATTGAGGTTGATTCCATGTGAAACCCTAATTGAGGGTGATTCCATGAGAAACCCTAGTTGGGATGAATAGTAAACCCTAATCATGGGCAATGGGATGTGAAATCCTAACCCTAATGAAGGGAGATGGTATGTGAAATCCTAACCCTAATGAAGGGAGATGGTACGTGAAACCCTAACTCTAATGAAGTATGATAGTATGTGAAAACCCAAAGCCCTAATAAAGGGTAAAGGTATGTGAAACTCTAATTGGGATTATAATACATGAAGCCTTAATCTTGGGCAACATGATGACAGACCAGATCCCTAATAATAAAAAAGTGGGTAAAACCTTATAAAGATAAAATATCTTGAATGGTTGATTATAGGCAAACTTATTGTAAGCAATGCCTTAACCGGAGATGAGTACATACCATTAAAGGTAGTTGGACCATTTCCATGTGTGACTTGAGCACTTCATGGTAAAAGTGATAGGTTAGTAAATGAAAGGATGAAGATGGGAAATACCTTAATCCAAGATAAGTTGATGACTCAAGAAAGTTCAAAGTGATGAGGAAAGTGATACATCAAGATATGAAAGATTTCACTTTTAGCACCTCAAAGATGATATACCTTGATGAACCCCTAATCCAATATTTTTGGATTAGAAACACATGAAGTGTGTGTTATGCAATTATTACAATAAAGATGTAATGAACTCAATGACCTTGATAAATGTTGACTAATATACCTTGAGAATGGGGTTAAGCCAAATCAATGAGTATGATGTAATCATACTATGATAAGGATGAGAAATGAACTCATATCTTGAATTGATGAACATTAATGATATATGATGAGAATAATGATCATAAGCAAATACTTATGATATCTTTGAATACTCTTAGAGGTGTGGAGTAATATATTAGAGTTGAACTAATAATGTGAGCATGAAACCCTAATTAATGTGAGATGGGAAAACCCTAACCCTAAATTGGGTAATGGGACATGAGAAACCCCAATGTGATGTGAACAGTAAGCCCTAACCCTATTGAGGGAATAGTGGTGTCACTATTATATTACATGAGATAAAATGATTATGTTGCCTAGTGATAGGTGACAAGATGTTGAATGGCCCTATGAGCCATATGGGTAGATGTTGCCTAATGAGAGGTGACAAGGTGCTTTATGAGCCTTATGAGCCATGAGAACAATTGTAGCATAGTAAGAAGCACCAAGATGATTAATGATGGGTCGAAGGAATTTATATTCCATGATCCATGTAATCAGGTTTGGTTAAAGTCCAATATCTGGCAGAGGCATGAAGCTTGTAATCAGGAGTGGTTAGAGTCCATTGTATGGCTGTGTAGTCAGGATTGGTTAAAGTCCAATGCCTGGCTGTGAAATTAGGAGTGGTTAAAGTCCACTGTCTAGCGGTGTAATCAGGATTGGTTAAAGTCCAATGTCTGGCTGTGAAATCAGGAGTGGTTAAAGTCCACTTCCTGACGGTGTAATCAGGATCGGTTAAAGTCCAATGCCTGGCTGTAAAATCAGGAGCGGTTAAAGTCCACTGCCTGGCGGTGTAATCAGGATTGGTTAAAGTCCAATACCTGGCAGAGGCATGAAGCCTGTAATCAGGAGTGGTTAGAGTCCACTGCCTGGTTGTGTAATCAGGGTTGGTCAAAGTCCAATGCCTGGCGGTGTAATCAAGTTTGGAAGAGTCCAATACCTGGCATAGGCTTAATGCCTGTAATAATAACATAGGATTGGTAATAACCCAATGCATGTAATGATGATTTAGGATTGGTATTAATCCAATGCATGTATTGATGATATATGAGTACATGGTTGATATATCTCCTTATCTGTTTAACAGGTTGGCTAAGGCCAACAGAATGAAACAAGAGTGTTTCATGGGTGACATAACAAGATAATGAGTGTCATAAGAAAAGTTTGATATGAATGTATAATATGATGGATAAATGATATGCATGTCATTCCTATTCCCTATTAAAAGAATAGATGATATATTGCTCTATCATAAATAGTTGCAATGCTTTCAAAGTTGAGAATGCTTTAAATTGCTTATCCTGTGCTTAGTTTCATATCTTTAAATTGCAATAACAATGTTTTGGCGGAGAGTTATATCTCCCGCTAGGGAAATTTACAATTGTCTCACCCCCGTGGGATCCAATATTTTTTTAGGTGGACGCGGACAAAGAAGCAGATACTCTTTTGCAGGGAAAGGAAAGCAACAGCCTGGACAGCAGTGAGATCTCAGGTGGAGATCCTGACTGTCAAGTCATATAGTTAGAAGTCCTATGTGTTGTCTCTTTACTCTCAGGTCCTCGGAGTTTATAGTTAGTATTTTAATAAATCGATCTGATATTTTGGCTTGATGCCTCGAGGTTTATGTTGTCTGTATATAATGTTCTAGAGCAGCTGATGTTGTAATCCTCGAGAAGAGATAGCACAAGTCATGTACTTTTGAACCATGATGTAAATGTTATACTATGGTTCTTGTTGTAAGAGTTTCCTATGTTGGATCTCTTTGCAAAAAGTTTTATTTTTTAGTGATTTTCAGTAATCCACTGCAAATGATTCACTTCCGCTTAATTAATCTTGTGTTTTGTAAGTTGGATGCTGCAACCTTGACCTTCCTTAGCCAAGGAAGTCCATAAAACCATATCCTTTTGGTATAGAGCGGTCAAAAGAAGGATGAGAGATTTACATATAACAAAATAGAGACATATATCTTATAAGTATTGTATGCATTGTTGTTATTGTAGCAAATTATCAAGATCAAGGAGTGAATAATGTCTCTAGAGGCACTTTGTTTCAACTATAGCATAAAAGCATAGAAGATAAACTTGAGAAGCATCATTTAGGTCTTATTTATAGTTGAGGGTGCTTAGTATACAGTAGACTTAGTTAAGATGAATTCAAGCTACTTTTCAGGTATTGACAGAATGTCCAACAAATATATTTCTATTTTTATGCCCCTCTAATGGCTATTTTTACACTTTTTTCAAAAATAAAAGGCTACATTATAGTTTTTTG
Organism: Alisma plantago-aquatica; assembly: GCA_963693085.1. Classification (NCBI taxonomy): domain Eukaryota; kingdom Viridiplantae; phylum Streptophyta; class Magnoliopsida; order Alismatales; family Alismataceae; genus Alisma; species Alisma plantago-aquatica. The sequence continues at coordinate 186,258,825 of OY856409.1, forward strand.
GATTTTTTAATAAGAGATTGCTTGATGCATGAGCACACAACGCATATCAAGGCTCTTTTGAGTTTCTCTTTTGAAATATTGGTTGACAATCCTCAATGGTCTTTTTCCCTTTTACTAGTTGGTCGAATTTTTCTTGATTTTTTTTGCAGTGTTTTCAGTGTATCTTTAGGATGGGAAATAGGTTGGCCCTTATTGATTTGGAAAATCCAAATTATCCTACATACAATCATAATTCATCCTATTTAAATCTATCACATTGTTGAGCTTGATCACAAGTCATACAGTCAACACAACTGATTGAAATCAAAATCCTATATTAGAAATCTAGTTTTCTTCAACTTTGAACTCTAAACATACATGATCTGAATTCCTCCAAATTAGAGTTTCCAAATTTGAATGGTTAGAGTATATCTATACATCAAAAATGATAACAATAGAATTTTTAGGCATAAATGAATGGAATGGTCACGTCATCATTAGATTATGGTGAATGTAAACTATGGAGTCAACATCTCCCCCTTTTTTATGATGATAACCATTTCCTAAATGAGCGAAAGATATGAATTTGAAACCTTTTTACCTTCTGAATATTGAAGGGGTTTTAAGGATTTTGTTAAGAATATCTCCCTCAATTCATTCTTACCAAACATGTTTGTTAGTCATCAAAGAGATAACACGGTATATAGAGAACTATGTGTCTTAAATGTAGGTGAAATTATATAGAAATTTCATTCATTCACAAATATATATAATCAAGAATGATTTCATCATAACTAGGTATTGTCCCCCTTTGTCATATTAAAAAGTGGTAAGGGGTAGCATAATAAATTCCTTTTAAAAGTAGCATATCCAATAAGATAATTATATTTATATAACCAAGATGCAAATTCCACAAGTCAATCATCAAAATATCCACATGCATGACTCAAATGTCAAATTAATTTCATAAAATAATAACAGTATGAGTACAAGAGACACAAAATAAGATAGAACATGTGGAAATATAGAAGTGTATGACATACAACAAGATACAAAGTGAAATACATAGCCCTAGAATACAAGTGCCCTACATAATACTGTTGAGCTCAAAAAAAAAACAATCTCTAGGACATTATATATTTAGACCTAAGAATTCTTAGCAGGATCATAGTCTTCATCATCCTATTCATTTCATGGTGTGAAAGGTCCATAAGGAGAATGTTTTCATCATCTTCCATTAACATTCCAGAATTGTCGATTGTATCACTTGAGTGTGCACTCACTTCACCCTCATCTTCATCTTCTCTAGAAACCTCATTAACTGCCATATCCACGTCATCACGGTGCAATAAAATGGGCCAACTCTCATGAATCATAGACTCTATCAGAATGATAATGTCAAAAATGGACTTAGATTATAATTATACATGTAGAGAATCTAATTCAAATCCCATAAGAATAGTAGAGATATTGATAGAGGGTGCCATGGAAATGAAAGAAGAGGCACAGTTATGTGGAGAGGAGTGGGATGAAGTGTTGTAAGTATAGGAGTATCGGGGATGAGTAGGAATAGGGAATCATAGGAGTTGTAGTGGGATTCTAGATAGAATTGATCATATCTACAGGTAGAAAATTTAATGGTAGTGAAGGATGACTAGTAAGTACTATGGCATGTGTGGTAAGTAGAGGGGAATGAAAAGGTTCATTTGGAAATGATATGGGAGATGTCATCATGGAGGTGGATGGTGTGTTTGTGGAGGTATTCTCTAACATGTCCAAAATAAGCATTCATATGCATCATGTAACCCATGAGTTCCTCATTTGATAGACTAAAAGAGTCACAACTAGGGACCAAAGGCATGGATGGATATGGTGTAGGGTTGGTATGGTTGGGTGGGTGAAGGTAATTGTGAGATAAATACACTAGTGGTGGTTGAGGTGGAGGATCAAACATTCAAGAAGGATTTATTAATGGAGTCTTCACTAATCATGGTAGCCTTTGTGGTTAGTTGTGTAGCCTAGTTTTCCAAGAAGAGATTTCTTAGTGAGATGCTCAAATATACCACAAATTAGGGTGGGATTTATAGAGGTGTTTATTTGGTGTCCTAATCAAATTTAAAGCAAGACATGTGATGAGAATAGCAAGGATACCAATTGATGTTAATACCATGGAGGAGGCCATAGAAAGTCACAAAGGCATTTCCTATAATGTATGTTATTCTTGCCTTCTAAATAAGAGAATAAGAATGTAAATTTGATCTCTTGGTGTAGGGATGAGGGGGTTTCTTGAGAGAAACATGATTGTCATGGAGGCTTAGGTCTGGATCAAATAGATTCCAAAGATTTTGGGGGTCAATAAAGTATATATCCTTAGCATAACCTTCCAAGTAAAAGACCTAAGAGATCAGATCAAATAGTCATCATGGCTATATTCTGATGCATGTAACCTTATCATTACTATCATAGATGACAAAATAACTTGAATACTGGGTGAGGGAACTTTAGTACACATCAATTAGCATAAAATTCATATCCAAGCTTATTTTCCATTGGTGGTTGTGAACGACTACCTTGTAGGTACAAAGGTCATCAAGATATATTTAGAAACATTTAGAGAAGACTATAGGATGATTAAATCCTTAAGACCCTTGTCCTCATGTGACTTAAAAGGATAAGGAGACCTTGGAAGTCTATCTTATATAATTTGACCACTTGGGCATGGAAGAATGAAGTCCCATCAAAGGAAAGTGGTGTGTTTGAGGTAGTATTGGGATTTGTGGTTCTTTCATCTATAGGAATTGAGCTAGGGTTTCCTCTTCTCCATTTGTGAAGCCCAAACACCATTGTGAAAGGAGAGGGAATGGAACCTAGAGGGTAAGATCTCACATTTGGAAAGAATAGGTGAAATTGGGATATTAGGACCGGGTAGAGGAATGATCAAGGTTGAAAAGAGGCAACATACAAGGAGGGAGCCAAGAGATACGACACTCAGTTGAGAAAACTTAGTATAGAGAAATTTCTTAGCTAACTAGACCCATATGGTTTTCATGGAATAGTGTTGTCATCTGAGTTTTCATAAGAGGGTAACTCAATCAATAGTAGTGTTTGTATTTTCCTAATATTATCCCATCAGTCGAATAGAGCAAAATGAACTTGGGCTATGGACATTGTTGACCAAATTCCTAAAGAGTTTTAGATCTAATTTGAGAGGCTTGTTAAAATTGCAAGTGCAGGCCTAACATGTGTATACATTATAGAAATTTATATTCACTCATAATAGGACACTTTTGAGTACAATTCAATTAAAAACAATTAATCCAAATGTGACCAAAAAAGTATATAAAAATGTATACAAAGTTGCAATTTTGGTATGGAAGGAAATCAAGATGTATTAAATCAACCAAATAAGACGCATAAACAATGTCAAGCTAGAGGACAGTAAGGAAGTGGTTTCTCTCTCTCATGATTGTGCATTCTCTTCTCTTATAATGATAAATGCTACTCAATTTTGTCTCCCTCAACATCTTGTATGTTTTTGTACCACATGTTGCTCAAGCATGACTTGTGATTGAAAAATGGCAATTTTGATGTTTAATTATGCTATATTGAGTGTATTAATAATATTTTAGAATGATTTTAAAATTTTGATAAACCTTAACATCCTCAATTTGATCAAAAATATATATATAAGAAGAGGGAAAATATAAATTAACAATGATAATTTTACCTCAATTAGAGCTATAGATCAAAATTTCTGATTTTTGGAAGTTTATCAAAGAAACACAATTTTAAAATCATTTTTTATTTGACTTACCCACATCACCGATCTGACCACCCCTCTCTCAAAAAATGAGGGCCATGGATCTAAAGTGGCATATTCAACCTTGATTCAGCGGCCCTAGTGTCATCTTCTACCCCTAGCCTCTAGGGGCATGGCATCCGTAGTGGCCAGCCATGCCATCCATGCTTGGCTCCACGTCTCGTCAAATTAATCATCAATTTATCTTTCTCTCTACTCCCTCATTATTTTCCTTTCTTTATCAAATTTGATCATGCCCCTTCTTTTCTTCCTTCTTCTTCTTTGCTCCTCCACGATCCCGCTACAAGCTCTATTATGGGTGTTTCTCCTCTCAAGATCCTAATCAAAGATAGAACCCACATGTGGGTCTGTGAGGCCTAGAGAGGGGAGGTGGGACCTTTCTGGCCCTCCTTGTAGCCTACACCTCTAGCAACCACTTGCTCCAACCAAAGCAATATCAATGTAGTCTGACAAAGCCACATAGTATTGTCTGGAGAAAGTTGAGTTGGAAAGCCTTGGATTGAAATCCAATGGCCAAGAATGCAAACCACTTGCTCTCTCAAGCCTCTCATCCCTCTCTATCATGTATCCTTTGGTCCATCCAATATTTGAGGTCCAGGACGTGCCTACACTTCTCTCACTCTCTTAGGCATGCGATGGCGTGATCATGGCCATACAATCTGAGATCGACGTCCAACAATTTTCCAAAGGTATATCATTTTCCCTTTTTCCAAGAAAAATGTTTAATATCAAAAAAATTGTAACAAATAGACCCTTGTCCAAATAGCGTCATCCAATATATGAAAGGGTAATGATAAAATACATTCAGAACCTAAATCTCAATGGAAACTTACTGATATCATCAATATGTACATTAATCCTTTTTGAAATATCTAAATGCCTCGTGATGCTCATCTTGGATCATTAATGATGAAATCCACCCTAAAACTATTGATCCCTATGTAATTTTGAACCAGATGAAGATCTAAATCACTTCCTTGCGCTTATTATGGGCCCTTAGCATAATGTGACATTTATATGAACAAGAATGCTTGAATTCTGACCAAATGCTAATCTTGATTTAGTATTGCATCAAAACTTGTCTTAATTCAAAATCGGTAATTTTTTTACACTCCATGGCATGCAAATCTATTTGTGATCATTTTTATGCAGTTAGTTGGTCCTTCCGACATCAAACGCCATGATCATGACTTAATGCAATTATAAATGCCTAAGTTTTCAACTATAACCAAAACTTTTGTCTTTTTCCTTTAAGATCATGGAAAAGTTTATTAAAATTTTATAACATGTTTGGGATGTTTCATCAAGGTATAGTATGGCCTTAAAATGTAAATAAGTGCTTCACTCCCATAATAATAATGAAAAATAGATAAAACCTAGTATTGACATGAATTTTGAATCAGACTTTTATCATGAACCACAAATCAATATAGAATCATCAAAATACATTTATGATCAATTTGAATATGGGTTTGACCAAAACCCTAATCTTGGACCTACTATCTAAGAATAATGATGATCCTTGTTTTAAAGATGACTAATGTTATTAATCATGTATTGTCTTTGATCTAGATGGTCCAAGATAAGTTAGGAAAACTCAAAGTCAATCTATGTGAGTTTTATTAACTATAGTACTTTGATTTTTCTTGCGTGAATCCATGATATGTATGTATGCTCTTTTACTTGCAATCATTGAAATTTAGTGCTATTGTGTAGTACTCAATGATTTTTTCACTTGAAAACATAATATAAATATTCATTTTACAACACTTGAAATAGGTTTAGCTCTTAGCTTTTAGCCTTGAGGTCCCTCACGGACCCGTCCAACAGGAAGCTGGTCAAATGCCTTATATTGATGATTGCTTGGTATAATGGTTAAAATGGATGATCTCATTTTTCTAAATAAGTATTGGTTGTTTCTCTTATTTCTTTCATTCTACAAAAATATTTAATTTATGGAGATCTTGTATATGTATCTTTATGCTCATGTACCGACGCCTTGTGCATAGATCTTCTTGTTTCTTGTATATTTTGAGGATAGAGATAGCATGGGAGGAAAGATGGCTTGTGAGCAAGTTTTTATATTGTTCCTCTTGTAAATATACTAGTTAGTATACATGTTTAGACTTGTATATTCTCTTTTCAATGTGAATTAATTTATAATAATTGATGTTGTAATAATATACATATTAAATGTTGACAATGTCTTTGATATAGGCATCTAGTAGTTTATTCATGTATGATATGTTTTGATATATTTACATCACGAAGTGATATACATTTATATTAGGGAAATAGAGTTCATCCTCTCGGCCTCACAAGGTTTCGGTAAGGCATAGTCCAGTTCCATTAGGGACATGCAAGAACCATTAATCGATGTAATGAGATATTTAGATATAATGAAATAGAATGGTCCATTAGGTAGAGGCCTTGTAAAAATGTCCACAAAGGATTCACATATGTCATATAAATATCCTTTTTGGAAATTTAGTCCCAAAGAAAATGATGGGAGACCTCTATATGATTAGATCTAGCAATATAGGACTGTAAGATAAATAATTAGAACTAGTATTTTTACAACAAGTGGGAGAAGCATCAAAGGATACATCAAGAGATTTTACCATTCTATTCATTCATATGACTTGGTCATAACAACTATGGTCGACTATGTATTCATCCTAGTCGTTGATAATGTCATTGTGCTTTGTTTCTTGGAGGACCAAGATACTAGGATGGTCGCAGGAGAAGGAAAGTGACACTTGTGTACTTACTATCATTCAAGAACTTGACATAGTCAGCATCATCATAGATGGCTAAAGTGAAATTATGTGACTTTTGATTCCATAGACCAAAATTTAGAGAGTTTTCTAGGTGCTTAAGATTCTTTTCAATAGCTATAAGATGTGACTTTCTAGGTAAAGATTGAAAGTGAGCACAAAAGCCTACACTAGACATGACATCTAGTCTAGAGGCGGTAAGATACAATAAACTATTAGTCATACCTCTTTAAATATTCTCATTTATCTTTTATCCTTCTCATCTTATCAAAAATTGTTGGTCGTGTATGACATGGGAGTACCCATTACTTTGCAATATCCTAAATCATTTGACGAGTTCATCAATTTACTTTCTTTGGTTGATGTGATTCCAATCTTTTTTCTACACGATCTAAAATCCTAGGAATAAGGTGAGTTCTCCCATCAAGCTCATCTCAAACTCATTATGCATGAGATAACTAAACTCTTAAAAAATATTAAGATTTATAGCACCAAATATGATAGCATCAACATGTAATTAAATGATAATAAATTCATTTGAAGTATGTTTTAAAAATAAAGTAGAAGACCTTTTTCCATATAGTAGCTAGTATCTAACAAGAAGGTCTTATGCTTTTGGTACCAAACTCTAGGTGCTTGTTTGAGACCATTAATTTCCTAATGTAATAAATGGACATGATTTTTTGGCTTGTCATTTTCAAAGCCAAGAGGTTGAGCCACAAAGAATACCTCCTTTGTTTCTCCATTTAGAACTAAACTTTTAACAACCAGTTCAATAAGAAAACTCTTATAATTAGAAAATGCAATTAACACAATGATAGATAAAAACTTAGCTACATGTGCATAACTATTGTCAAAATGAAATCTTCTTGTGGATTGTAGTCTTGTGCCACTAAACTTGCCTTGTTTCTCATTACGGTGTTTTGTTCATCAAGTTTGTTGTGGTAGACCCACTTAGTGTCAATTATCTTTCTATTTTTGGTCTTGTCACAAGTGTTAATGTCTTGTTCTTTTCAAGATGATCTAGCTTTTCTTGCTTATATAGGATCCACTCATAATCTTCAAGGGATTCTTTGGTAGACTTGGGCTCAAGTTATGAAATGTATGCACTTTTAGCTTGACATTTGTAAGTAGCCCTTATCGTTATCTTCTCAAAGGGGTCTCCAAGGATGAACTCCTTTATATGGTTCTTTGCAAAGTGGGGAATTGGATCGTTCTCCTCCTCATCTTGAGAACCTACTTCTTTCACTTCTTGATCAACCTACTTTTCTTGTTCTTGGAAATAGGATAGTTCATCCCAATATATATCACATTAGTGGATTCATCTACTCTAGCATGCTCTTTTTTATTGAGATAATATGATCAATAATGATAAATATACTATGACTTATGATAAACTTTATCAAGATTATCCTTGGTGATAAGAACAAAGAAAGGACATCCAAAAATAGTAAGGAATTCTATAAAAGGAGTTATACCACACCACAATTCATTGGGGTTTTCTTTAGAATCAAATGCATGAGAAACTCAGTCTTGGACAAAACGTGTAGCATTTATGACTTTGGTCAATGATATTTTTTGTATATCATATTGCAAAAGCATGGTCATTGCTATTTCTTGAAAAGACCCATTCATACTCTCTACGGCCCCATTTTTTTAGGGAAGGAAAAGTTATGAAAATAATTGGAATAATCATAAAAAGATTCTAACAAATCATTTCAAACTCTCCCCCATTGTCATTGTGGATAGAAAGGATGTGGCAATAAGACCAAATCTCAACTCATTTTCAAAAAGATGTGGAAGTATTAGTAGTATCACTCTCGTAACTGAGAAAGAAAATCCAAGTAAATCTCAAAGAAGTCATCGACGATCACAAGATAATGGTTACCTCCTCTAAGTGATTGAATGTTCATACAAGAGCCCTCTTAGTACTAACAACTCCATCTAATTTGAATGAGTATTTAATTCGCACTCCTTGTGTACAAGGTTGGTATTATTCATCATTTTCATAGTCCAGTTTACGAAGTCCTTTGACTAAGTCCTTTTTGCTCAACTTTTTCATTTGATTCATATTTACCTAACCAAATCATCTATGCCAAAGATATATGTTGTTCCTAACTACTACTAAGCATTTACTAAGAAATATTTATAAGAGAGATAAGAATAATAGTATATGAATTATCATCATAATTCTCTTATATATGACGTTGTAACTGAGGGAATCTAGCAATAGAAAATCAACAGAAATAAATAAAACAAGATAACCATTATCACAAAGATATGTAACACTAATAATATTATGATGTAGGCCGTCTACAAGAACTACATTTTTATGCATAGGGAATCACCAACATCAACCTCAAGTCTATATTGGGGAAGTGATCTTTTTTAGTTAATGAATGCTAGAGAAAGGTGATTTTTGTGGTCTTTCATTCAACTTTTGTAATCCACACACATTCTTTGCTCTGACTATTCTCTCACAGGAATTATTCTCCTTAATCATTGGAAATCACGATAGTCCTATCCTTTTTGGAAACTACTATGATGAGACTTACCCAAGAACTGTAGAAAACTGGATACATAATACTCGCATCAAGCAATTTCAGAACCTCTTTAGTCACTACTTCCTTTAACTTTGGATTTAACCTTTTCTGCATTTTACGGCTAGGGTGGATATCATCCTCCAAGTGTATACGATGAGCACAAATGGAGGGATCAACTCCCCTCAATGGCCTCAATGTTCTTCTTTAAAATAGTCTCAAGAGCATCTTCTTCATATGGAGAGAGAATAAAAGAGATGATCACCACGAGGGTGTCCTTTAGACCAAGAAATGTGTGCTTTAAATTCACGGGACTTTCTGCAAAAAGATAGGAGGATCTTCAATAGAAGGTTTTAGTGGCACAACAGCTAGGGCAGGAAGAATCTCACTAGTTGCCATTGTCTCGGATTCTTCACTATCTTTAGTTGGTTCTTTGGAAAATTCAACAATACGACCTAATCATTCCCCTTAGTAGTAATCACAATTAATGTCGAAAGACATTCCCCAACTATCTTGTCAAGGCTATAAAGAAGGTAACAATCTTGTTTCGCAGCCCCCAACAACTTCGGGCCTGATGAGGCTTTGAAAATAGATTAAATCTATCATGATGACATGAAAGTTATATACATAGTGCATTTCCTCACATGAATCACGGTGTGTTTGTGGCTAACGAATGTCTAGTTTCTTCCACTTAAGTTTGAATTTGCATTACGTATACTAGGACTAGCAAAAAAAGGCAAGTCCAAATTCAGGTGTTTAAGTTTTTGGCTATATCCAAAGTTGACCAAATTAGTATAATCTATATTATTCGTGGGTTTGATGAATTTTTGTTTTAGAGTCAATTTGACCCTAAATTTATACTTCCATTTTAAGGGGGAAACCAGATATTAACCAAACCTAATATTAATAATACATGGAGAACGTATTATTTAAAAATTGCAGTTTGAAACTGCTCATAAAATTCAGGTCAGTGCCTATGTAACGGCAATTTCATATGACATATCCTATCATCCTTTTGGATTTAAGTGATAAGGTCCTCACGTTGAATTATACTAATTGTTTTTAGGGTTTACCCTAAACTTTGGTGCATTTATCTCAGTGTTTCATTCTTCTTTCTGAATTTCAATAAAACAAAGCAGATGTACGATTTATTCTGATGTACGGTTTATTCTTTCAGGTTCTTCTAATCTAGAACTCCATAACTGTGAAGCACATTCTCAAGCTTATCGATTAAACATAAAATGGTTATGAATATGTTCAAATTCAGGAATGTTGGATTAGAAATCTGTTTTATCAGGCTCTGAGTCGCGACAAAAAGTGCTAACCCAGATTTGAACCCCAGAAAAATCAAAATCCCAACCCAACTTTTACTTTAAAATGAAGCAGCTTGGCTGTATCAGTTGACTTCAAAAACCGCGACTTACAGTGCGTAATGTAGACACCAACTACTAGTTTGCTCCGTCAATGCATAGCTAATCACCCAAACCAGCCAGTAGTGGCGGCATCATGAGCGGAAAGAATGTTTCAGAATTCTGGTTGTAGACAAATCATTCTTTCTCCATACCTTAGCACATTGATGTCCCAGAGTTTTGTACAGAGAAAACACCAGAGACCGCTGCTCGTCTACCATAGCTTGGTGCGGGTGCATCTCTGTTGTCATACATCTGGGATGTACCAAGGACACCATAAGTGTTTTGGAAAAAGATGTTTAGCCGTATTCAACTAATAATCATGATCCCTTCTATTTGTGTTCCATAACTCATTGAAGAACAAGATGAGAGATGCTCATTGGAACTCCTCGAGAAGACCAATATGAGACGTAACGCTCCAACCAGTGAATCGGGAATGCACTAAGCTTCCCGCACGCTCAAGCTCGCGCGTGAGCGGTTTCACGCACAGGGAAATCATCCTCAAACCAGCCTCTTAAATCGCACCACGTGGCGGATGGTGATTGGGTGGTCTTTTTGAAATTATGCAATAGGCAAATAAATTTGTTTTGCTTATAACTTTTGAACCGTAAAGAATTTTTTAATAAAACAAAATATGTTGGTTTCGTTATAAAAAATGCAATCTAACAAGACTAATGTTGACATATTTTTGAGAAAAAAAATATAAAATAATATATATAGGTTAATTGACAATGGCACCCATAAATGATTATTGACATCTAAAAATAGTTAGTTGACCAAAATGGTTCATTGATATCCGGAAGTATAAAGATGACACTCAAATAAGGTATCGACAACTAAAACAACTATTTAACCATTTTTGTGCGCTATTTTGCCATTTTTGGATGCTATGGCGCCCATAAATGGCTATTGACACCCAAAAATAGTTAATTGACACCCAAAATGGTGCATTGCACACCCGAAGTATAAAGATGACACACAAATAACGTAATTGACACTCAAAATGATTCATTGACACCTAGAAGTTTAAAATGACACACAAATAAAACATTTTTGGATGCTATGACGCCCATAAAAGGTTATTGACACCCAAAAATGGTTAATTGACATCCAAAATAGTTCATCGACACCCAAAAGTATAAAGATGACGCCCAAATAAGATAATTGACACCCAAAATAGTTTATTGACACCCAGAAGTTTAAAATGACGCCCAAAATAGTTCATTGACACCTAGAATTATAACGACGCCCATAAATTGTTAATGACACCTAAATATGGTTAATTGAGATTAAAATGACACCCAAATAAAACATTTTTGGATGTTATGGCACCCATAAATGGTTATTTGACACTCAAAATAGTTAATTGACACTCAAAAGTATAAAGATGATGCCCAAATAAGGTAATTGACGCCCAAAATGGTTCGTTGACACCCAGAAGTTTAAAATGGTGCCCAAATGATTCATTGACACCTAGGATTATAACAACGCTCATAAATGACTAATGACACCCAAATTGACGCTCAAAATAGTTCATTGACACCCAAAATAACCTATTCATGTGATTTATATATATTTTTCATAAAAATATATCAATCTTAGTCTTGTTGGATTGCATTTTTTATAACGAATCCAATAGTTTTTATTTTGTCAAAAAAATCATCACGGTTCAAAAGTTATAAACAAAACAAATTTATTTGCATATTACACAACCTTTGTCAGCCCATCCAATTAAAATTTATCACGTGAGCACCCCCAAACCAGCATTTTCCCCAACAAACCACTTCTTTCCCGCGCGTGAGGCGAGCTTGCAGCTGCCCGCGCGTGATGGAATCATTTTCGATCGGAAATTTTATCTTGTACGGTTGCAGCAGCTGATGTGACTGCCGATTTTCATAAACAAAAAGGTAGTACCGTTATTTTAAGTTTTAAACCAACGGATAGATCAATTCCAGTAAAACTATGCTGCTATCAGGTTAATGACTAGTAGTTGCTAGTTGGGCCCACAGATGAACTTCTACTATTTTGCCAAATAAGCCCACACGCTGGATATAGTTGCACACTAAGTAGTTTCAAATATACAGAAAATGATTAATTATAGGGATGCAATTGGATTTCCTACACAAATGTTCGACCAATATGTGCATGGGAAAGGTCAGCACACCATCTACACGATTAGCAAGCTAATAACAATGCTACTTACAGTGATATTGGAAACGCAAGTTCATGGTTTTATGCAATGATGTGCAGACCTAGGAACACTAAGTTAGACATACTAGCATAATCATTAAATGACAACTTTAAAGGCTACAGTTCAACTAGTACATATAGTTTTTGCCAGATGCAGTTGACGCACCGACAGATAGTAGAGAAATGCAGATCCAAACGACATATCTTTTCAGCAGATCCCAGTGTATCAGATATATAATACATACAGATCGAGCACATTTAATGTGTAAGTCAATCAAGCTGCCCACTGGTTCGGGCGTGCAGGGTTGACTGGCTTTGCAGGTGCCAGTTGTCCTCAGTCAGCTGTCCAGCTTTGCTCCACGATTTCCCGTACCCTTCGGTTGTATTCACGTTTGTTTTCACTGAACAGGCGAGCAGCCTCCGAGTTTGCAGGAGAGTTCGGGTTTGGATCACAAAGGAGGGACTATATAAAAACAAATGTTTGACTTTAGTTGAACCTTAATGAGAAGCTAATTAGAATAGTAACAAAGAAACCATGAGAAAGGTAAGATATCCAGCTGGACCTGGCAATCGTTTTAATATGCCGCGATATAAACATCAAGGTCAAAGGCCTAAAACAGATGTCTTTTGCATACATGTATTTCACACAAAAACTCACCATCAATCTGATAAATGGGCATGTGATGTCACTTGTTCCATATTTACCACCAAAGTGGCCAAACATATTCAGGTATTTAAACAAGCTTGTTGCCAAACAATGATCCTCCACATTTTCATCCTAAAATCTTCAATTTGGTTAGGTTTATCTAAGATTCTAAGATGACGCATCCTAAACTCCAATTCCATAGGAGGATATAGATTGGGTTGAGTAGCAATACTGAGGTGATCTTATCTTACACCAACCTATTTGGAATTCGAGCGAGGCGGTTCCCTTGGGCAGATCACAGGTTCCTTGGGATAACATACCACGTGAACGTGGAGCAAGGGGGTTATAAATGGTAACCCCTGTTGACCCTAAAAGTGTTTGCAGGTGACGTTAGACTGCAGAGATAAGTTTTGTGTTAACAAGGAGCAACTTGGAAATTATGCTTGCACCCCCATTGTCAGTTGTGGACAATTTTCCAATGTGATACTCTTGTTATCACATTAATTTCTTTTGTTGTGACTTTTGCATCTCAACCTTAAAAAATTTTCTACTTATCAAACATTGACAGTAACAGTACTCCTTTCGAATTTCTTTTTCACGAATTACGAACGCAGAAGTTCATTTTGGGGTTGGGGTAAAATTTAAATGTACAGGGAAGCAAACAAACAAACAAAGATGAAGGCCCAACAAGGACATCCTCATACCAAAAATCCTACACGGTAATCCAATCAAAATAGTCAAAACCCAGAGCATACAAAAAGCAAGCAACCCCTAGAAAAATATAAACAATCCAGTCCCCAGAATTTTGTTTTCGTAAACCTGCTCCTCAGACAGGAAGAGTGGAGCCGTATCTGATCCAAAACATGGAGAAGTGTCTGATCTAATCCCAAGACATGGAGAAAGTGTCTTCCCACTATCAGGCCTACAACCAAAGTTGAACACCATTGCAAACTCTAATTGTTATCATTTTCCATCATAAGACACCTTTAAACCCTTCCCCACATCCACGTACCGCTTAAAAGTGAGGGGCTTCGACATCTTGTTCCATGGGTCCGATGCTCACTGAGCATGGTCCCCCATGCTGACATCAAAGACCGCGAGCCCTCATTCTGCCCACCTCCCCCTGATATTGGACGACCCTATTGATATGATAAGCACAAAAAGTATAACCAGCTAATAAGTAATAATACCTGATTTTCAGAATATATTTGCATGAAATTATCTCCAACTATCCATCATTAGGGCCATTTTGTATCCAAGCATAGTTGCAGGACTTTCGAATATTATTCAAACAAAAAGAAGAAGAAGAAAGACCTTGCAATTGACTGATTTCGGTCTGGCGCTTGCAAAACCAAACCCGACCCACTTAAGCAGGTTCAAGTCTTAAAAGACCCAAATATTCCCAGGTTCGGACCAGACCAAGTTTCGCATTTTTTAGTCAAAGCTCTTACTAGACCGAAAAATGAAATCATTGACTCGAAACATTTGGAGGTTGATGTAGTTAGACTTGTAAACGGGTCGAATCAGAAGGCAATGGTGAAGTATCCGAATCCAACTAAAAAATCTGATAAAATTCAATGGATGTCACAAGATAACATCTGAATCCGATCTGACCAAATATTGTTTGATTTTGGACAAATATCCAATTCAAACAGAAAATAATGTTTAATGCTAAAATAATATTATATATAATACAATTACTATATTGTATGATATAATATTTATATTCTCATATTTTATAGATAAATGATAGATTTTAATGTACATAATTTTCGAATTCGGATATTTGGATCAAATAAAACTATACCCACCATTGGATTCGAAATCTGATACCTGAAACCCAATCTGAATATGGAAGATATCGAATTTTTTAGTGGTTTGAATGTGTATGTCCAGATTGAATGTGCAGAAGCTTGATAATCCAATTACATACCCAAATCTTATAGATGTCACATCTATGTAAGGGAAAAACCCGCTAACCCTAAATGCATACCACATGTAGGGTGGTTGCTGAAAATTAGATGCATTTTTTCATGAGGTAATGATCTCTTTTGCAATGTTTTAGACCTATATCGATTTCACAGTATAAGAGAATTATGCTAGGATCTCAAAAATGCTATGTATAAGCATCATAGAGTATCCTAATAGTGCCAATGTAGTGGCACCCGAGTGGTAAAGTTGATGTGTGATCGAGAGGTCACAAGTTCAAAACCCCCTTACGGATGAATGGATTGCCAATCTTTAAAAAAAAATAGAGTATTGTAACAGTATTGCAAATCCATAAGAGTACTATGTGAATCATACATACTATATTATGTGCACTATTATGTTGTATTCGATTGTTTTATACACAGTATAAACAATTGTATACATATTTTTAAGTTAACTAGGATGCCGTAATCTACTGTAACAACTGTTTAACTATTACTATTTAATCTGGTAAACAAGAAGTTAGTAACATTACTTGTTTTGTATCATAAGGCCATATTTTCTAGTATATTAACGTCGTTATTCTTAACAACCCCACTTTATCAAATATTAATTCTAGTGATAGGTTATTGAGCGTGATTTCTTAATTTTGTATTACAAAAATGCAATTTTTTCATTGTTTTGCTTTACTGGCCTCTTTTCTAAAAAGTGTATGCTTAATCAGTCACCCTTAAGTGCCCAAGGAAGGTTGACCACATCACACTTTCCAGAACTTAGTCAATATCTAACATGTTAATGATTTCTGCATTCGGAAAGTTTGGGTCTTGGTGACATATGGATTTATTGGGTTTGGGGCAGAATTAAGTCATACTCGGGTTTTGCAGGTTTAACCCTAGGAAGCAAAATTTCATGTCGGGGTCCAGCGGTTTGAACCGCAAAATTAATTTTGAGTCAAGTTTGTGTCTAGTATTCCGGACCTGACCTGAAATATAACGCGATTAACCCATATCTAATTGCCAACATATTCAGGTCAACTCACAGTCCTGCAACTTCAACTGTGCCAAAATTGTTGGACTCCAATACAATTAGGCCTAACTATGCCGAATTGAGCATCAAAGCTAATTTTGTAACCAAAGATGACGTGGTTATGATGATTCCATAGAAGCTCCAGATTCAGACATTCACCACCAGTTGTACAAGTCCAGATTCAGTCATTGTCCAATTTTGTAAGTCCTCAACATAACACGGCCTTGGAAGGCATCACAACCAAGGTCCTACATCTAGCAAGTGAACAATTAGCTGAATTCAACAAGCATTTCAACCTTGTCACCACAAACAGACGGCATGGCATTAGCACATACCATGGCCAACATGCGATAATTGATGTAACCGCCATACCCAAGGAAAAAAAGGGCCTAATTCACAGCACTGAATAGTAACTTTGGCCCCTTCCCTGTAGGCTATCCAAGTTCTGAGACACCTCAGCAGAGGTGGACCACATGAAGAGTAGCTTGATTGAGGCAAGCACCACAACCAATTTACGTGGATGAAGCTCCAGCTAGTAGAGCCAGGATTTCCACATATATATGTCCAAAGCACTAGCCCGCCCAACCCTTCCACCGTCACCTTGCACGACACCTTGTTTGTGGTACTCGCATGGCCATGGTATCTTAAACACTAACCTAGCCAGTGTTGCCACCAATTAAACCCTAGGAATCCTCAACTGTGGTACTTAGAATGACCGAATTATCATGACTCTACCAAACATCCATTCAAGATATTACACATTATCCTCCACTTAGAAATGGATTCGCCCTAAAGAACCCAAAATTCTAAATGCGTCTCCAACCTATTCTAGATATTAAAAGCTACGTCTAAATCCGTGCTTGAGCCTGTTTTCATTTGAGAATCTCTCGTCTATCATAATTGTTTCAGTTGCATCCATGCACCAAATGAATCCATTCATCCATCCATCTTGGGCACTGTGCATGATTGGAAACTCCTCAAGAGCAATAAGGACTCTTTACGAAGTTGCAGAATTATGCTTTATTTTGCTAAGTTACAAATAACAATCATTATCCAAAAAAGATGAAAAAAATGTATGATTGGTATCATCATCATCATTTAAGCCCTCATTTATCGACCATGTTGGGATTGGTACATGGATCTTTCTTTTCCATTCATCAATTTTAACCACCCTATAACTGCACACATATGTTTTGTTTGCTTATCCCTTTGTTAACTCGGTTGCACCCCTTCATATGTTTTTCATTTTCTTTTGAATAATTATACAGTAAGTCCCCTCCCTTCCACCATCACTTGCCAAAGAGTAAGTCCGTCAAAGTTTTGTCCAGCCTGCGAACCCCACCCAATCCAAACAAGTTTGGGGTTTAGGTTTGTCAATTTGAATTAATTCCAGCTTTGCAAGTTGATCTCTGAACTGAAATTGGGTTGATTAGGTTTGGATTTTGTCAATCCGATTCCAATTTGAGAATTTTGGACAATCTAGTTTCTAACAAGGGATGCAAATATGAATATTTGAATATGTATAGAAGAATCTTAATTTTGTTCGGTGTTAGACATTACAAAAACATTTTCGACTCCGTGTTTACCACTTTGCAAAAATAATTAGTTTTCTGTAGTTTCAGGATGGAAGTTGATAATCATTTTGTTCCCAGTTAGTTATATCAATATCTACATATCGTGGGCAAAAAGACTACTTTCTTTAACAGCATGTCTTATTTTTTTGTCATAAGAATAGCATTGCCAAAGTTTTGTCCGCGCCAGTGAACCCCACCCAGTCCAACCAGAGGAAAATAGTTTCGGGTTTTGAGTTATATCAATATGGGTTAGTTCCAGGTTTCAAAGAGTCAGTAGGGCTTAGATTTTGTCAATCAAGATTACTTCTAGCTTGAAAATTTTGGACAATCCAGCTTCAAACATGTGGAGCAAATCAATATTAATTGACTATATATACAAGAATCTGGATTGAGTTTCGGATTAGACATGAGAAAGTGGATATGATTATGAATTATCACATTGCAAAAAAAATAGGTTTCAGGTCGAATCTGGGTTTGAAATTGAAGCCATTCTGTTGATAGCTATCTATGTACTTACATCTATATCTACATATTGTGGGTGGCAATGTTTTACAAAGCACAAAGTGGGGGACAGACATGACCTTGCAACGGCTTAAGCACCAAGTGGACGCTTAAGTGGGTGCTTTTTTTTAAAGTGGATGCTTTAGTTTATGTACATTTTTAACATAATTACAGACATATATATGTATCTAATCACATATTTTAAACTTTTCTACATATCTAAACTCATGTAATAGTGTCACATTGATTTCTATACAATTTAACTATGGAGCTTCTGGTAATATACATATACAATATGTTGAACAGTAACATAAAATTAGGTAATAAAGTAATATAGCCATAGGTATGCAAAATCTTGCATATTATAACAGTGAGATCATAATACTAGTGTTGATAATACACAAATACTTACATTTTACAAACTGACACTACCAATATAGATAATACGTCTATGCCTAGTAATTTCACAACAATAACATAGATAATACAAATATATAACCAAACACAAAACAATTATATGCAATCGATTACATAATGCAATATCGTAAATATTATAATGTAGAGTTGTAAATATGCAACATTCAATAGATGACATAGTAATATACAATAGTATACTAGTAATGCATGCTAACGTGGTAATATACAATATCATAAATAACAATAGATATTGCTTACTATGTAATATAAATACACATTATACACAGTAGATATTGCATGTCTATACTTAGTATTTTATTCTATATGCTAGTGTAAATGTATATAGGTACAATTAGAAATGTGATTTAGAGATGTGGAAGAAGATATCATGGACCTAGCTGCTCACTTACTCTAGGCAGACTCAGGCGGGCTCCAAAAAGTGGCACAGACCTTACAGCACTTCAGCGGGCGCTCGTAACGCTTTTTAAAACACTGGCGTGTGGCATGCCTACTCTTTTTTGCATCAATTTGGGCCGGTTCCAAATTTGGAAGTTGATTTTTAAATTTGAAATTAGGTCAGCTAGTTGTGGATTTTGTCAAACTGAGTCAGCTTCAAGTTAACAACTTTGGAAATTCAGTTTTTTACATGGGGTGCACATCAATATCATTTGAATGTGTTGAAAAAATTGGGTTTGATTCTAGGTTAGACATTACAAAACCAGGTCAGTTCCGAGTTAATCATTTTCAAAAAACTGATTCCAGATTGGTTATGGGTAGGAACTTGGAAGTTGATAATCATTTCGCCCCTGGTTAACTATATACTTATATCTATATACGCATATCACGGGCGACGTGTACTTCCATCAATTCCGTTTTCTCAAAAGTTATCTATATACTTCTATCTAAATTTGTATATCGTGGCATGCCTGCTTTTTCTCGCAGCGCATCTGGCTTTCCTTTATAAGCATGGGAGTCGAGCTTGTTTGCATGCATTTCCTACCAGACTACTTAGTTTTCTACTTTTCTTGGGTCCCCATTTGAACAATTTTAAAAAAGTTATCTCTATATTTTTTATAATATCTAACATAGAGTGGGGTGGCAGCCTCCTTTTTCTTGCAGCGTGTATGACTTCCTTTCTTTAGCGGCACACATCACCCCTCAAACTTAGTAGTGGTTCCTCTATTACCATTTGTAAAATAGACAGATTTTAAGAGTGGACATCACTAGCTACCATGTTGTCAAAGCTCTATCCAAACCCATTAACCTGAGTCAGTATAACCCAGTTCTAATTCTAGCTTTGGATTATGTCAATCAGTTTCAAGTTTGGAAGATGGTGTCCGAATTGAAATCCGATCAAGGTTTTGGAAAGCGCGAAGCGTGCGGAATGCCCCCCATGAAGCGGAAAGCGGGAAGCGGGTTTTGAAGTGGACTAAAGCGGGCGCTTTTTGAAAAGGCGGTCCACATTGTTTTAAAGAACTTAGCAAAATTTAGACAAATTTGCATTTCACTTTCTCCCTTCACGCTGGATCTGGAATAGTGCATTACTTCCACCTTGGATCACTTGTCTTAGCCAAACTTTATTCACCCTCGTCCATACTAATTGTGATATAAAATAGAATAATTAGTAGATTAATTTCCAAATTGAGTAAGTATATTTTAGAGTCATAGAATCATAATGCATACAATTAAAATTTAATTATAACAATGTAGGCTAAGTCTTGATGAATGATACATTGCAGCAATTACTACTGAATTTACAATAAATAAATTAATCATAATATTAGTTTTTACAGTGATTAATATGTGACATTGCAGCATATTTTATTCATTATGGAATCATGCAATCATATACAAGTGTCATGATGGTATGTATCGATTCTTCCGACATGATGAAATTGTACAACAACCAACAGCAAAAGCAATCGTATATATGTAATGGGATGATGTGCTTTCCTATAGGAGGTTACCTTATGAGATTGTGCAATATCAAAAAAATCATGCAAATTCAACCACAGCTGAAACATGATGTATTACTAATATTATATGATGTAAATTAAAATATAGAAGGAACAGGGATGAAACATCAAAGAAATCCTGCAACTATTACTAATATTATATTACAGACTCTATAAATGGCAGATGAAGTACATAGTTTATATATAGACGTACATAATGTACAAACAGAAGTAATTAATTAGAGATACTAATTACCAAAGTGATTGTTACACCTATTACAATACATAGTTTTCATTCTTTTTAAATTTAGAAGGAAATTGGGCAAGTCCAGGAAAACATGTTGTGAAGCGCCCTGAAGCGGCCACTTAAGCGGACCCAGAAAAGCGGCCTGAAGCGGGAAAAAGCGGAAAAAAGCGGCCGCTTCAGTGCAAAACGCCTCACAGCCCGCTTCAATAAAAATCCAGCGGCATATGTGCTTGGGCGCTTAAGCGGCCGCTTCATCCGCTTTTTTATTCACTGAATCAGATCACTTCCAAGTTTGGATTATGAAAAATATAGACGGTTCTGGGTGGACAATTTCAGAGAATTTATGTTCTAATAAGGGTGCAAATTGATATATACCACAAGCCTTAATAATTTATCACAAAATTTAATATTACCCATCAATAGTACATAATAAAATCAACTATTTATGTTTTATATAATATTTAATGAACTAGTATTTGAATACATATAGAACAATATAGAATCGAAAGTTTAGACATTACCTACAGCAAAAAAAAGGTTAA
Source organism: Alisma plantago-aquatica (assembly GCA_963693085.1). Classification (NCBI taxonomy): domain Eukaryota; kingdom Viridiplantae; phylum Streptophyta; class Magnoliopsida; order Alismatales; family Alismataceae; genus Alisma; species Alisma plantago-aquatica. Next base: position 186,280,377 of record OY856409.1, read on the forward strand.
ACATTACAAAACTGGGTTTGATTCATTCATGTGTATCCCATAAACCAACAAGTAATCTTGTTTGTAACTATTCTGTCATATGGACAATGCATTTTCCAATAATTTTAAAGGTTTTGTCGTGTCCTGAAGAGGGGAATATATATTATATGAAAATATAGAATTATGTTATAAAGAAAAACACTTTCTAGAACGGCCACTTCTTATTTTTAATAGTAAAATACGTAGTCTTTGTGATAATCCAAAGCACGTGTATGTATGATACGCAAAAGCCTATTTCAATTGCTTATGATATATATGATATTTTCATTATTCTTTTCATGCTGTATGTATGGTGTTAGATCAATTATACACCATGTGTGTAGCATGTCTTTGTTAGTTCCGAGTAATATGTAAAGAATATACAATTCAGGAACGTATTTCAATAAAATGGAATAAAATCTCAACTAAAATAACATTAAAATTCAAAACAATATATATCAAAAGTCATAAAGTATTTCTTTTAGGTATAACAGATCATTTTGAAAGTGATAGCTGATTTCTATCGATAAAAACATGTGTTAACAGAAAAAGATGATTGCCCTGACTTTGCTGAAGTGAAAATTTTAAATATACCTGTATGGAGGTCAAAATGGCTGCAACATCATAGATAGGACTCCACTGGTTTTGCAAAATGTCTAAGCAAATACTTCCATCGGCATATACTGCATAAATGAAGGGTTTAAGTATTTCAGCATTTATACAGGACAGACCAGTATTAGACAATATTGTTAATATAAATTGCCAGAGAAGTAAAACAAATAATGCATGTAATGAGAAGCTGGAAAAAAGTCAGGTTGTATTTGTAAAATGTATATATAAGTCTAGCCTATTCTTATAGAAGTATCTAAACACATAATATGCATCCCCAAAGAACATGACTTACTGTTTGGATGGAACATCCTTGATACAAATCGAACTGTGGGTGGCTTATTTGGATATTCCTCTGTAAACTGTAATGTCAACTTGAACGTGCCTGAAAATAAGCGATAAAATATTAAAGTCAGCCCCAGTCAACATGTATCAGTTACTATACTTTAAGTCAAAGTCTAGTGGAATTTACAGAGAACTATCTCAGCAATTATACGCTGCCATTTAATATGTAGCTTATATAAATGCCATGATGTAATAACGAATCCCTTAGAATACAAGGAACCGTCATAATGGGTATCAATTCACAAACCCCGCCATTATAACAGGCAGCTCTCTCAACTTTTGGTATTGCTATAATATATTTGGTAGATTCCAAGATCAAGTATAACTTTTTCATTCAAGGTGTAGTAGAACTTAAAGAGAACTTCCTCAGCAATATTATGCTGCTATTTGGTAGTAGAACTTAAAGAGAACTTCCTCAGCAATATTATGCTGCCATTTGATATGTAGCTTATACAAACGCAACGATGTAGCAATGAATTGCTTCCAATACAAGGAACCGCCTTACTGGATACCAATTCACAAACCCCACCTTTACAACAGCTACCAACTTTTGATATTACTGGTAATATAGTTCGTATATTCCAAGGTCAAGCACAACCTTTTTTCTAGATCAAGCACAATGTTTATTTTGACAGATCCAGCATGACATGTATGAGGTTACATATCGACGTGCAACTTTTTCTGTGTACCAACTTCATGCCCAAGCCCTTTTAAGCACAACTCTAGTCCTACTTCTCCCACTGATTGTTTCACCACTAAACTCTAGGTACACTGGTGGATCTGCTATCCCCGTCACTGTAGTTAATTAACCACCATTCAACCATTATATTGTCTGCCAACTTTCGGTATCCATCCCTACAAACCACTGTCGAGAAATGCCAACACAAAGACAGCAATTATGACAAAGGTGGTTTCACCCTCCTTCCTAGACCTCTTACTCTATCCATCCCTCAAATTTCTCCTATGACACTCTTTCTAGTAGATACAGTAGAACCGGAGGGGTGCGGAACAAAGAGGAGCGAAGACAGCCACATCCTCCACAATGTGGAAATGAAGGCAGTGATGTTTCAACTCACATGATGGAGGAGACATGGCAACACCAGTGGTGATGTTGACAGTTGATGATGACAGCAAAGACGCGAAAATAACAATGACAGACCCCCCACCAACAAGTTCATTACTTCAACTCCAGCTAACACAACTGCTACGATGTGGTTGTCAAAGTTTTAAAAGAGAATTCTTATTAATGTAATGATGATTTACACGAGGCTCCTGTGTATAGCAGTACAGCGAGTAAAGAAGATATATTGATACTTAGGTGGTCCATGGATCCCACTTAGGGCACGTTTGATTCCAAGTAAAACCATTTCACCGTGGGAAATTGAAAACATGTAATCAAAACCGATGAGTTGAAAGGACATTGTTTTCGTTTGGTACAGCATAGATCAAACAAAACATTTTGCATTGTTTTTATTTGGTAGGACTGATTTCAGCAATGATTTCACGTCATCCATCTGTAGAAATTACTGCCCAGCAGCTGCTAGCTGTCGTCATCTGTTCGCTAGCTATGTGCTTTGCCATGGACATGTGCAGTAGCCACGGTCCGGAAAACGAACTGCGCCCATTTGTGGCGCGGTTCATTTTCAGCCAACTTCTACATGACCCGATCGGAATATGGAGTTCAATTTCACAGTCTGTGTTGCAACACCGTCCAACCAAACTCTCTTAGTTAGAAAACATAAGCAGTTGGAACTGCACGCATCCGTTTTCCGTCCAACCAGACGGACCCTTAGGTATGAATTTTAAAAATAAAACGAGAAAGAAGAAGTGGGCCTAAGACCAGTTCACACTAATTAATGCTAGCACTTCCTCTCAAGTTGGAGAGTACACATCATGTAGTCCCAGCTTGCGACTCATTTGTTGGAAAGAGCAGGAGGCAGCGGCTTGCTAAGTACATCAGCTATTTGATCACCAGCCTTCACATGTGGTGTGATAATCTTCTTTGCTTAGACAAAATCACAAACAAAGTGGCAGTTCACCTCTATATGTTTAGTACATTCACAGAAGACCGGTTTATTAACAATATGAATGGTTGTTTGGTTGTTGTAGAGAGTAGCAACAACTAGAAAAATAGGAGTTCCAAGCTCAAAAAGAATGGATAGGACCCATTATAGATCATTATATCCATGTGCCATTGCCCTGCATTCAGTCTTCATGCTTGACCTAGAACCATGGTATGTTTCATGCTCCTCCCTAAAACTGAATGTTTGCAAGTCAAATACAGAATCTGGAAGTGGATCTCGATCTTGAGACTTACTTGCCCAATTAGCACTGGCATAACCAAAGACTGAAATAGTCACACACAAGGACGTTCACAAAAGGAGGCCTTTTCCTGCACCATTCTTTAAATATCTTAATATGCTTTGAGCACTAGTCCAATGAGATTGTAAAGGCAAACTCATATGTCGACTGTCTACATATCAGGTATCCTCCGGATAATTCAAATCGAAGCAATTTGATGCCTGACTCGGGCCTATATTATATGACCGATCGATAGAAATACTCCAACAAACACTCTACCTTTGTCATATATTCCATATATCACACTATATAGATATCATATTCATGGAATATGATTCACTTTCAAGATGCCTTGATGGTGAAATGGTAGACATGCGAGACTCAAAATCTCGTGCTAAAGAGCGTGGAGGTTCGAGTCCTCTTCCACACAGGAGACATTGAGCCATTGATATCTGGACAGATTAACATGTCGATGACACATCAGTATCATTCCGGACAGAAAATAGATCCCCCTTGGTTAGATGATCCGCAAGATAGTCTGTGGGTGCAGAAACAAGTTTTGCATTAATCAATTGTGTTTCTTGTAATAAATCCAAAACAAATACCTCCTCTGAGAAAGATTAATGTCAGATGCAGACCTTAATACTTCTATGTCCAAGAAAAATCGCAAATTCCCCAGACCTTTAGTATGGAAGTGAGATTTGGAGGGCTTTCTTTAGATCAAAGATGTCTTGGCTACCATTCCCAGTAATGACAATGTCATCAATAGAGGTAGCGATAAAAACATGTCCTTGAAATGTCTCTGCAAATAGTAGAAAAATTTAGCTGCAAATCTTTCGAAGCTAATGTTCTCAAGGACCATACTAAGCTTGTTGAACCAACTAGAGATCATAGATAGAACCGACGGCATACTTTGGTTGAACCCTCCCGCTCAGCAACAAAACCCAGAGGTTGATGAATATAGACATACTTCTTCAGATAAGTCATCGTGGAAGAATGCATTCTTAATCTCGAGCTAATAAAGTGACCAATCCAAATGAGAAGCAAGAGGGATCAGAGTGCAGACCAAAGCAATCTGGGTGATAGGCGACAATATCTTAAAGAAGTTAATTGCAGATGTTTGAGTAAAGTCTTTGGTGACCAGACAAGCTTTAAAGCAGTCAACAGAGTCATCAGACCCAACGGCATCTAATATTCTAGGCTTCTAGCTGTAAGGCGTAGGAGCAAGGTCTCAACTATGGTTGGTCCGTAGAGCATCCATATCATTTATCATAATTGGTGTTGAAGGGCATCCATATGACTTTTGGGTATGGCGGTATTGTCAAGTGTAGTGGCACGAGCTTGTAAATTAGAAGAGAGACTGGTTACGGAGCAAGTTATGGATATAGGATGCTAAAAGCTACATGAGTGTTTACCTTTCTGGCGGTGGTGGGTAATTGACATCCAGAGGAATCATCAAAAACTATGGTGGCATGGAAAATTGGGATTGCCATAGTGGAGAAGAAGATGTCATCTCAAGGAAGGTGACATCAGCGAACACATACAAGTGATCGACACTTCATTCAAAGCACTTGTAGCCTTTCTAAACTTTAGAATACCCAAAAAAAAGTTTTTATTGAACAAGGAGAAGTCTCATCAGCCTCTAGGTCAGAATAATGCACAAAGCAACAGACTAACACGGAAGTATGTATAAAGTGGATGTGGTACTTAAGTGTTGTATACTAATCATGGGCGGGGTAGCATCAGACATAGTTATCAAAACTGAACCGAACCGGCCGGTTCGACCAGTTGAACCGGGAACCGGAGCCACTGTACTGGTCCGGGTGAGCTCCAGATCCGCTAATCAAGCTTAACTGCCGAATAACCGGTGAACCGACCGGTCCAACTGGCGAACCAACAAACCGGCCCAGTTATAAACAACTGGTCGGTCTGTTCCCTTTTCTAATTTTTTGCCCCCGTGCTACTCACGTGCCCGCAAAGGGGGGAAAAACCCAGCCCCTTAAACCCCTCTCCCGCAACACACACCCCCGGCCCACAATTCTCCCGCAACATCTCGCCCTAGCAGAAGACGAAGCCGTTGCTCCTCATCTCCAGCAGTTGCTGCTCAAGTAGGCGGTGTTGTTGCTGCTATTCTTCGGCCGCCACTGCAGCTCCATCTCCGGCCGTCGTTGCATCTTCTCCGGCCGCCGCTAGTTCTTGGTGTTGCTCAAGGCCGTCGTTGTTGCGGAGGGAATTGCTGCCCCTACTTGTTGGCGCCACTACCACAAAGGTACCTAGTTCATTTGCTTCTTCTTTACTTCTCTACCTCTTGCTCTTCCATTTATCTCCTTCCCACCCTATTCCTTCCTTCTTTCTCGTGTGCTATTTCTTTTCTTCCTGTGCAGGGTGAAAATTGACCACATTTCCCCATGCTTTCACTTCTTCTCTCCGTCCTCTAAGTTCTCTTCTCCTTTATACCCTATTTTGATCTTCCTCCTCCCTCTTCATTTTCTCTTTCTGTCACCTTTTTCTCTGTGCACCTCCCTTCCGAACACCCCCTTCTTCTCTCTACTCTTTTCTTCTTAATTGTTATTCTTACTTAATCATGCTGCTTCGTGATCCATTTTTACTGCTGCTTATCAATTCTCCTCTAATTATCTCTTATATCTTCCTTCTATTGCTAGTTTCAACTTGGTTGGTGTCAAAATTTGCTGCGTTTCTGGTTTGCTACTGCTCTGAATTGGGTGTTGGCCTGCTGCACTGCTGCTTGTTGGTGCTTGTTGCTGTCAGATTTGTGTGATTGCAATTGCAATCTACTGCCTACCCTACGTGGTACCAATTCTTCTCCCTAAATGCAATGATGCAATATGCTGCCAAATAAGATTACTAATTTGTTTGTTTACTTTTTAAATTTCAATTACAAATTCTGCCACTTATTGACTGTACTGTCTTGAAATGTGTTTTAAATTGTACTGCTTGACAATGTGACTTATTGTTAATTTGCTGATTAGATTTTGGTTATTGGGTTGTGAATGAAATTTTTGTAGATTTATTGCTTAGCATATGTCTTCCCCCCAACCTCCTCCTCAAGAGCCCAATGCACCATCTGTGCGAGGGAACTCAGATCCAGCTTGGAAGCATGTGGTGGAGAAAATTGATAAGAAGTATTGGACTTGTATTCATTGCGACAGCAAATTCAGGGGTGGTGGCATTAATAGGTTAAAACAACACTTAGCTGGTGTAGGAGGACAGGTCCAAGCATGCAAAGGTGTTTCACATGATCTGAGGGAACAGATGAAAGCACTTTTGAAGGCGCATGAGGATAAAAAGAAGCAGATGGCAGAACGTAATGAGGAGATCAATCCATTTGCTGCAGCACAAAGTCAAAATGTTGAATCCCTTTCTAGGGCATCATCTAAAGGTTCTGCTTCTGTGAGACTGTGACAAATAAAGGTAAGGGTCAACTACATAATTTTTTTGCCCCAAGAACTACTCCTGGGTCACAACCTTCTATCATGACTGCATTTCTTACATCTGAAACATGAGAGTAAGTGCACTCTCTAGTGGCAGACTGGTTCTATGATACTGGTGTATTCCGTTTAATGCCATCAATTCTCCATTATTTCAAAAAATGTTAGATGGCATTGCAGCTGTAGGCCCAGGTTTCAAGGCACCTTCTTATCATGACCTCTGACTTAATTTGCTAGCAAAGTCAAAGAAGGAGATATCCCTATTTGTAGATTCATTTAGGGAAACATGGGAAGAATATGGGTGCACTCTTATGGCAGATGGGTGGAAAGATAAAAAGAGTAGAAACTTGATCAACTTCTTGGTGTATTACCATAAAGGGACCGTTTTCTTGAAGTCAGTGGATGCCAGTGAGATTGTGAAGACTGGAGAGAACCTATTTAATCTTTTCAAAGAAGTTATCGAATGGGTTGGCCCTAAAAATGTGGTGCATGTTGTAAGTAATAATGCTTCCAACGAAAGGACTAGCGGCGCAACTTGTTGCCCGCTTGTCTTCTACTTCGATGTAAACCTATCCGCATTATGTAAAAAAGACCTTTCAAGTAAAAAAAATGTCTTATGTGGTAAGATGATTGAAACTGCTTATCCTTCTATATATTGGTCTCCTTGTGTTGCACATTGCATTGATATAATTTTAGAGTATATTGCTGGTCTGATACATGTAAAATCTCTTGTAAGGCTACAAAGATCTCCACATTTATTTACAACCATGTATATGTTTTACACATGTTTAGGAAGAGGCCAGGATGGGTAGAAATCATACGTCCTGGGCCTGCAAGGTTTGCCACACAATTTTTGGCAATGTAAAGTGTCCTTTTACACAAACTGGACTTGCAAAGTGTGTTCTTGAGCAAAGAATTCAATGATTCCAGATATTGCAACAATAAAGGTAAAGTTGTCTAAGAAATTGTTGTTGATCAATCTTTTTGGAGAGAGTGAGAAACTATAGTTCGCATTACCGAGCCTCTAGTTTGTATTTTGCGTATTGTTGATTCTGATGAAAGACCAACTATGGGATACTTGTATGAGTCCATGGACAGGGCAAAAGAGGCCATTAGAAAAGCATGTGGGGGAAAGAAGAGATTGTATGATCCTTATTGGAAAATTATTGACACAAGGTGGGATAAGCAATTGCACAAAAATATACATGCTGCAGGTTATTGGCTGAAAACCACAACAATGCCACATTCTCCAAACACAATAGAGATCACTAGTGGATTGTATGATGTTACTGAAAAAATGTGCCAAGGGAGTGATAGTTTACTTCCAAAGTTTACTAGAGAGATGAGCATATTTGAAAACAAGGAGAAGGACTTTGGAAGACGGTTGGCACAATCATCATTGAATACCGAATTGCCACATAATTGGTGGTATCTTTTTGGTGGCGATACTCCTAACTTGCAAAGGATTGCTATTAGGGCTTTGAGCCAAACTTGTTCCTCCTCTGGTTGTGAAAGGAAATGGAGTGCATTTGATCACATACATTCAAAAAGGAGGAATAAGTTAAAGCATGAAAGGCTGAATTCCCTGTTTATGTTAGAAGCAACTTGAGATTGAAGTACAAGTAAGCATTATGCAAATCAATTTCTTTTTTAGATATTCTTGCAATCCTAGTTACTTAGTACTTACCATATATCATTTTTCTTATGAATGTCTAGGCGTATTTTGAAGGATCAAAATGTCGACCCCATTGACATTGATGCTATTGATTTCACTAATGATTGAGTGTTGGAAGAAGAGGATGAACCACCAACACTTGATGATAATAAGAGACAAGAGCTATTCATTGAGATTGCAATGCCTCAAAATAAGAGGAAGAGGCAAAGCAATGAAGATGGTGGAGAACTTGGAGGTGAAATTTTTATATGAGATTCACTTTTAATCTCTAACTCCATCTATGTAGCTTAGTAACGACTCTAATTATATTCTCAAAAACAGATTTGGAACTAGGAAATGACCTTGGTGGTGAAGAAGATCAAGATGATGATGATGAAGAGAATGCAGATGAAGATTACATCCCATGAGTCATGACTCATAGTGATGGATGTCATACAATGATATGCATTATGTTACCATTTGAGTTTTGTAATATGAGCTATGTGTGTGTTTCACTTGTTAGTTGTTAGTTTGTTGCTTCTTTTATTTTGTTTGGAATCCTATGATCAACTAGTACTTGACTAATTGTTAATTGTTATGAGTGGTACTTTTGTGAACATGCCATGAGCTATTTACTTGATCTAAAAGCTTAGAGTTTGATTGGAAGATTATGGACAATTTAGGCTTGCTTTATTTATTGGTTAAGTGTATTTTGCTCTTTTAAATGCTTTTGTACTTTGATAGTTGGATATAGGATAAGAATTTCCACATTAGACTATTTAGTCAAGTAGTCAATTACATTATTGCGAGCAATGTTCAAAATTTCGACGAAATGGTCGAAATTTCGACCGAAATTTCTATTTCCATGGCAATCAGACATCGAAATTGACTGACGAAACTCTCGAAACTGGCAGATCATCGATTTTTTTTCTACTTTTTCATGTACTATGTCTACCTAGAGCATATTTTTTTGCACAGTTTTGTGTCTTTAAGTCTATATATTGTGCTTGCAAACTATAATGACTTAATTCATTGAATTCACCATTGAAAAGTAACATAAAAAATCCCCATCGAAATGCCCATCGAAATAGTTTAGGGTCATTCACTAAAAAATGACAAGACCCCACCCCCCACGCAACCAATATGAAATATTATTACATATTTGAGTAGATCTACACTAGTAGATCATTCTGGTAAAATTTCATAAATTAATTCGTTTATTTTGCCGTCGAAACGCCAGGAACACATTTATCGAAATTTCTGTCGAAATTTGTCGCAATTTCTATTTTTGTAGCCACCGAAACGGCATCGAAATCGGACATTTTCTTCCTTGATTGCGAGCAAGTCAGCTTTTTCATTTCTATATTTTCCATGATTTGGATATATATTTAGGTTATTTAAATCATTTATGACGTCATGATGACATCACCGGTTGAACTAGTGAACCGAGAACCGAAGGCCTCACCGGTTCGCTCACAGGTTCGGTTATGAAAACTGTGGCATCAGAGTCTGTAATCCAATTGGAGTGGGCAGCCAACATTGAGGCCCTGACATTATTACCTTGATATGTAGTAGTGAGATGGGGAGGATGAAGCATGTGATGAATGAACTGGACAATCGCCAATGGATCAGTCAAAGGTGGCACAATATGCAAAAGGGATACCTATCAGTTGTGCATGGACGGGAAGGCGACACCTTGCTAGGTGCCAGGGAGCAAGCGCTTATATTCATCATTGATAAAGGTAGCGCATGAGGGGGCACCTATCGTAGGCGTCGACTGACCAGTAGCATATAGTGGTGTCTAAGAAGAACAACATCTCAACCTCAACCACGACCAAGTTGTGTGGCCTTCTTAGTGTATAATTCCTCCTCAATGTTGCCAAAACGATGGCAATAAGTGTGTCGAGGGGACGTTGTCTACATCACGACCGCAAGTGGTTGTTGTAGCAATGCTACAAGGACCTTTGTAGTCTTCATTGGAGTGGTGATAAAGGATGGCATGTCTGATTAGATAGATGAGTGTAGGCTTGTTCCATGGATGGTCTAGATATCCGCCTAGAAGCAACACAACATAACGGGTAAAGGTCGTTCAAAATCCTTCCTAACGGAACAGCACCCCGCTCTTTAGTAACATCAGCCTATATGGCGGGTGAAAGACAATTAAGTTGATTTGTCAACGCCTTCATGAAGCTACAGTAGACATCAAGAGAACAATCACCCTGTTGTGGAAGAAAAGGCTATGAAATGTTGATACGGGTCCAGGTACGGGTATGGTACGGGGATACAACATCATCATCATCATCATCTAAGCCTCAGTCCCAACTATGTTGGGGTCGGCTACATGGATCCTTCGTTTCCATTTAGCTCTATCATGGGCCATATTCTGGTTGAGATGTAGAGATTCAAAATCTCTCTTTATAAGCTCATCCCATGTCAATTTCGGCCTTCCTCTTCTTCTATTTATTATGATTGACTCAATAGCATTGCTTCATATAGGCGCATTAGTCGGTCTGCGTTGCACATGCTCATACCATCTGAGTCGGCCCTCATGCAACTTGTCCTCAATGCTCGCCACTCCCACTTTATTCCTGATATAGTCATTTCTCAAGCGATCTTTTCTTGTCTTCCCACACATCCATCTCAGCATACGCATTTCAGCCACGTTCATCTTGTTGAGACCTTGTTCCTTCACCGCCCAACATTCACTCCCATAGAGCATGGTTGGTCGTATAGCTGTTCTATAAAACTTACTTTTTTACCTGAGAGGGATCTTTCGATCACATAAAACTCCAGTTGCACATAACCTGGTACGAGGATACAACAATTTTTGAAAATATAAGATACGAGTACGGCATGGATACATCAATTTTTTTATTGTTTATTATCAGAAGAAAAAAAAAATTCTATGTTGGGGAGGAGTGGTTCAAGTGGACAAAGGGACCTAGATTCAAAACCCAACGCCTACTCCGAAATATTACCTATCATGCAAGCCGGCCAACTATGCGCTTTAACCGGTTCCCAGGTGGGCGGTGCTCGAGGGTTTTACGTTGTCTAGGGGGGTCAAAAAAAGTGGCTTGTCGACCGGTGTGGTTCCCTCGATAATTTAAAAAAAATGACAACAATCCAATGTGATTTACATAAACATAAAGAAAAGTAATCAAAGAATTTATTAAAAGTCAAATTCAGATTATATGTATATCATAGCACTTTATTAGCACTCAAATTGATCAAGAATTTCAAATATTGTTTGAAATTATGTTTAGGAGCCATACTCTATTGTATATTTAGAACTGAAAGTGGACATTATATTAAAAACAATCCATTAGAAGTATCTCATAATCTATATACAAGTCAATGCAAACATCAAGAGAGTAATGCACCGTTTGGTAAAGCGGTGTGATTGCCCGGGCAGTGATGGGGCAAGGTCGGGCAGATAGCAATCGCTCGTAACCGTTGTTACCAAACGCAGGATCATTCATCGCTTTGAATTTGTTGTTTTTAGTGTTGAGTAGCGTTCAACGGTAGTTTTTTCTCACCGCACAAAAATCTTGTGGTGATCCATCTCACCGCACCATAGCGTTGGCTCACCAATCGTGTTGCCAAACGCTGCATAAGACAAGTTGATAGAATTAGAAAAGCAAAGAGTGTAAAAGACAAGGCTGAGGACACAAAGCTTACCATTAAAGGAGATGAAATTGATATTTTCAAGATAGAAATCCAGAATAAACCACAATGGATGTGGTCATCTAAACAAGACGAACATTAGCCAACAATACCAAAATGAAGCCTTTCAGAGAATATGAAGGACATGAATGTGCATAAAACATGAAGCTCTCAACAAAGGAAAGCATCCACAAGTACCATGTAATGGTGAATGAACTGGTTTGCGATAAAGCACCAGTAAAACCACCATTAGGCAGGAAAAATCATTTGAAAAGAGAAATCCCAAAAAATGAAGGAGGTAGAAACAAATAAGAGAAGGAAGATGGCATTTAGCAAGGGTAACGGTGGTTGTATTGACTTCAGGGGAGCAGCTGCAACGGCGTTGCTTGCTGCTACTTAGTAGAGAGGGCTGAGAGGAGCTAGTGCCTTCAGTGCTAATTATTTTTTTTATATTTAATTAGTTGGATATGACCCATATACGGCATGGATATGTCTTAGAAGTATCTGGTACGTAGCCTGGAGTGTCCATGAGTATCGACCAGTGAATTAAAAAACGGCCGCCTGGCCGCTTAAGCGGGCAGCAAAGCCCATCCGCCTAATATCGCCCTTAAGCGCCCGCCTGAGCGGGTTTTCAAAAAACGCCCGCTTTTTTCCCACTTCACCCGCTTTTTGCCCACTTTTTTCCCGCTTTTTTAAAAAAATGTTGCTGTAAGCATGTAATGTTAATTAATTATATAATCCAAGTAGTATTGAGTATAATATATGAAGCTTGTATACATTAAATGTTCTATGATATACCTAGTCCTACTTTAGAATGCAAACTTTGTATGTAAGATGTATATAATAGGGTACTGTTGTAATATATCCAAGTAAATATCATATTACTCTATTATACTTTAATGGTTTTACTGATTTTACTGATATTCTTGCAGATTTCGTTCATTAGTAATTGATACTACTGGTTAGTATTACTTATTTCCTTAGAAATATATTTTTTATATACACATACATGTAATTTTGTATATAAATATATAAGTTTTTAAGCATCCGCTTTTTCAAAAATCGCCCGCTTAATCGCCCACCTTCCGCTTAATCGGCTACAAGGTCCCGTCCGCACGCCTCCCGCTTCCCGCTTTTTAAAACATTGGTATCGACATCCAATTTATATCCTTTCAAGTATGATATCTATATTGATTGTGCTTCATAGAGAAAAGGTTATCTGTGATATTGCACAAAACGAGGCTGGTAGGACTCCATTTCTTCTCATATTGTTATGGTGTTATGTTGGAACATATATTTCACAACAACTCGAGGCTCCACGCTAGGGGATGGCAATGGTGTGGATGTGGTTTGGTTTATATGAAAACCAGGACCACTCCACTCTATATATGCACCATATCCACCACGTACTTCAATATGAGAAACCATATCCGCACCACAAAAATCACGGTTAACCGCAGCACACAGCACCACACCATATTGTGATCAAGTTGTTAATGATCATAGTAGTATGCATAACATCTATGAAGAACTTTTACACGATACATTATAACAACATTGATATTTGTGTCAATGTTTGTAAAACAATCTGAAACAATGTTTTGTTCCTATTGCATAACCAAAAAAAACACATTTTAGTTCATGTGGATCGACGTTCTAACTAGCAATCAAGTATCATAGATAAAAAGAGTAGGTTTCCCATGAGATTTGATCAATAGATATCTACCTTTCCATGAGATTACTTAAGAGTGGTTTATCAACATTTAAGTGACACACTTTCACTTTATTCTCAAGTATTGATCCAAATGATGTCATCGGTTACTGATCCCATTCCTCGTATTTCCTCCTAAATGTTTTTATACTCCTGAGATGTCTTTCTTCCTAACGAAATGCTCCTGAGATAGTGGTGATAGTTTCCTACTTTTGCCTTGGATACAAATTAATCATCATCATCATCTAAGCCTCAATCCCAACCATGTTGGTGTCGGGCCTGTCGGCTACATGGATCATTCTTTTCCAATCAGAAACAACAATTAATTATATCATTAGGATAAATTGTATAAATGTTTATATATATACAATAAATTATTTGCAGTGCGATTTTTATCCATGTATTTTCTAAACCATAATTGCACCACACTGAATGGTTTTAAAATTACAAAGCCAGATCCACACCATAACCACTTATCTACAAATATGGTTTATGCCGTGCAAAATGTGGTCCACTTATCTACAAATATGGTTTTTCTACAGTAGTTGCCATCCCTATCCATGCTCACCCAGGGTCAATGAAGGTGGGTCATCCTTAGGTTTCTCTAGTGGGTTGTCAGTAATGTACTTAAGCTTTTTGTTTGACTCGAGGAAGGTGTAGACTTCATTCATCCACAATAAATAATTGTTACCATTAAGTTCAAAAATATATATAGTAGATGTGTCATTCGAAATGACCCTTACGAGCAAAATCAGCTTTATCAGCAGCTATTTAATAAAAAAAATACCAGACTATAGCACAAAAAAGGAAGAGCAAGCCACCAAAGTGTAAGCACATTGGATAGGAAGGTGATCAATCGCAATGGTACAATACCGGAAAGAAGCAAGCTAGAATAAAGAGAGAGTAAGTGCTGGCATAAGAGATTGCATGGTACGAGTATATTACGGGAATTGTGCATTGTGATAGAGAAGCATCAAAACCCCTAGTTAAAATTAACAAGTGCTTATCAATGTGTATAGGGGAACTGGCAAGAAGAGGAAATAGAAAAATAATGTTGTGCCCCTCCTCTCTCCTACATTATACATATAGTGAGCCTTTGCTTCTATTTTATTGTTTTTATATGAGGAAGAAGTACAGAAGGAGGAAAGAGGAGAATAAGTTGCTCAAAGCAACATGAAGGGGCGGCTTCTTGGAGATTGGAGGTCCTTGCAGTTGCTGATAGTGGTGACCCTAGGGGCTAAGGATATCGTTGTCGGCGGCGGCCCTAGCCATTATTGTTGTAGGCGAGCTTGTAGGACCTCGACTGCTGGCAGCAAGTCCCCTGGATGCCATCACTACTCGCAACGGGGGAATAATGTGTATGCAGTGGAGGGGAAGGAGGAAGAGGTGGAGGTTGATTGTGGCTACGAGAGAGGGAAGAAGAAGAGAGAGAGGTGACAAAGAGGATAGTGGTTAGGGTTTTAGAGAGAGGAAAGTGATTAAGGTCATAAAGCAAGTTGCTCTCATACCATGTGATGTGTAATAGTTAGGAGAGAACTTTTACTAATGTAATGACAGTTTACCTGAGGCTCCTATCTATAGCCGTAGAGAGAGTGGAGGAAAAATGCATATAACTAAGTGGTAAATGGATCTCACTTAAGTATGATAGAAATAAAAAGAGAAAGCATAAGTGAACTTAAGCCCAATAATCAATAAATAATGCTAATAGTAGCGATAGTCGATAATGAATCATCTCAACTTCCCCACCTTCTAGCATTCCTTCAACTCCCCCCCCCCCACATTCCTAACATTTGTTGGTGTGTATGTTGTGGGGGGCAGGGTGGGGCGGGGTGGGAGTGCAGCTAGACAGATTTTAGTGAAAATATCAAGGAACAAGATATCATCCAAATAGGCAAAATTTTGTGAAAAATGTTGGTTTCAACACCATCAGATACAATATTCCATGAGTGTGTCAATAGGATCGCAAATATCGGCATACTGATGGGTTAGATTCGCCAAATACCACCAAATTTCGACGAAATTTACCACTATTTGACAAAAATATTGATTTGTTCGTGTCTGAGCTTGTTGTTGTTGTTTGAGAGGAGAAATTGGGGAACAAGGGGGATTCCGACAACTGGGGCTCAAATAAGCCTAATTCAAGGCATGCATTTAAATTTTCTACCATGTATCTCATTACACCTCACTATCTTAATTAGCATATACATTCATCCAAAAAAGCCATAAATTGGCAAAGATCCCTCAATCTGCTTTTTTATATATCATACCAATTGTAGATGATCATAGATCTACAGCACTATCTCATAATATACATGAAAACCATAATGAGATGTCTGAGTACTCCACTAAATATGAATTTTAGTAGTAGCTAATTACTATATATATATGTTCTTATTACCAGTACTATTTAGCATACAAAAGAAGAAATGTACTACTTTGCAATATAGACACAGAAATATTGTAAAAAGGTATTAGAATTTGTAATTTTCTAATCTTACATGTCTGGTAAGGTGTGGTCGGATGATAGGGTATGACCCGACTACACCCGACTACACCTAACCAAACAGCCCTTATATTTGTTTATATATGGCACTTGCTATGCATATCCCACAACATGGAAATGGTCGACATGGTAACTACACTTCTTATATTGTGTCACCACAACACGCATATAGTGACCATGGCAATAATGCCTTTTATATTTATCCAACTATTGTGAATGATCCATGGGGGAATTCATTACCACATATCAAGATCATGTGGTAATAAATGATGGAAAAGAAAAAAAATGTGTCACGTTAGTGATGGTGCCTAACTTCCTTCACAGACGTGAAGTCAATTGCCAAAGTAACATATTGACTATGAAGAAGAGAAAAAGAAAACCCTAGTGTAGTCTCTTTCATAATCTAATGATCAATATAGAGACATACGCCTAGGTTTAGAAAATTTACATGGGATGAGAACAATTTGTTTATCACATCGAGCAACTCATATTGGGCAAAAACTGCCAAGGGGAGGTCACCATGCAATTGGACTTTTTGTTTCACTAAAATTAACTAGCAACTGATTAACTGGCATGTGTAATTTACTTGTATCTAGTGGATTTTGAAAATCTAATACTAGCAATATGTGCACTCTGCCTTCCTTCAGACTTGACATTTTCTTCACAATGAGATAATACACGAAGGACTCCCTTGCATATTCAATGTAAGATGATATCACATAAGTATGTGTATCTAAATTTATGGATTCTGCTAGTAAAATTTCACAACATAATTCCAACATTTTATTATTGAAATCCCCATGGAACGTGCCAGGTTCCTTACCTCCCCACATGAAGGACCTCCCCAAACATATTTGACATATTATTTTATAGCATAAAACGGTGCATTTTGGTGTAGATATTACACGTGTAAAATTGCATGATTATTCGTTCGTTTTGACATCAAAATGCTCTAAATTGCATCTTCGAAATTTCAATTGGCATGCGGGTAAATACCTATTTCCACACTGTCAAAACGACAACGGCAGCGGATACTTGTTCCATGGAAAATATAAATGGCATATTACATGAAATAACCAAAGGCACAAGGCCATATTGTGTTTCTTTGTATTGCATTAGTTTTGAAAAACAGGATAAAACCGGTACTCCATTTTCAAACTTTCTTACTTGGGATGGGTTAAATTTCTTTCAATTTCATGCATACTTATCAAGCAGAATTGCTAGGCGGCAAGGCACACACACACCCCAAGGGGTGCCTTGCCTTGCACCTTGCCCAAATTGCCACCTCGGGTCATTTTTTTCGGTGCATAAGTCATGGTAATGGCTTTTAGTGTTGTTTTATATAATCCTAGAGTTCATTTTAAATATGATCGTCTATGCAAATATCAATTTTATCAGATTTCATGATCTTAAAGCAGGTTTCCAGATCTTTATTTTTCTGCCCTGCAATTTTTTTTTTTTTTGGGAAGGGGGGGCTATAATATGAATGATAGTCATATGTTTGTCGAAAGCTTAGCTATGGCATTAACTCTTAAATTATGTATTGGTTATCTATCTGTTAGATTGTTTACAGTTATTCTCTCCGGTTTTTAGGTATTAATAATAATTATTATTTTTTTACAATAGTAATTTGATTATGTTGCCATACCATAAATAATATGTTTATATGACGGATAAACTGTTATAATATGTATAGACACATATATTACCATAATATATGTGTATACAAGGGAGAAATATTGATGGAAATCATAAAGAATGTGTATATAAATAAGTAATATGTATTAAAACTATTTTGTTTTTGAGCTGCCTAAGCGTCAAGGCACCCGGACTCCATGCCTTGCTGCCTTAACAAGTATGACTTTCCAGTGCATGTAATTTGAGGGCACCAATAGTGATACAACCTTCTTTATAGAGAGATAATTTACAAAGAGGTGTATACTATAATGATGAGAAGTAGAAAAAATAGCAACTGTGATCACAGCCATAGTAACAACAGTCTCCGAATTTTACGAAAAATCGATGATTTTTTGCGATTTTATAGGCTCGTGAATATTCACCATGTTTAATACGTTGGTCACCGATTTTTCGCGATTTTTCTCGTTTTTTCACGATTTATACGATTTTTCATGATTCTCCATGACTTTTCATTTTTTTCACGATTTTTCTCTTTTAAGTCGTTTGCTCTTTTTTTTACCAAACCATGTATACAACTGATATACACTAAACCTCCAACCCTCCACTCTCCTGACAGTCCATTGTTGTTATTCAACTATTCTTTGATTCTTTTCCTTCTTTATTCACTCAATAAGATTGTATGTCTACTGACCTTATTAATTACATTTGTATATGATATGTATGTATATATATGTATATTTGTATATATACATACACATATGTATATATATATGTGTATATATAAGTATATATAGGTGTGTATATATATACATATATATAGCCGACTTATTCTCGATTATATCCGAATAGTTGAGCGAACTTTGACCAAATATATCAATTTTTTCACGAATTTATCTGATTTTTCCCAAATTCCGATTTTTTTCCGACCAACCGAAAAGTTGTCGAATCCCGAATTTGTGACTATGGTCACAGCATCAAATTTCCGAATGTGGTACTTTTGTGATAAGCAAATTTATCCAACATTGGTATGCAAATCCTTTCCGGAAAAGTTCAAAATCCTTATAGCAAGTGCCAAACCAACATCAATAGCATTTGAGTGTTGTTAAACATAATACCTAAGTGCCTATCCCCATCTAGCTATTTCTAATACAAAGCTAATCATGCCAATTGGGATGCCCATGTTTTAAGAGGGGGTAAAGCATGTAGACACTAACATGTCTTTTTAGTTTTTCCTACCGCGGAAGGAGAAGAAACTCATTCATCATTTCAGCATTATCAATCCATATATTACTTAACAACATCTCATCAATATGGGCACAACAAAACAAAATATCGTGGCTGAAAGCTTCCATTGACAGCAGCACCTCTCAATCTAACCTTGAGCAATGGTTGTTGTAACTTCCTCAGATGGTAATAATCCTCTTACCCTAGCGACAACTTGCACCACATACAGCTAACCAAAATCTTTCTCCCATCGTGATTTTCCCTACGCTACTAATGTCCTCCTTGCTCTCTGACTCCCTCTTCTCAGTGAGTTTTCCTATTGTCAAATTTAATTTCCAAATGTCATCTCTTCCTAGTTTTCTCCCCTTACTCGCTTGCTCTTTTTCCCAATAACATTTACGTTCATATTTTTTATGCTTCTTCTCTAAACTATTATATTGTTATCTCCTTCTATTTTATTACAATATAGTTTTTTATCTCCTTCTGTTGACGATGAAGTTCGCATTGAAATTCCCCTTTGTATACAATATAATGTGCATGGGTGCATTTAGCACTTCTAATGAGACTTATGTAAGCTAAAACTGCTGGCATAAAATGTAGCTAATTCTGCCTTTTAAGCACTCTCTTCAGTACAGTTACCCATGTACCCTTGGAATTTTGGCTAAAGCGGATGGTCGAGGGCTGTTGTTAAAAAGGCGTTCTTATCCACTTCAGTCGTGTTATCCCACCTCACGTGGCACACTTAATTATTGATTAGGACGCTTAATCATAACAACGTTTGTATTGGTCCGACAAAAAGGTCAAAAATGATTGTATGTAACAGGCTATAAATTATAAGAAAGTTTACTATAATAGTGCCATTCTCTCACATATGTCGAACTTGTGTGCTAGGGTACTTTACATGTTATTTCCACTAACCCCCGAAATACATATTAATTTATCCATGTACGTAATTCGGTGTATGGGTATTATATATAAAGTCAGTACCTTAGAATATGAAGCACTTCAAAGTTAGTACATACTTAATTTGTAAGATTAAAATATAAATCATATAAACTATAGCATATGTATGTACTAATATTATATTGTACTAGTGTTTTGTTAGTTTACTTTATAATTTGTTGTGGGATATCCTGTTCTAATCTAATAGTTAGTTACTTATTGTTTAACTTTTATTTTTAACTGTTAAACAGTAAGACAGTAAGGCAATCTGCTTTGACATACATTAATACTAAATTGTAAAGTTTGTATTAAGTAAGAACATTTCAATTTTACCTACCCTAATCTAATAATATGATTCCTTTTGCTTGGTTTTGAGTGTTTGTTCAATATTCGGTAATGTCATATAACGAAAATGTAAATATATACATTGTTTCGCTACACACTCCACTTCTTCAACAAAAAAAGTGCTTAATTGGCCATTTCAAGCTTAAGAGCCAAGAGAGGTTGGCCGCTCGCTTCCGGATTTAGTCTTTCTAACACCTGAGAGCTGAATTAACCGATCTATTCAAGGCTGAGGTACCTACTTGGCATCTCTAAATGCATCTTATTATATGAAGACATTGATGAACCTGTGTGTCACATTAAAGTGCAATCTAGGCTAGGTTGGTTCACTGGTCAGAAACATAAACTGACCACTAATAAGAATTCAAGGAAGAGATAAAGGGGAAACATAGATCTCACAAGAGCATCATGAATCGGTGGTGACATCAGAATATCTAATGGCAAACACCCATCGGGCGTTATCACCAAAGCAGACAAAGTTAACAAACATGGCGACTGTACTAATATTGGTCGGCCAGTGCAGTAGAGAAGACTTATTGCCAATGATATAACCACAATAATTCAATTTGATTCCAAATCAACAACAACTATAAACCCAGCCTAAGCATCCCACGTTCAAATTCTATAGCTACTATTAAAATTTAGGCATTTGCATTAAATTAAATTAAAAGGACTTGAGCATCTACAAGGCCATTCAATTAAATTGGACGCTGCAGCAGTTGTTGGAATACAGTTTATCGGCAGCATATTTCGGATATGAAAATAACAAGCTAAGGGAATACAGAGATGGTACCAACAATATGTCTCAAAAACCATCTTTCAATTATAAGGGCAAGAATAAGACAAAGTAAAGTCTGGCTCACCTCCATCCCAGGGCGTATCATCCGGGCTGCATCAAATACCAAGCCAAAAAAAATGTCAGTATTAAATAAGCAATTCCAGAGCCACCACCCCTACAGTGGAAACCTAAACATCAAGCAACCTTCGGCAAGTTAAGGACGGCATACCCGAATATGACGGCGTTCCAGAGCATGATGTTGTTGTCTTGCGGCGCGCCGCTTATCCCGGCAGGTGGGTCCTGCTGCAGTCTCTTAAAGTCCCTCATCAGCCGCTTCCTCGCCGGCGTCGACATCCCTCCTTCCCGGTTTCCCCACTCGGCTTGGCTTCACCAGAGGAGAAAAGGAGCAGGATCGAACGCAGGAAGGCAGCTGTCAGCGGGGTGCCTTGGTAATAAAGGTCTCCCCTCATTCGAAAGGTGTGTTGGGTTGGGTCCGGTTATGGGCCAGGTCATTATGTGGGTTGGACCGTACTTCAAAAGAGTGCGGCCCTTGCAATTTCTAGCTTTCACACATGTAGGATTAGGCTTTGTTTGGTTAGTGTAGTTGGGTTACCAATTCAGAATCAATAGAGGGGAGTCAGCGAGAATATGAGGAAATTCCGCGGGCCATTTTTTGGTTCATGGCACGGGAAAGGAAGCGATTTTAAGGATGGATTGGATGAGATTGGATAGGAATTGAGAAAGAAAAGATTTGGAATGCAATTTAGTGTTTATGTAAAGGCTAGTTTGGTTAGGTGTAGTCGGATGTAGTTGTATGAGTTTACAATGTAAAAATCACACTTAACTCACACTTTGTCATCTGGTTACACCCTACCAAACATGTTATAAGTCGTGTGATGGGATTTGTTTTGAATTACCTATAGGAATGTTGACTACCTCTCATGCTCACTGCAATAAGGAGTGACAAGCTATCTAAACATTGTCTGCAATCATGTACTACTACTGAGAAATCAAGTCAAAACTCAATCTAAATAGACTTGTTGGTAAACAAGTGACCTCTGAAAGAAGGACCATGGAAGAACGTCATTCTAGAATTGGACAGAAAATAGTCAACTTTGAAATCCTTGTTGACCACTCTATTGTGTAAAGCTTCGCCAAGGCAGCGACCTTCTGCATGTACGACGGCTCAAGTCTTTTTCTACTGCAATCGAGTAGTGAATGGCCTTTGCCGTTCAGGCTACCATGTTTTAGTTCTTGCTTAGATGTTGCTCTTAGAAGATCCCTCAGTCTGAGATTGATTTATGAAAAATATTTTTTCCACTGTGTGATGGTGTATGGTGTTCCCTTATTTTCAATTCATAATCAATGAATGATGGTGGAGGCAAAGATGACGAGTGGTTTTTTGTTCTTTACATAAAAGCCATGACAAATTAACTAATTCCGCATTGATAACCCCTCTTTTTTTATAGTGCAACAAGTATTGGATGTGAATTCCCTAGAAATTAATTTTTCATCTCATTTTTTATAATAATAAAAAAATAATGTGTAAAGAGTGGGACCCAAGAGGGGATCTACTCCCTATTAAATCATACGAGATAAAATAAAAGGACACATCCCATATGACAAACACTCAATCAAATTTTTACAAAGGGATGATAATCCAGTTTATTAAAAAGTTTGTTTCAATCAAAGAACGATGTGACCGATGCCAGTGTCGTTTTGATAGCTTGAAAATAGGTATTTACCGGTATACCCTCAAAAATTTTGACAGATGCAATACTAGATGTTTTGACACCAAAATGATTGAATTAATTCATAAATTTTCATGTGTAATCTCCACACCTAATTGCATCAGTTATGTGATAAAATTCTATATAGAGTGTGGAGTGGGAAGTAAGGAATCTGTCATGTTTCTTTGGAATTTCGATGAAGGATTTCAATGACAAAATGTAAGAATTAAGATCTAAAATTTTACTAGAACAATCCACAAACTTAAATACACACAACATGCAATAGTATACAATTTACGACATATGAATAATATATTTGCTCGCCAACTCACATCAGTTGTATGTTGAGTGTCAAGAAAGTTCTTCATACAATAATGAGTTGACATGGGAGAGAGAATGTAGCCATGACATGTACGTCCTATAAGTGTGGTTGTATGTAGTCGTGTGCTCCTCATACACATCATCATTGACAAATTGTAGCACACCCATCTTTGAAAAATGCTCTTCTAATCTTTGAGATTTTTTTTCTTGCTTTCATATGGAGGTGAAGGAACTCAAGAAGGTTGACGAGCTTGAGGAATAGATTGAATAGCTACAGGAACAACCATAGGAACTATTAGGATCAGAGAAATAGGAACAACTAAATGACCACCACTCAATGTTTGCCAACCATTCTCAGAGAATGCAAGGGAGTTATACTAATAACTTTCATGTGAGCCTGAGACATTTGCAGTATATGTATATCTAATATGATGTTCTACTTATGCTTCTAGTGTGGTGGTGGCTGATTTTGATATTCAAAATACTCATACCCATATTGAGAATGAGATGGGTAGGGTTGTGCATATGTTTGGCCAAATAGCATATCGCTAAAGCCTAATGTTGCATCATGTCGAGTTTGAGAATTAGGAAATACTTGTACTCCCAAATGAATCAGCAATATAAGACTAACAATCATTGTTGTAGATAGCCATAGGTGGTAATATACCATTGTAGTCTTTTCCAAATCGAGTTTTCCTCCTTTGAAAAGTTTTTTCAGCCATGGGATATTCTTCATCTACTGGATGAGGAGGAGGTGCAACCTTGGTAACATAAGGACGATCATCATTCTGAGGATCAATATTAGGAGGATATACTAGAGATCCCTCACTAGCGCCTCCATCATTGCCACCACCATCATCAGACTTGGATTTTGGATTGACCCAGATGTGGTTTTGGAAGAAGAAGAATTCGTCCTACCCAGCTTTTTTTCCACTGCTCTATAGATTTCCATGTCAATATTTTGATGCTCGGGGTCAACCTCAAGTCTTTCATGTGTGGTTTGATTAGCATTAACATTAGCATCTGCTTCAAATTGCTCTTCTATGTATGGATCTGGATAGCCATCTAGATTATAAAGAATGAAACAACCTATCTCATTCATCTATTCTTATAAATGATCTTCTAAATCATCAATTTCTTCTATTCTTCTATGTCTAGATGGGTTGGATGTGTATGCGGTGTCAATGAAATCGTGGACAACAAGAAAATCCACTTCCTTATAGTTGGAAACCCATATTTCTCTAGCCCTCAACCACATGTTCTAGTGAATATAGACCAGATCTCTCAACATGTTTACCCCCAACTTGTTCCTTCTCTTTGAGTGTATTAAATTAAAAGTGATCCAATTTCTTTCACAACCCCTTGTAGATGTTGTTTGAGGAAGGATGAGAACAAGCACGTTGCTTAGATGGAGGCACTCGTTCCATTCCAAACCCACCACTCACACAGATCACCCTCCTCACAGTCAGCAACTACATTTGGATGACCAAACCATCTAGTGCCTCCGTGAAACTATCGTAAATGCAAAAATTTTATAATATGCACATGATGAAACATCAAACAAAGATGAAGATGTTCATTACTTCATGTAAGATATGTAATCACTTTATTAATCAAATATATACCTCATCCAACACTATCATGCACTCTTCTATAAAGGTAATTGATTTGTTGATTACATCTCTCACAACATTCATTAGAGTTGCATCTAAGCCCAGGTTTTACAAGTATTAGAACCTTTGATTCAGATAGTAAGCTATCACCAATTCCAAAGGAAGAAATAAGATTTAGATTTTAGACTAGTTACAAAGCTAGAAAATAAATTTAGAAGAAAATATTTGAGTTCTATACATGCTTTTTGCAATGGATGCAAAAGCATATCTATCAAAATGCTTGTCTACAACTGACAAGTATTGTGAATTGGACTTAGGGGCTACTTTTTTAATATTTTCCACCATTAGTTTCATTGCATCATACAAGTAAGGCATATTGCAGCTCTGTCACCATCTACGAGTTTTCTACTTTGACAATAGGTACCATTATTTGTATGACCTTTTAAACATTATCCCAAAAATCTTGGATGGAAATTAGTTCTTTAATCATTCTGCGGATCGCGGTGTTTTGCTCCTTAATGGAGGTCCACTCCATGCCATCAAAGAGCCTCCTAAGTTCATCCCTTTTTGGACTTTAATAAATTTAAGACCAAGTGATTTGTTGTAAATCTGGTTATCCCTGGTCTATCTAGATCACCTCTGCAATACTCAGGTTGCCTCAGATGCAGCATGACCAGCCCCACCACCCTCAACGTCACTTTAAGTCGAAGACATCTTCTTAAAAGTCAAAAGTCTACACTGAACAAAGACAAAGAAAAAGACAAACAAGCAAGACAAATGATGTATTAGTAACTTAGCAATTTACCATTTAACCAAAAGTACTACAAATGTACATTGTACAATACTAGTAGCAAATTAATTAACCCATTAAGTGAAAAAAAATTATTTTCTGTATTATAGAATCAAACACAATGTTTTAAGTGTGTAATACTTGTATGTTTTTTTGCTATACTAGCAAACCAGTTACATCAGGAGCTTAGCTAGAACAAATTGGGAAATAACTGAATATCAGAAAGGTAAATTTGTTGGCCATAAGGAGGACATTCATTCCATTGCAGTGTTGAAGATTGTTGCTTCATGCAGAACTTCGTCAGTGCATCAATGAGTTTGTTTTGGTTTCTTCTTTGGTGTACTACTTTCTCAATCCCTGCTTGACGTAGGAATTCTTTGATCTTTAGTGTAAGTGTTAGGTATTTATCAGGAGGTTCCTTCATGTTTGAGACCCACTTTATAGTATTCCAAGAATCAGAGATAATCATGCCTTCAGTGAGGTTGTTAATGATGGCTAATTCCGCTCCTTGCAGAATGGATTTCAGTTCACCTTCCATGGGGTCTGATATGGGGCATAGTTTAGCAGAGCCCTTCAACCAGCTTCCTAATGTTTTCCTGGCAATGGCACATACGCACATAGTTTGCGTGTTAATAGAAGTGGCAGTATCAATGTGAATGATAGTTGACGATGACCGGATTGACAAAGGTGGAGCAGTATTATTCTCGTCTGGGTTGCAGTTGGAAGAGATGAGAGGTTGAGACATTGAGTGGGTTATTGATGAAACTTCTGCTATGTAGTGAACTACAAGCACCATTGGTGGGATAGACCTGTGTTCGAAGATGAAAGTGTTGTGATTCTTCCAAATTCTCCAGCAAGCTACTGAGAATTTTGTATCCCAATCGGGAACCTGTTGGAAACCTTTGAGGTTATACTCTAGCCATGAATGAACATTGATGCACGAGAAGAAGAGGATGGCTTTAGGAGGTAGAAGATTGATCCATGTCAATATCACTTCATTACAATCATGTAGAGCATGTAGACAGTCTTCATCTGTAGCATTGCATCTGGGGCATTTTGGATCTTCAGTCTTGTGGGTTCTAAGGATGTTTGTGAGCAGCCTATCATAGAGAAGAAACCATAGATGAGTTTTGATACGGTGGGGTACATGAGTAGCCCAGATGGTCTTGAATAAGGGTTGATCTTCTTCGACCCAGTGGCTTATGGTGGTATACACAGAGATGACCGTAAACTTCCCATAAGTAGCAGGCTTCCAAATGCGGGTCGGTGTCCTCACCGTAGGAGTCCTTAGGCACTGGCATGTGTAGGATGGAATGTACCGTGTCTGTGGTGAACCAGTAGTTAAGAAAATCGGCGTCCCATGTGCCATCATCCTTCACCAGGCTTGAGACCTTGAGATCGAGCAGGTCCTCCAATATGGTTAAACCTACTTTGATAGAGGGTGTACGACCATTCCCCACCCATTCGTCCATCCATACCAGGGTGTCCTGACCAAAAATAGCAATATGTCTTTAGTTGATGAGGAGAATAGGGGTGAGACTTTTGATGCTTCGCCATAGATGGGAACCGTTGGAGATAGGTTGTCCTCTGCTTAGGTACTTGCCCGCCATGAGTTCCACCCAAGGGATGTGCTTGCATTGCAGAAAGGTCCATGCCATCTTCATCAGTAATACTTGTATGTTATTATAAAACAGAATACATTTTTTGTTTTATTTTGAAAAAAATATATTTAAAAATGAATAGTTTTCTAGAATTATTTTTAAAATTATAGAATATGATATTTACTTGTTGAAAAGACATGTTATACGTTACCAAATGCTATTTCCATCTTATACAAAATAAACACACACAAATATATAGAAAAAATCAAAAATATGTTTTTCTTGTTTTTTAGTATTTTTAATAAATAAAAAAACGAAATATATAAATATTTTGTGTATATTTTTGTTTATATATGTTCATGTAGTCGTTAATAGAACTTCTTCTCTACTAAACCTAAATTAAATACATATTTTTAATACTACTTGTTGTAGTATTACTATTAATTAGTGAAATTACATGGTAATGGTGATTATTAATGTACTAATTAGGTAGATCTAGTGATAATAAGTAGATCTATATAATACTTTCATTGATCTAGTGATAAATAGCATTAATCATAAGTATTTTGGAGTAGATCTAGGATTTAAGGGTATGTGGTGAATTTTTCTAGTGAGAATAGAGGGAAATAGAAAGGGGAGGGTTGGAAATGGTGGGAAATGCAAGAAATTGAGTATACCTACCTTGATTAGGGATGATTTGAGCTTCCATCCTCGAAAATTGCCCAAAATCACCAAGTTTTTCCTCTTCAAACAGAAACAATAACACACAATCTTAAATGATGGTGTATCAGGTGGTATACCGCTCTTTATTGATGGGTAAGTGGGGCATTATGCATCGGTAGCCCTGATATTTGACAATATTGGCGGTAAGCCCACTGAGATACCGATATATGTTATACTAACAGTAAGTTTTCCTATTTCTATGCCCAATAGAGCACAAGTACAAGTATCACCTATGGTGTAAGTTAAAATAGACATATAACATCAGTTTTGTACTGACGCGTAAGTGGGCGAGACTATATCTAAGGACCTTCTGCATCAATTTATAGGGAAAGGAAAACCTGACGGGATAGAGTCAGTGTTGATTGCTATGGAAATGGAAACTAACAACTCAAAAGGCAAATCAGAGCGATATTAATGTTGTGGTATCACCATGTGTTGTCGGTTCTAATAATTGGTTTTAGCATGAAGAATCGATGATTTAGAGTGATACAATGTCTTGGAAGCATGACCATGTTGCAGGTTGGGCGGCACAACCATTTTAGAATAGTTATGTCATCAACTTTTATGGAAAACTGATAATGTAATTCCTTATCGGGTAAAATTTTAACTTATAAGGGTAGATGTGTCGTCCGTTTTGGTGATAAAATCGACGATGTAGATGTACAATGTTGATTTTTTTATAATAGATGACACCACATGTATGTTTTTTTATAGCAAGTCTACAAAATCGATGTCTGACTATTCAGCATGATGCAAAACCTACAGTTCATTAGAATTGCAGGTTCCATCCTATGTTCAGCTTAACAACAGGTCAACACACCTGTAAAACCTACAATAACAAACACATACACATAATTCATTCACCCACATATATTTACATTCTTCAATTCCATTCTCTTCAACACTTAATTCTATTCTCATGCACATAAACGACGTCGTAGAGCAATAAACATTAACATATTTTGGGTCTTTATCTACACGACTAATCAATGACGAAGCTAGAAAGGCCACATTGGTTAGTGCAAACTTTCCACACACCCTTTATAAGTAGCTACAAAACATATATGTATCTGTTAATAAATATAAATCCAGATCAACATATATTTTTAGATATATAGAATGAGGTATTTATCCATCAAAATCTCACATATCTAAAGTTATATCAAAGATGTATTCAATCACTCATAAGTAAACAACTGCGCAATATCTAGCAAGATTACACTAGTATCGCAAGCTTGACCTGCAATGTCCTCCTTAATATGGACCATCATAATCGACCCTTCTTCTAATTCACTTAGCCATAGTGCCAACCCCCTACACTTAGGACCTAGCGAGTCGAACAAGTCCTTTGCAATCTAAGCAGATAATTCAATATCTAGAGGAGTAAGTGGAGGAGGAACTGTAGGGGATTCCTTAGGTGTTGTGATCCGTATGTATTCTCATATCAAATGCCAATTATATACACAAGTAGAAAAGAATCACGAATACAAAATGTAATGAAAATTTAGCATACATATAAATAGATAACTCCCACTTTAGGTCACACAATCATGTTGCCTTCTGCATCACCTATCATCTCATTTTGAGGGTGGCCATGTGGCAGTCGTGTCTGTTTCCAAGCTTTGTGGCAATCTTAATAAACATATGAACCACACTGAAGGGCATTGAAACACCATGAATCATGTCACCTAAAAGGGGTGGGTAAGTGTCGTCTAGTGAAATGACATATAAGCCATGTTCTAGTAATATAAGATGTCATAGCCTCAACCCCTACAAATTTGTATATAGTGTTATATATACCTAAACACAAACATATTATAAATTCATCTGAAGGACTATTATATTGCAAAAAACTTATACTAGGAATGCATGCTGGCGGGTCAATGGGATTACTCTCAACCACCTTTTTTGTAGGGGGGTCCACCTCATAAGAAGAGTAGGACAACACATATATTGTCTGAGGAGGTTGAGACTAAGAGTTTGATATTGTGTAATTGCATCCTTTGTTCCCTTTGCAATCATGTCTTGTACCTGCTCTTGTGACAATCCTCCTTTCTTGATGGATTTGTTCTTCTCTAGTGACTCAAAAAAGGATGTTATAATGACACCAGCCCCAGTGGCTCTAACACGACCAAGATGCTCTAGAGTACTAAAAACAACTGCAAATTCATCCCTTTGGCCCTCATTGATGAACTGGCCTTCTTTTCTTTGCTCGTAGAGCTCCCGCTAATCATCATCAATATTAATTGGTCAGTAAAAACATAATAATCAAGGTCAAAAAGGAATATGCACTCCGAGAGTTGAATTTTACCATTTTTTCATCCACCTTAGCAGTTGTGGGGTTGGGTATTTCTTCATATTGGTTTGTCCTTGCATCTATCCACCCATCATGGTGAAATAAAGGTGCAAAAGTAGTAGAAGAATCAACAGACCCAGGAATAGGCTTCTCAAAAGAAGAAGCTTCCAGTCTCTATTGGTGACACCTTGTGTAGACACCTGGACCCAAGTTTTGGTCATGCACATTCTTTTCATGCCTTTCTTTTTTAGCATCATGTAAAGTCTGGTTAATCCAAAACCATATATTAATTATGTAACATATTGAATCTATAAGACTATTTAAATGAGGAAGCTTAATACCGTGAATTCATTTGTGTGTCTCAAAGAAACAAAAGTTTCCCATATATTTGGGTCAAGATAGGACCATTGCTCGGTGCAGACTTCTTCTTCTTGTCGCTCATTATGTATTCTCTTATCAGATTTATCCTATAATTCCTTAATATCCTCCCACAATGTCGCATCACCTTTTTATGATGTAATTTTTTGTCAAGGTCAAAGATGCCCTGCAAGATTTCATATACTTAATGGAATTTAAAAAAAAACATAATTGTGAATATCTTTAAAATTAGAACATCTCGCAACTATGTCCTTCCATATGTAGTCTTTGGTGGAACGATCAACTTTATGCCAATATTATATTGTTATACATCCTTTATCACAACTAATAACCTCTAGATATTGCATGAAAGTACTATGATTATTCCCAATAGGATTTCCCACATCATCAAAGTCACCAACCAACTTTGGTCCTTCACCCCTTTATCTACTAACTTGTTCATCAAGGGGATGCCTATTTTACGTGCATGATGGCACTGCTCCTCATCATACCCAACAAGATCCTCAGGGTGCACATCCTCAAGATGCTCATCCTAAAATTGTCAAGAACACATATAAGTGATAAAAAAATGTATCTTATACAATTGTGATAAAATGCACATCTGTGTAATAAAATGATACAACTTAAACCAAACTTATCCTCACGGTGTACATTATCATGGTTCTCATCCTCACAGTCAGACACCATATAAAATTTTAAATTAAAAATAGTCAAAGAATGAAGTATAAGTGATAAAGAATGTAAAATGTACATGCAAGATATGAAACATATATGATTGTAATAAGGAATGTAATATGCACATCTAGAATTAAAAAAACTAAATGCATGCCTTTAGTATTGATTGGATATTTGATCAATTAATATTCCTTTTGTGTGATCTCCACATGTATATAAGCCAGTGTTAGCTTCAACATTTGGTGTTGGCAAGCCAACTGAGAATGAACTGGAGTCATCATACTTGAAATAGTACTCTTCTTACTCTATAGAGATATACAATGAACTCCTTTTTCCCATGAAGAATGACAAACCATTTTTCATTTGCAGGATCATCGATGTAGCATACTTGCTTAGCCTTGTGATGCCATTATGAATGGTTCACTCTTCTCACCTATCTTTACAAAATTCAATAATATGAAACCCAATTCATACAATACAACTCCTTTGTTGTTATCAACCCAATTACACCTAAAGACTAGAACTCTAAAATCTGTGTAGTCAAACTCTCATATGTCTTCATTGATACTGTAAGAAGACATTTTAGCTTCACAAGGACCCTTATCCTTCGCACTAGAAAAATATAACGAAGATGCTTGAAGGGAGACCCCACTATGGTTGGACGACACTCTTATCATCTTGACATTTTGTGTAATATGAAAATCCATTTACGTAAAATCCTTTGTAAGACACAACTTTTTTTTTTGGGTTTAAAGTCGAGACATTTGATATTTTCAGCAACATCATTGGATGTTTGATATAGTTGACAAAAGACTTTATCTTCAAACCACCTAATAAATGTCCTATTATGTACTCTAGCAAGCCACATTGAACTGGATTGGGGATATTTTGTCTTGATAAATATGGTATGTTCGGTGATTCAAATACATACATCATCAGTGTTGTGTAAAACTTACAAGTGTGCTTGTTCCCACTGCTCACAACTAATTTCTTTCACTCATGCTCCTATAGTCCCTTTTCCTGAATAGGGATCAACATTCTTTTTGTTGGCATGTGTTTCATTACATCTCAGAAAGTTGTTGTAAAAGTTCATAACCTCCCTAGACACATAGCCCTCAATAATACTTTCTTCAGGTCGATAACGGTTTTGAACATTACTTTTAAAAACACTCATGTACCATTCATAAGGATACATCAAATGCAATAAAACGTGATCCAACATTTTCACTTCCCTAGTCAAATGGACAACAAGATGTACCATGATATCAAAGAATGAAGGAGAAAAATACATCTCAAGTTGGCATAGGGTAAAGACCACTTCTCTTTGCAACTTATCAAGATTCTCAGGATCAATAACTTTGTTGAATAGAGTGTTAAAGAAGAAACAAAGCCTAGTGTTTGCAAATTTTACATGCTTTGGTATGATTGAATAGCTACAGGCAATATTTGCTGCATTAGTGTGACTATCATAATATTTAAAACCTATCAACTTCATATCCTTCGTTGATACCAATCTAAGGATATTGGAAGAGTATCGATGTGGTACTTTAACATTAAGCAAGCACTCATAAAAAGTTCTCTTCTCCTATCTAGACAACGTGTAACAAGCAGGGGATAAATATGTACTTCGATCAATGCTAACTTCTGTTGTTAATTTTTCCTTATACCCATTTCATGGACGTCCATTCTGGATTTTATGTCATATTTAGTCTTACCTGGTATATTCAACATAGTACCAATTACGCTATCACATGCATTTTTCTTAACATGCATGACATTGATACAATGTGTAACTACCAAAGAACTTCAATAAGGAAGTAACCAGAATATGGACCTCTTCTTGAGTAAAGATTTGCCACTTGTCTGGGAATAGTACATTGCGATCTCTTACTAAATTCATTGACAAAATCTTTTACTATTTCATAAATAACCTCCCCTGATATAGTTTTAGGGACACTCCATTCCTCAGTTGATCCATTGAATGCTTTGTACAACCTTTGGTAAGGATGTACTTTTTGAAGAAACCTTTAATGATCAAGATATACAGTCTTTCTTCCATGTTTTAGTCGTATTGAATCAGTGTTCCTCATATGTGGGACATGCTTTGTATCCTTTTACATTGTATCCAGACACATTCCCATATGTTGGGAAGTCATGAATAGTGCAAAGCAACATAACATGCAAACAAAATGTCTCTCTACATGAAGCATCATAGGTCAACATACCTTCTCCTAGAGTTTCTTGAAGTCTTCAATCAGAGGTTCAGGAAAAACATCAATATCATTTCCAGGTTGTTTGGGACCCAATATAAAAAATATAACATCACGTACTTATTTTTCATACTCAATCAGGGAGGAACATTGTATATAAGAATCATATCAGGACAACGATATGTTGGTTGCTTAATGTTCCATATAGATTAATCCTATCGGTACAAAGCCCAAGTCTTAGACTCCTCACTTCTTTACCAATTTCAATGTACAATAAAGTATTTTTTTTCCACTGTGGGGAATCAGACACATGTCGTAAGATCCCAACATTGTTTTTATTTTCCTCTTCATGCTAAGATAAATTATGCACATCCAGAAAACAAGCGTTGAAATCATGGTATTATAGGTAGATACCACATCACCTTGGCAAGGGAGCCAGTTTTGGACTTGTCTGAAGTCATCATTTTATACCTTGACACCCCATTTTTTGGACAATCTTTCAAATTGATATAGTAATTTTGAATTGACACACAATCATTCAAGCATTCATGTATCTTCATAGTCTCCATTCCCATTAGGCACAACATTTTCTTTAATTTGTAAATTGAGATTAGAAGCTCATTTCCTTCAGGAAGAGTTTCTTTTGAAAAGGACAATACAGACTTGAAGCTTTTGTCACTCCATCTATTGTTAGTCTTCATGTTATACAATCTTAACACAACGTTGAGATTCATAAACTGAGTACAACCTAAGTGTAATGGACTCTTAGCGTCATGCACAAAGTTTCTAAATAAGGAAGGTGGATGAGTAAGAGTTACCAAAAAACTATCAATTATCACATCAACCATGTCTATCAGAATTGATTCATTCACATCTACATTGTCGACAATTTCTTCTTTGACACAAGTATTACTATCAACACTTATTGATCTCATAGTAGGAATCTCTCCAAGCCAGTACCATTATGTATAGCCATGTACAATCCTGTTGCACATGACATGACTTTTGATTTCATTAATAGTCAACTTTCAAGTTGTTACAACAATTCCTACACAATAGAACATATCTCCAAGTTGTTTCCTATGTTCCTCTACAAATCTTATGAATCGGTCAAGACCAGTAATAAACTTTAGAGTGCACTGGTTTGAAATGGACATCCATGATCGATCCATTCTATGATCATTGAGAAAATGAGTATTGAATTAGGTATTTAGAGACTAGTATTTAGATATTAGAGTTTAGAGGTTAGGGTTTATCATTTAGGATTTAGGGTTTACAGATTAGGGTTTACAAAGTAGGGTTTAGGGTTCAGTAATGAATGGATACCACCTATCCCATTCTTGAACACCTAATCTCACTAGTAAGTGTATAATGTGTATTCATTTTTAAGAATATTTCGGTAGCATTTCCCTATAGTTATCCAAGTACCCTGATGTAAATGGCCAAATACCCACCGACATATGTACTTAGAGAACAAACGGGGAAGTGTTGATGAAATATCTTAAAAACTGAATACACATCACACACTTACATTCTAAATGAGATTAAGTGTTCAAGACAATCCCAAACCAGAGACTATCCCAGATTTAGTCCTAATGATTAAATCTTAGATGGGTTTCTAGGCCAACCAGATATCTTTCTAAATTATGATTTACATTTTAAAATTTAGGTAAGTATAACAAATTGAGTCTAAATCAGGCCAATTTTGGTCACTCATATCAATTCCACTTAATTAATTCTTAGGTGTGATTATTTAGCCATACAACATTGAAATTGAACAATACAACAAATCAGTTATATATGACTTCCAACTATACAAGTATGTTTTCCCCAATTTCCAAATTAAAACCCTAGTTACATTTTATGATTTAATTGATATCAATTTAGGTAAATTCATATCAATGTTTAACTCATATCAATTTAATTAAAAAATTATACAACAATGCACTCAAAAATTTTATAAAATAATACTCTCAACAAATAATTTAAGTATATAAAGAGAAAAAGGATAAGAAGGACCTTCCACGATAGGGGCAAAGGACGTGCTCATAGCATTGTAAGAGGGAACGAGAAACGGTTGCAAGAAAAAGGAGAGGGTGCAAGTAGAAAAAACGACAGTAGGGCTGAAGGAAAGCAAGCAATGGAGGCGACATCAACAACGGCAGTAGCAGTGTCAGAGGCAACAACAACAACAAGCACAACAATAATGGTAGAGGTGACGACAGCAAAAATAGGTGTGACAGAGGTGACGGTAGCAACAAGCAACAATAGGTGACGATGATGGCAAGAGACAAAGTAAACGACAAGGGGGTGGTGACGTCTCCAACCAGGAAAGAGGCGATGATGTTGAGGCAACAATGTCGACGAAAGCTATAATGGAGGTGACGATAATAGCTGGATGAAACTAGGTCGTCATCATCGCTAAAGATAGGGATCACATTCAATTAAATAGAGAATGGGGAAAATGCATGGGTGTTGTTAATTGGAACTTAGTCCTCAGTTGTTACAAATAACTAATGACTAAGACTTTAGTCATTAGTTGACAGAAAGAAACTAACGCCATAGTTCAATCTCTGTCATCGATTATCCACCAACAAACCAACGCTACATGTACTTATCCCTATTAAAAATGTTAACCCCGCTAAGACATGTGTCATCATTTGTCCTGGAAAAGCAATGACATAATTCAATCTATGTTGTCGGTTATCCACAAATAAATTGATGCCATATGTGCTTATCACTGTTTAAAAACTCCAACCTCACTGAGACTTGTTTCATCAGATTCTAGGTAAAAACTGACAACATAACCTAATTTGGAGTGAAATATTTTTTACGGGGCACATGGCGGGAACCCTTTATCATCGACTCTTTAAGGAAAAATTGATAAAACAAGTTTTTTGGAGGTAAAATTTTTACCGCCCGTATGACCTAAAGTGTCAATTTTTCTAGAGTGCAACTGATGACAAAGTCTTTCTGGAGGCAAAAATTATCTTGCGGGAAGGGTATGTCATCAGTTTTTTTGTGCAACCGACACAATAGACTTGTATAAAACTTTTTCCCCTAAAATTTTGAATTTTGCGGGCTATGTGAGACGTGGATTCTTCGCAAAGAATTCAATATTATAATAAAATCAGTACCCCTTATTTTTTCTTAATGGCAAGACTTGAGCAGTAGTGACCTTTGTGCTTTACCAACTGATGCTATAGGCATATAGTGTCAATTTTCTGTAAAAACTAACATTAAGAAAAGTGACACCAGATTTTAAAAATGGACTAGTGTTGGTATTGATATTTTGGGGCAAAATACTACCAATATCTCTTTAAGGCCCCTGAACTCGCTTAATGAGTTGAATAAGCTTAATTACCATAATTAAATGCTTATAACCCTAATATAACCTTGTGATATGTTTTTAAATCATAATACAAGCTTTATTTTCAAATTTGGTCTAATTTTGACATTGTTTGAGCAAGTTATGCAATTTTTTTGTACATTTTGGACTTTTCTACAATTTACCCAATTGAGGGTTTTCTTTGCAATTTATTACTCGCATTATATTCCTTAGATATTATCTCATCATTCTTGAGCTTTTTGAGCCATGAGTAACCTATTTAATCCTTGGTTTGAAGGTGTTTTCCTCAAGGGTATTTTAGGGTTTACCCCTTCATGGATGAGCTACCTTTAGTAGCTATCAACTAATGAATTATGTGATTGGCTGGGAAATTCGACAAAAGAAAGCTAAGAAGGTCTATAAGGATGGTGGGGGAGCTTCTTGTGTGTGTGCTTGTATATTCTTAATAGTTTAAGGCCATAGACACATGGGGAAGCTACTTTTACACCTCATGCTTGCTTCCATCCTTATCCATGGGCCTCTTCCTTGCCCAAGAATGAAACTTTGCTTGATTTATCTTTCCTATAACCTGGAGCAACGACTCCACTCTATTTTTCTACAGAACCAAGTTCTCTAAGGTAGAATACAACCCCTTTTTGGAGAAGAAGGTCTCCTAGATCTCCATCTAGCCCTACATAGGGTTTCCAAGGTCATCTTCTAGGGATTATGACCAAGGTAAGTTGTTTTCTTCCTTCCTTCTCCATTTCTCTTGCTCTTCTCTTTCCTTAGACCTTCCTCCAGACCGGAACCCTACTATTCCATGGTGAAAGTGGCTCTAGAACTCAAAAATCTATCTTTCTTGTTTCTTTTTCTAGGATTTTACTTCTTTGTGGAGAGAAGTACCTATTTGGCCAAGTTCAGATATGAATCTAAGGTTTTTTTGCTCTATTTGCTTGAGATTCTTTCTGTTTAGGATCTGATCTACTCTATAGAGGTGAGTTATATAATATTATTCACTTATATTGCTTGTTAGAAGCTTGTTAGTTCATGTTTATGCTTCAATGTGATGAACTAAGCATAGAGAAACCATGCTTGTTTAGAATTACAAATTTTTGTGGTGTTCCCTATTTTTTTCGGTTCTATATGAACTTGTAAACATGTGTACGACCTTTCTGAGGTGTAACATGATCTGGGACAGGTTGATAACATCAACCTATGGTGCTAAGCACAGAATAATTGATGGTTCAAATTAGGGTTTTCAAGCTATTTCCTTCCCTATCACACAATTGATGGTCATATAATTCAATAACCAATGGTGTTGCTATCTTGGAAACTGATTTTTGTGATCAAGGGTGTCAAATTTATGGTGACAACCTATGGTCACCCCCTTAGGTCAGGTTTTGGCACAATTAGACGTTTAATTATCATTTACTAAGTATTCTAATGATGTTATCAATCGATGATGACATTATAGCTTAATATTTGATGGTGTTAACTGAATGTATTACTGATCTAACAACCAATGGTGACCTAATGATCACAATTAATGGTGGATCATTTCATCACCATATATGATGAGTTAAGAATGTAATTGTAGATTTGATTAAACCTTGAACCAATGGTTCCTTAGTTCAATTGATCTAATGGTTAGACCTATACTTCAATTGATAACCTTGAACAATGAACCTTATCCAATGAATAATATTGGATGCTTTAACATCCAATGGATTAGAATGAATCATATGGTATGTGGGTCCTAGTGAATATAATTCGATTGTTCAATACCATTCATTTGTAGTCTTACCTTTTCCATGATATAGTTATATTTGATAAATAACTATAATAAGTGGATGTGTAACTCCCATGTGATCTAGCTTGTTATACCTAACCTTAATGTAATCATATGATGTTGATTGGTTATAATCAGACCTCTTAAATGATTAATGTGATAATGAATTACACTCTTCTTGTGTTGAAACCACAATGTAGTACTATTTGAATACCATAGTGCCTCGCCATGTTAATATATATGGACATATATGTGCTAATGATCTTTTGAGCCTTGTTTAAGGCATGGAATGATGATAATAACCTTACTATGAATAATGTGACCATCTTAACGACCTTTGGGCATGTTTTAAGCCATGATTGAGGTGAAATCCTCTTCATGTTCCAATAAGGGTTAAAACCCTCGAACTTGTGATAAGATATTGGCATCTTGTAATAGTATGATGATAAGTGTGGTCCATGAATTTGCAATGAATGATAGCATGTGGTAATGTGATTAAGATTTATATCTCAAATGTTTATATCTTTTGAAGTTGTTATACATATAATCTTGTTATAAAAGAATTAGGGTTTGAATGTCCACTTGTATGATAAAGCCTTAATGCATTCAATTGGCAGTAATTAATCAAGTGTAACCTTAATCATGTAGAGCCCTATTTCGTAGAGCCATCTTCAGTGTCAAAACTTAATGGATGGTGAAACGAGTATTCCCAAGGGAAACTCGGAGCACATACTATTGAGTATGTGGGGGTGGCAAGTTGAGGATATATCCTTGCCATCCACAATTGCAGGTTATGGAGGATGGCTATGGTCATGCCTCTGATATTTGATGTGATTGAGGACAGTTGTGGTTGTACCTCGGATTAGAGGGTTTTGCATACCCTATTTTCTAGTGTCATAACTTTTACCAAGTACGTACTAGTTGTTATCAGTTGACTATATGTCACTGTTGGTAGTTTGACTGGTATGTCACTACAGTTTACTTGTACTGACTGAGGGGAAGATATCTTAGGATACCGACACTCCTAGATCTTATACGGAACTGAATAGCACTTCGCAGTGGTCAGTTGGACTTTGAGTGGTATGACTCAAACTCCCCAGGGCATAATAATAAAATATATAATACCAGTAGTAGTATAATTGCTAGGGTTTAATACGTATCACATTGGTTGATTAACCCTTATCTTGTCTTTACACTACATAGTTTTTACATGATGTAGACTTATGAAAATTGTGTAATTCTACTTGATATTACAACTTATTTGATTAACTGTTTAGTATGCTTAAACTGTTCAATCTGTTCATATTGCTTATTCAATACCCTAACTGCTTAATGTATTTACTGTAAATTAATATGTTATAATCAATATATGTTGGAGAGAGTTATATCTCTCACTGGAAGTGGGTCTCACCCGTGGGTCACCACATTTTTTTAGGTGGTCGCGGGCAACGAGGTCGAGGTCGTACTGTGGAAGAGAACCAACCTGGTGATCAATAGATTCAGAAGGTTGGTTAGTTGTAGATGTTAGTAGTAGAGTCCTAGTGTCGTCCATGTACTCTCAGGTCATGGTATGGGATGTGTTTTCTATATGATATACTCGTATCGACATGAGATTTTGGTAGTATGCCAATGTTTGTAAATATATGGCATGTACATGTGAAATGTCTTTTGTATGCAGGATGTGACTGAGGTCTTTGGACCCATATGTAAATACTTGTTACAGTATATGAGAATGGAATGTTGGACCTTTTGTAAATGTTATAGAGTCTATTTATATTGTTGGAATTGGTTTTATTT
This sequence comes from Alisma plantago-aquatica, assembly GCA_963693085.1. NCBI lineage: Eukaryota > Viridiplantae > Streptophyta > Magnoliopsida > Alismatales > Alismataceae > Alisma > Alisma plantago-aquatica. Next base: position 186,320,805 of record OY856409.1, read on the forward strand.
ATTCCACATTTTTGACTATGTGATTAATTAGTAGTTGATTGTGTTTTGTGTTTTGAGTAATCTCATTTGGTGTGACGAGGTGTCACAGTCTCATTAATTGGTTTCAAGATAACAAAATGGAGTAGCAGAATATAAAAGATCTAACTACTACAATGTTTGATTCTATCATAAACCTTCACCATGTAGGGTGATACATAAGAAAACTAATCTATAACATAGTACCAGTAGAGGGTTATCCAACTACCTCAAATCTATCTCCCAAGAAGAACCGATTACACTTGAATATGTCCTAGTCAACTATGGTTCTCTCCTCCTTACTCTCTACCTAGAGGTTGGAAGCATCCCCTACAAGAGAAGATCGGTGAAAATGATTAGCATAAAGTTGGTATGAGCATATTAGTATGGATTGAGCAACATTATGAAAAAAAGACATCAAATATAACAAGGATTCCCATCCAAGAGGAAAGTGTATCAAAAGAATATGAATTTCAACAAGATAATAAACAGCAACTACACTTGCCACTAATGGGAAATAAGATTTTCCACGAAAGCACACATAATAACTTATGGCACATAACCCATCAACAATAATAGTCGACTTGCATGCACATGAGATATATATATCACTAGTGAAATATTAACAAATCATGGAAACTAGGGCACATAATCCTAAAACCTAATAGAGCAAAGCACATAACTATACTCCCCAATATATAAGGTGGGCACAAAGCCCTGGTATGGGTCACATAACCTCCCCAAAATAGCATGGGCACAAAACCCATGTATGTGGAATATAACCTCCATCCTGAACATAAAGGACACGTAACTCCACAAAATTGAAGTACTTATACAACTCTAGGGCTACTATATCATAAATAATGCATAAATATAGAGGCATGTGAAAGTACAGTCATAAAAATAGAATTAATGAGATTTCCATCACATAAACAGATTATATGAAACATCCACTACAAAATTGGGCAAATTTTGGGTTTTGTCTCGCAACAAAGCACAACTTGGCTCAATTCAACAATTAGTATTTCATCATGAATCAAACTACAATCTTAAAGTCCAATATAAATTACAGTCATTTCAAGAATATCATGATTCAGATTCATTAAGATTAGACCCAAATAGGTCATCAAGTCTAGTAAGAGAATATTCATCACTAAAATACCTTAGAGAGGCTTAAGAGAGAGAGAGAGTAAAGAAAGTAATTGCTCAATATGACCCATAGGGGATGCATTATACCTCAAGATGTGTGCCAACTTGTCAAAGTTCAAAGCTTTGATCCAAGTCAGGGTTCTTCACCTAATATTAAATTATATATGCAATAATGCAAACCATTATTTAGTATGTATATTATAAATCGTTGATCACTATTGTTACTATAATTGGATTTAGGATATGAAATGTATTTAGTTAGGTATATAATCTTTTTCTAATTCCTATGTAATATATTTAGTTAGGTAGATAATATTTTTCTAACTCCTATGAGTTTTTTTTGTAATTTTTTGATAACTAGAAAATTAGTTATGTATCTAGTAAGTTAAGTCAATTTATTGAACTGTAAAAACAATTAAAATTCATAATTACAAATATGCCCCACTGTTATACTTCCAATTATACAGAGAGACATGGGCAAAGAAGTAAATTCATGGCTCAATATACATATGGCTAAACAAAATAAACCAAGATGAAAAGATGAGAAGGACCAAAGATGGTGTGACAACGGAAATTATCAATGGGGGAAAAGAAGTAATTGCAATGGGATCCTTCTTCTCCCCTCCATACATGTGCCATTACAGTGGCAAGGATCTTTGCTAGATTAGGGTAAAATCTTATGAGGCGGGAATCTTCAATTGTGATAATCAGAACACAAAGATGAGAAGACAACACAACTTAGTCCAAATGGAATTTAGGCGAGGTGAAACAAAGAGGTCACAAAAATGCTAGAAGCTAATGCATTAAAGATCAAGTTGGGGATGACGATACACATGCCTTCGAACCAAATTGAAGATGAAGGAGGGCCTTGCAGAAGCTTGTGGTGGATACATGATGCTTAGGTATATATAGATGGTAGTGGTGTGTGATCTACAACTCATGGGAAGGAAAAAATGAAACCCCAAATTTGGCGTTTCCTAGTTTTGGGAAACTAGGATTCAAAAAATATATAATTATATGTAGAATCTTCTCACAAGCACAAAGGGAGAAATTTTAATAAGTTTTGTGAACCATGGATTGAGGAAACCTCATTGGAACAAACAAGGGAGGAGGAGTTACTGTACACATACGCATGCCTCTCCTAGCTGAGGTAGAAGACAAGTCCTATGTTGTCTGATCATGATCAGGCGATCAGGATTGAGCCACGCCAAACCAAGAGTTGATGACATATATTAAATGAAAGCCTTAGCCAAATTAGAAAACAAATAGAGTGAGGTAAAATAATTATATCTTTTCTTTCCAAATCAAATTGAGGGTGCAAACATTGTCCAACTAACATGAAATTTGACATTAGGATATTTAAGACATGTAGATTCTCAATTTGCAATTAGTTTTTTACTTTTGAAGACATCTATTATTTTTTTTGTTAAATTTTTTAGATCTTATCTTATATTTTTCATTTTTTAATGAATTTAAGGCATCTAGGGTTATTCACTAAATGTGAAACTTGGCACTAAATCTAATGGAGATCCAAGGAACATGATTTGCTGTTAGAATTAGGTTTTGGAGTTTCCTTTTATGAGTTCTAATAAAATTAGGTTTTAGGCTCATAAGCATTATATATTATAATATTACATCATTATTTATTTTTAGAGCCTCATTATTTTCACATTGTTACTAAAAGAGTTTCCTTATATTGTTATGCACAAATTTTCATAATTTATTCGTTTATCCTATTTGGTCCATAAATTCAATATTTATTTGTATAATGGCACATTATTCATATTCATGGACATGGAAACACCAAATTGTATATTCTATTTTATGTATCAAGCACATTATACCTCTCACTAGACATACCTCAGCCATTATGTGAAAAGTAGTTATCAAAGGGAACATATGTGACATATTTACTAAAGTTACTTGTGTGTTAGTATATATCTAGGTTATTAGGTTAATATGAAGAAATCATGATCTATGATGTTGATTAGAGAACCTAAAGCCACTTAATGTGTTATATTTTTTTTCAAGATTATTTATATTATGGGTTACCATTGAGTTATACATGTTATATGCATTATCTATACTCATTAGGGATACAAACATTAATATTAGGGTTTAACTCTATCCTTGTGTGGTCAAATCTAAAGAACCAAGCACAATATCCTCCTAATCATGGGATTAGGGTCTCTAGAGTCAAGAGACTAGATTTCATTATGTTACAACACTCCGCACCTTTAAAAAATTTCATCATCGATATCTAATCATCCATACATTATCAACCAAATACTCTCCACCCCTTAAAAGGACAATACTCTCCACCCCTTAAAAGTTTTAACCTAATAAGTCAAATTAAATGACTCTTGAAGATATTAGGGTTACATAAGGATTGTTGTTGTTGTTGTGAATACTTTAGTTGTTTATAGGTCATGCATCCAACTAACAAGTCATACCCACTAAGGGTTGACTTTTAGGTCCTTTTGTTACTAACCTAGCAACCCTAAGGTTCATGTCTCAAAACTAAAGATACAACTTCCCACATCTTAGAGGGGTGAAGAGGGTATGTCCACTAAACTCATGTACATGTCATGTCTTTTTAGGGTAAACATCATAAGGGAGAAAAGATTGAAATATATTAACCTACAACTACATGCTTGATATCATACTGTAAGGCGTGGGACCCTAGAGGGGATCCACTCCCTATTATATCAAATAAAAGGAAACATGCCTTATGCCAAACACTCAACCACATTTTTACAAAGGGACGATAATCCAACTTATTTAAAAGTATGTTTCAAGATACCAAAATGTAGCAGCGGGGTATACCAGATCTTACTACATAGCCAAAGGTGAGTGCACTTAGACGTTCGTCCCTAGAATGGGACATGTATTTCACACAGGCAATATATATGTAAAGACACTAACAACAAGATGACGATATACACAAAGGAGATACAAAAATGTGTTCCCAATTCTATTTCAAGGATATCCCATATGTGCTTCATTTCATAAGTTAGTTGTTCTGAGTGCAGCTAATCTTCATTTGGCATCTAAAATTTTGATTAACAAAATATATTAATGCTAAAGCATTAAGTACGTTGTGAAAAGATATGTAACCACAATTTAAGAGTATAATAAGAGTTGCTTGGCTATAAACATTATAATAAGCAAGAAGTAGAAACAAGGCAAGAACACTTTAAATGACATTCTTTTATACAAAGCATATTTTAAGTTCCATTTTCCATTATATCAACATTAGGCCTTTGACCAACTTCCAAGGGAAGGCTTTGTGAGGGGCATATGAGGCTCAAATCCTAAATGTCACCCTATTTATATGTAAGGGGCCTCAAGACCAAAGTCAATGAGCTAATCATGTTTTGATCATGCCTTGTTCCCTTACTTGAAGAATTCAGGAAGGTACACAAGGTTTATATAATGGATTTCTAAATTATGTTCAAGGTTTGTCAACATAGTATAGTCAAACATGAAAGTAGTAATCATAAGAAAAATAGCTCAATCAAGTAATTAAGTATCCAAGAATTTTTCGGTTCATACATAAAAGCAAGTCCATATCATAGTAGGGCCAAGAAATTAAGTGTACCTTATGAGTAAAGAGCAAGGTGTGATTCTTAAATAGGATTCCCAGAAAAGGTTTGACCCATTAGGGAACTAATATATAAAAAGGACATCATATTGGTCTTAGATTAGTAGGGTTTTGATATGATAAACTTAAATCATGTCATGTGGGTGTCTCCTAAACCTAGTTATCAAATAGTTCAACTAAAGTCCCACTTTTTAAAACATGCATGCATCCGTTCAATACAAATTAAGTATCAACATTATGCCCTAGGTCTAGGTGAACCATCAACATTACAAATGATAAAAGATAAAGAAAAACTATGATTTTTAAGTAGAGGAAGCATGATGTTTAGATTTCAATCAAGATCTAATCATGCAAGATAATAATTAGTCATATAAGATCCATTTCATGCAATAGTGTCATGTTTCCAAGTCATAAAACCACCAAGAGCATATAGATAAAGTTGTTATTTAGTGTTACAAGTATTATAAATCTATGGTTTAAATTCTTAAGGGACTTGTGTAACATTAGAGCATGTTCTAGCAAGGTTAGAGTCCAACAATCAACATCTGGACTTACAACATGTTAGGCGTCACAAGTATGCTACATGTATTCAAAGGTGCATATGAGTGTGTCACAAGATATTATAAGGACTAATTTGAGGGTTAACGTTGATATTTGAAAATTAAAGATCAACTTTTATATGAGAGTCGAGGGATCCAATCATATAAGTACTCAAACATCAAACTTTAGGGTATCATTGTACAAAGGTAAGTCTTTTAGATCATATGAGTTACTCAAGGCAAAGAAGCACCAGGTTTTAGTCAAATATGGCACAAAACATCATAAAATTCACTACTTTGGGAGTCTGGTAATCATATGATAACAACATAGACCAAACATTCCTTCTTTATTAGGCTACATCATGTGTGCACGCAAAGAAAAGTCATCTTTAGGTCAAGATGGTCATCTCAATTACATAAAGATGATACAAAGCATTAATCAAGTTCAAAATGGGGAAAAGTTATTGATTTGGTGATTAGGAAAGCAAGAGACTATTTAATGTCACAAGGGAAGTGTAGTTGAGCGTATAGAAGTCATTAATCATATCAACATGGCTTGACATGAGCATATACGAGCATGAACAGGCTATGAAACTATTTTAATTGGATAGGGCTCATTTTCCTTATCAAAATTGTATATTAGAAGTCTATATTTCGATAAACGAGCTATTTTATACTCATTTTGTAAGAAAAGCTATTTTGTTGAAAGGATCAAGAGAAATTACCAAAAAAGGAGGGTCTGCAGCCTTGGATAATTGATCCAATGGCATTGGTCACACGCCCTAAGAAGCAGGTTCTCAGACCACACATTCCACTCTTAGGATGACCCACAACAGGGTAGAGAGGAGGGGACCCTTGATAATGTTGGATTTATGCCCTCTGATCAGATAGTCAGGGTTGGTCGTCCCTGAGTGTCGTCTACGTTGAATGCCTGTTGTGGTTGATGCCTCGTTAGGGCAAATGATAGGAAGGGGAAAGATGTCAATGACCCATGGAAACTTGTTCTTCCTTCTAGTCAAGGCTTTATGAAGTCGATGGTAGGGTAAAAATTGGCTGAGGAGGAAAGGGGGAGAAATGCCCAACTGGGCATGGCCTGCGGCTATCATTGTAGGTGGGAGGAAGGAGCTTGAAGAAGAAGGGGGTTAGGGTTTGTGAAATACAAAGAAAAGAGGTGGGGGAATTTGAGGAATGTGTTTCATAGATGAAAGTGGTTACAATTTATGTCAAGAAGTATGCAATGAAGTGGTTGGAATTGTGCAACACCATGGTCATCTACCATGGTACAAAGGTGGAAGACAACAACTTGACCATTGGTTGTGAGTGAGATCCTTGCTTGCTGGATCCAAGAGCTGACATTCATGGTCCACAAAATAATGGCACATAATTTGTACAAAAGTTAGGATCTAGGTTGATGATGCAGTCTTATTTTAAGGTTTCATCTTGTGTTTTATTGCATTTCAATCACATCTAGACATATTAGATTACAAGATATTTCCCCTAATAAATGGTTTTCTATCAAATTCACTTATGGACACTCTTTGCATGTATTTCAGGTACTTAGACCCTTGGATGGACGAAATTCACTTATGGACACTCTTTGCATGTATTTCTGGTACTTAGAACATGCCTTGGATGGACGGGACAAAAGGAAGGTGTTCTAGGGCTCCTTCACCTTTGGAGGAGTCCAAAGAAGATCCTAAATCTCCCCCAACCTACCCCTAGTGGCCAAGGGTCAAAGTGAAGAAACGGTGCTCATAAATCTTAAAGTTTGAAGCTTAAAGTGCATGCAAAGCCCCCAACACAACCGTGGTGACATGGAACGGCTGTGCTCCCAATGCCAAAATAACATGAAAAACTACAAGGTTGATGAAGCTACAACAACTCCAGTAGAATGGTCATGCTATCCAGCACGACCGTACCAATTAGATAGACTATGCTGCCTAAAGGCAAAACCATGTTGAAGAGAATGACCCTAAGACAAGTAGCCCACCATGACCATGTGACCTAGCACAGTTGTGCCACATATCACCCACCACATGGTTGTGCCACATATCATAGTTTTTCTACCTAGCCTCAGCATGACCATGCTACCAAGCCTCCAAGCCCCACTTCTTAACTATAAAAATCACCTCGAACAACAAGACCGTTCCACCTCAGCACGACCATGCTACACCTTACCCACCACGCCACCATGCTACCACCAAAACCCTAACTTTTTTCTGCATTGAATTTCCACTTCTACCCATACTTGACCTAGTGCTTCTCTACCACTTATATATACATGGGTGGTGGTTGGAGCATGAGGTCAGCCATTCTTAGCTACTCCTTAGCCACTCTCTAGCCTCCCTAGCATTTTTCCTAGGCTCCTACCTACTCCCACCTCATTTCCACCTTTCCCAACCTCAAAATCCTAGTTTTCTAGGGTTTTTGCCACCTTCCATCACCATTCCATGCCATCCATCCACCTTAAAGGGAGGTGCTCGAGCTGCTGCTTCTAGGAGGTGGAAAAGAGAAAGCTTCCACAAGTTCCATGCCTACTTCTTTTTCTTTTTCTTCCTATTCTTCTTCTTCTTTTGTTCTTTTTAGTTCCATAAGTAGCTAAGCCCTTCTAGGTGAGATGTTTAGGGAAAAATGTTACTTCAATACCATGTTGGGGGAAATAACTTATAAACACTATATATTCAGTTTACAATGACCGTCTTCTACTTTTATCTTATTTTGCATAATTCTTCTTGTGGTTCGTGCTTTAAAACATGTATTGCTTGTTGAATTGTGCTTGAAACAACTTAGACTCTAGGATAGAATGGCTTATATGTGGCTATATTAGGATTGCTCATAGGTTCAACTAGTGGATCCCCAACTATCACCCTATTACCACATTCATATCCCTTCACTTACTTCTAAGTGGTAGATCTAAGTATCTAGTGTAGGAGCACTACATGCAATTGCCTGAGAGTTTCCTAAAGGCAAGATATGGGTGATGTGAGGTGAAACACCCTCATTTCCACTCTCCTTTCCTAACATTGAATCCCAATTGCCCTAAGGACACATACTCTAGAAACCTAGAATTGCTAGATCCTATTAGAATTTCACCTAATCCCTAGTTCAATTGAGCCTCATAAGGTTGGATAGGGTGTTTAAGGGTGTAGTTCCCCTTCACACACCTTATACCATACATAGCCAACTAGTAGCTTAGGGTAATTATATATCATTTATTTTGTTGTTTGGTCTGACAATCTAGAATGAATAGATAGAATTTGCATGTTATGACCCCTGACTTGGATTCTAGTTACATTTCCCCAAATGACCCACACATCCATTAATTGCTACCTGAACACTGATAGTGTGATATGAAAGTGAAGTAACAAGAGAATTGTCTGGAATTTCTTCTTAGCCTCGAGTGCCAGATGTAGTTCAGAACCCTCATTGCTCTCTTTCTAGTTCATGCTTGCCTAGTTCGTTGCTTTAATTGCTATGTTATTTGATTGACTTATTTTTGATATTTAGGTCTTGCTAGAGTATATAGTGCTCTTTTGAGCTTGCTTGTGCTAATCTTTCTAGTTAGTTCTAGTCTGGGTTTTTGATTGTTGTAGTGCCAAAATTTCTAGTCTAGTGTAGTATTAGATCTCATTTTTCTCTTCTTGTTCCAAATTGTTCTCTCTCTTGCTCAGTCTTTCCTTTCTAGATAATTAGAACTAAACTATCTAGGGTTAGCTTAGGTTTTGCCTCTTGCTTAGCTTTATTTGCTTAACTGATTTAACCATAGTGTAAAAAATCAAAACTAACCTTTAAACCCTAGAATTTGCATATGAACCCAGTCAAACTAACTTATCTCTAGTGCCCCCTCTCCCTATAGACCGACCCCTAACTTGCCTCTTTCATGTGCTATAATAAAATCTCATGTGCCTGCTGGTGAAATAGTTTACTCTTTTTGAGTATGTTAGTTTAGGGATTTATAAATTTTGAAAGATCATGTTGTGTGTGCTAAAGGAACATCTAATCAAAATTCAATTGGTTAGGTATACCCCAAGCAAAATGCAGCCAACCTTTCTTGTACTGTAGGTCGGGGATGGAAAGTGCCATAGATCCTTAGTAGTTGTGGTGTAACTTTCCCCTTAAGCATCATCTTTTGCTAGTTTATCTAGTTTCATTGGGTAACACACCAAGCTTTTTGGCATCATTGTCGGGGCCAAAGGTGCTTGGCCTAGCTTTAATCTTTTACTAATGCCCTCATCATTTCTATTCTTTGTTTTTTGTTTGCCTTTACATACTTGTCTTCTAACTTAGATTCTTTTAGCTGGTTGTTCCATGTGCAGGTGATAGTTGTGCATGTTTGGATGTTGTTTGCTTTTTATTGACCCGTTCCTAGCAAATCATGAGATAAAATGAAGAAGACGTAAAAACCAGCACAAGCAACATAAATAGGTTGAGATGGGAGAAGAGGATTCCCAAAACCATGAGATACCAATTCATCCAATCCCTCCACCTCCCAAGCTGTTGCATGACTACTTCATGCCCAGAGACTACACCTCCCAATTTTCATAAGGTTTGATCAAATGTCAGGTTAATAGTTCTCTATTCCACCAACCCTTCTTGGACTCCTCCCCACTTTCTATAGGTTCGAGAATGAAAATACCTACCACCACATTGATGCTTTCTTGGATACATGCTCCACTTTTCACACTCCCAGTGCCACTGATGACTTAATCCAACATACTTTGTTTCCCTTTTCCCTCAAGGAGAAGGTAAAAGAATGGTATTTGTCCAAGCTAGAGCTTGTTACTTGGGAGACTATGAAAAAAGACATCTTGAAGAAGTTCCACCCAATTGCTAAGATGACTCAAATGTAAAGACACGTCACTTCATTCTGCCAAAGGGAGAATAAGAAATTTCATGAAACTTGGGAGAAGTTCCAAAAGCTGTTGTGAAATTTCCCACATCACGAGGTGCCCATATGGTAGTTGGTTCAATCATTTTACATCGGTCTTTCTGAAATGAGTCAAACATTTGTCGACTCATCTTGCGGTGGAGCTTTTATGGCCAAGCATATGAAAGAATCATGGCCCCTCTTTGAGCACTTGGATGAAAACTCTCGACATGGAGCCTATGGTGCAGATCCCTATTGTGATAGAAACTAGATAGGTCCTTCTCCCTAAGCCAAAAATGGTGCAAATTGGCAAGTAATGAAAATATTAATAGACACGAGGAATCTCATGAAGACTCGTGTAATATCCTCAAATTTTGGTAAAAATTGAGCTATAAATTATGATGCATGAATTAATTTGATAATTCCTCAATGATTTTATTGGTGGAATAGTAATGTTAATTGCCTTTGTCGTACAAGTGCTTTTGGCACAAGACAAATAGATAAACGTAATTCATGCATTAATAAATAGTAATGACTTTTGATATTGATAAATGTTTTCCAAAGGAGAATAAAGTTAATAATGTGTTAGATAATTAAAAGAATACTTATATTTCCATTATTGGAAACACAATGGTTGGGACACCAAATAGTGTTACCTTGGGTTGCCTTTTTGGTATGTTGAAGGATAATTACAAGTTAAGATAATGAGAGGATTTCTAAGATAATCCAAGATAATATGTGGCTTAGATTTTTAATTAAAGGATTATCCACCTTTCCTTGGAAGCCATATAAAAGGACAGTATGCAAGTTTCCTAAAAGAAAATAAGAAGTTTGGTATGCAAAGGATACCCAACAAAGCCTAATAATTGGAAAAGGAATTGATAAGATATCATGCGGGGAGGATTGTTGTTAAAGGAAATATGGTGGGCCTTATCTAATCCCTTCATGCCTACATTTCCTATGCGAGGAGTCCATCTACCTTTAGGAAGGAATAGATGCGGGTGTTTGTTTCCTTGGCAATCACGTATGGAAAACCTTCCCAACTTGGGTAGATTGTGATTCACGCTGGTTTTCACCCAAGCGTACGTAACCCTTAGGGTTCCTCCAAGGATATATATATAGAGAGCACTAAGAGTCTTTGCCTCCATCTCACATGACGCATCCAGCCCCTGTGGTCCGTGGGAAGGAGACGAAACTCAATGTGCAGCCTTGCGAAGGAAGATCCTCCTCACGAGGAGGAGTAGGTCGGGGCTATATCCGGAGGCGGCATGCCGAGGCCTTACCTATGTGGGGGCACATGCAGGCGTCTCCGGTCATGCTTCCAAGGGCGTCAGGGGTGTAAGGTCTTTCTACTAAAACCAGCGTGGTGCGGAGACCTACATGGTGCAAAGATGCAGCAGAGTCTCAACCGGGTCATGCGGACGAGGAGGAGACTGATGCAGACGGAGAGGTAGGCCTTGAGGACAAGATGCTGCAGCGACATTAGGTGAGCGAAACCCTGGCGCTTTGGGGCAGCTCCGCGATTGGACTCCATGAGCCGTGGTCATGCCCAACGTTGGCGAGATTGACCCGACGTGGGAGTGGCGGCAAGCAGGTGTAGGCGATGCACGAGGATGAGAGGCATCAACCGAAGAATCTAGGGAGGTAGCAGCACACGAAGGTGAGAGGGGAGGTTACCCTCCAGCCGGTGGCAATGACAGACGGTAGACGGCGTCGCCGCGTATCCTGGAAATCGTGTGATCTGAAAGAGCCGGGGTTGGAGTCTGGTGGACTCGTGAGAGACCCACGGTGCCAGGCTGATAGAAGCAAGGTGGCAGCTTTAGTCGGGGATCTTGTCTCCGGCCGTAGGAACAACGCAAGGAGGAAGCAGAGCTTCACCTCCTAGCTTTGGCGGCCTCTGAGGGAGCATCTGAGAGGGGCCGAAAGGGGGAGGTGGATTGTGCTCCGGCTAACTGAGGTCCTTGGACACGAAGGGGGACGCTGGCTGGGCCACCTGCCGCAACGTCAGGGAGGAAGAATGCACCGTAGCGCAGGGAAGGTGAAGGGTAGAGTCGAAAGACTCTACTGCCCCTCCGGTGTTGTAAGGCGCAATGCACAGCCCAGGGGCAGTTTAGTAAATATGTTATGTTCTTAAGTCCCCGCCTCGCTGGAGCAAAGGATTGGCTGGCTACAGGCACACACAAGGATGACATGGCGTCACCTGACTGGTTGGTAAGTGCATTAACTTGAAATAATTATAGTTAGTTATTCGTGACTCTGATGAGGACATATAAAATATGAAAGTTGCTTAGAAAAACAAGAGGAATCCAAATAAAATACTATCAAAACCTGATTATGCTTCTTATTTTAAAAGTATGTGCAATACATGTGTTAATGTGATTAGTATAAAGAAAAGCCTAGATTTTGGTTAACATGAGGCTTAATTGATTAGAATTGGTTATGTTATGTTCATAACTTATCTTGACATGTATAATGATTAAAACCTTGATAATGTTGAATAATGGACGATTCCATATTAGTAATCTTATTCATGTTGTTTTAGGGTTCGAAACCAATGTGAACATCTTGATATAATCTTAATGCTAGAAATGTGATTTAGGTGTCACGAATAGTTTAATATGCTTAAGATGCTAATCAGGGTTTAACATAACATGGATGATTGAGTTGTAATCATAGAAACCTTAATATGATGGAATTAGTAATCTTAGAAACCATAATGGGAGGAGTTAGAGTTTGTGACCCTAATCCTTAGTCCAAACATGAGATAATCCTAAACCCTAGTTTGGGAATGCATCTAGATCCAAGTAATGTAACATGAATACATGGTGACACATATGTAGTATGCTTGCTTCATATTGAATGCCTTGTTGATTGGATGTTTGGATACACTCTTAAAGTACATAAGATGTTCTGCATGGTTTCTATGATGGCATAAGGTACGTACGCTTATGAATACATGTATCGAATTCTGAGATTGCCGATGTCTCTCGATGAGATTTTACGACAAATAAACTGCTTGCTTGTTTATTTAGTTCTTGCAAATTATAAAGTGCATATGAGTATCATGTAAAGTAAATAATAGTATTCTAAACCCTGGGTTAGACTGATCTTAAGGGTAATGCACACGAGCCCTAGAGGGACAGTGATTACACCTGAGGTAGTTGACCAGATATGGGTTAGGATATGAAAACAAGTTTATTTTCTTATATTCAAGATAAAGATGTTTACTTATATCTATACTTATGATTATTGTTTGAACCCACGTACCAGTATAGCAATATACTGATCGTGTATTTGTTTGTCGGCGTTTTAGGTTTCAGATATACTTGATAGCGTGGACATGAGGGTGCATATAAAGATGTTGAAGACACTAGAGTTATTCCTAATGGTTTGGTTATAATGGTTTCTTCACACATGTAAAAGTTAATTCTATTTAAAAGTTATGTAACTCCTTAGAGGAGCTTTTTATCTAAACATGTAAATATTTGATCATTAATGGAAATTGTTTACTATTTTGTATTATTTCATGAATTTGATCCTGGAAGTTATGATTAACGATCTGTGACTTTAAGGTCTTTTAGACACTCAAAAGTGCGGGTCGTTACATTTGGTATCAGAGCCCAGATTCATCAACTAATACATAATAGTTTATAATTTCAAATAATCCTTAGAAATGTTAAGAGAAAAATTAGGTTTCTCATCTCACATTTTCATCTACTTCTCATCTCGTGCTTAAAATCTTTGAAAAGAAAATATTAATAAGAGAATTAAAATGTGAAAATTTAAAATCGGTAATCAACATGGTGTGGTGGTATGGACACTACCCATGTGAAACTTAAAATCGGTAATGAACATGGTGTGGTGGTATGGGACACTACCCATGTGAAACTTGAAATCATGAATAAGAAAGATAAGGGATGACTTAGGTAACCCAGTCTCCCATGCATGTGTGCATGAGGAACATAAAACTTATGTGATAAGTCTTAAGAGATATAAAAACCCAATAATTGAATATATCAGAAAATGAAAAGTTGGAATATGACTTGCTCAAAATCCTCATGTTGTCTCTAGAAGTTTAGTGATGGTGGCCAAGCCTCTGGAGGGGAAGGCCGAGGTAGCACCAAGCCCTGGAGGGAAGGTGACCCAAGTTTATTGAATGAACAGAGACCATGAGGGGGTATTCCAGAGATTGAGCAAACATGGGTTGATATGTTATAATGATAAAAGTTATACTCAATGAAAATAAAGAGATATCTATAAAACCTTTAGGGTTAGTAAGATAACCTGGGGTGGGTCAACCCGAGAGTGGGAACATGACCTATGAGGGAGGCAAAACCTAGATCTTGGGATCAGGTTGTGGCTAGAGAGCTTAACCCCCTCCTATGAGCTAAGAAGGCACCCTAGGCTAGGACTTTACCTTAAAAGGTAAGTGAATAAATGTAATTAAGTATTGAGATAACCTTAATCCTCACCTAGAGTAGTGAAGAGTTAAAGATAAAAAAAATGAAAGCACTTAAATTCTTTGAACCCAAGGATGCCAACTATGAGTGACACAATTGGTCAAGCCCAGGAGGGAAGACCAGTAAGGCACCAATCCCAGGAGGGAAGGTGGCCTAAGTGGACGACTAAGCCCAGGAGGGAAGGTCATGAAATGGTCAAGCCCAGGAGGGAAGACCAGACAGGCACCAAGCCCAGGAGGGAAGGTGGCCTAAGTCCACAATGCAGTTGTTTAGGATCAAGCCCCTAGAGGGGAAGATCACAGAGGTCAAGCCCAGGAGGGAAGACTGACATGGCACCAAGCCCTGGATGGAAGGTGGCCCGAGCCCAATGATGGGACGACACTGCATTATGTGTACTCAAAAGAGAGAGATGAAGGCAATCCGGGTTAAAGAATTAAATAAGAGAATAATGTGCTTAAAAGATTTGACATCTCAAAAGAAACCCTTAGGGAGGGTAGAGTCCTAATGCAATCCTAGGGTCAAGTAGGGTGTATTAGAGGTACATTGGACCGATGGGTTAGGAGTTGATTGTTCCCTGAATGCACAAGACCATGTGGTCGGGAGGTAACAACTAGGTTTATCCAAGGTACATGACTCAGGAGATTAGCTACCTCTATGAGGATCATGTAGCCTAATGGGTGAATATGAAAGGCACTCTCTTGATGCATAAGGATGAGATCACTCCAAAAGAGTACCTATACCCCTAGAGACCTCGAGGATTTGTCTAAGGCTCATAATGATACATGAGATGTAAATATAAAAGAAGTCATGAAAACTTGAGAGAAGTTGTTCCCTAACTTAAGAGTAAGAAAAGGGACACTTGACTCCATGAGATAGAAGAATGAT